>JASSRZ010000023.1:5073889-5108161 GCA_032164315.1 Malacoctenus gilli | reverse complement strand
ATTATCAGATTCGGAGCTGATATGCAGCCCCCGGTATCTCTCGAGTCATTATTGATGCCGATTTGAACCGAAACGCACCGAAGGACGACGCTAAACCACCAAATCTGCCCGACAGACGACGGAGAAGCTGATCAATAAAGACGCATGCAGATCACCTGTTTATTAAGCTAAAACAAAGCCTCTCGGGATCAGTTAGAACAAAGAGCCCCCCGCCCCCCCACCCAGCTTTACATCGTCCTCTCTGGCTCATGCCAGGTCACGGTAAACTAATCCTGAATGATGTAATTGGGGTTATCTTCGTTGCAGCTTAGAGATGGTGACCCTTTTTCATCAGGAGATTGAATAAAGTCGCTGCCCTGAAAACAGCTACAACACTGACAGAGCGTTACGAAACGCAGCGTCAGGCAGCGCCGAGGAAGCGCCACCACCTGTTACATCAGACGTAAATAGTCGTGTTCAACGATTGTTCTGACGCTTACAGGATCGGAAGCGATCGGCAGGTGAGGCCCGTCCGTCGCCGTCGGGAGGTCGCAGGCTCCGCGAACGACTTCCTGCGGTGGAAACGAGGCGAGGAGCCGCGCGGGGTTGCTCCCCAACCGGTGACGTCGACGCGTTCGGACCGCCGACAGAACGGGCCGACGCGAGCGGGGGATGCGGTCGCGGCGCTGTCGGCTCGGGGGGAAGACGAGCAGATGCGGGAGTGAAGTCATGCGGAAGGAGGAGAGGAGGGGAAGGAAAGGAGGAAGGAAGGATGGAGTTGCCGCCGCTGCTCGCCGAGGAGGAGGAGGAGGAGGAGGAGGAGGAGGCCGGAGAGCCATGATGAGCTGCGACACGCAGACGCCTCTCCACGGGCCACATCGCCTTCCCCCGCTCCTCCCCTGTCCTAACATCTTATCCGCCATCGAGCGGAGGATCATTCCAACGCCGCAGACTTCAGCGCCGCGTCGGCTTTGCCGTGCGAAACGAGTGCAATGCGGTTAAAATTCTTTTATTGCAAGTTCGGGAAAGACGTGTATTATTTTGAGATCAAAACAGTGGAATCTGGTTCTGGAATACAGAACTCAGAATTAAGCGTCCACTCGTTTCTGTCAAAAAAAACTCAAACGAATTCGTACGATTCGCACAAATTCGTACGAATTCCTATGATTCGTATGAAAAAATATGCATAAAACTTTGTTTATTATCTGGAAACGAAGTGAGTGTCTGTCCCACATAAGCCTCTAATACTGACGAGAAGCATGAACAGCTGAAGCCTTGTGATATTCCAGGTTTTATGACATAACAGTATGTTGAATGTCAACACAGTGAGCAACTCCGATGAGCCGCGCTGACCTGCTTTTGTCCCCTGGATGTAATCATTCCCTTTTTGCGCTTCTTTGTATGTTTGTATCACTTCCCATCTTGCCCCGTTCCCACTTAAAAGCCCCGACTGGCCCCCGTCGGATCGTGCGGTTCCCCGATTCTCCACATTTCCACCACTTTCTGCTCGGCCGCGCTCTTTCCGGCGCCGCCTCTGCTGAGCTGGACAGGACGGCCACACGCTCCCCTGAGAGAAGCCTCCGGAACTCCGGAAGCACGCTACCGTTATTGCTTCCTGCAGTCAGCAGAGCTTACAAACAGGGCGTGCGTGCGTGCGTGCGTGCGTGCGTGCGTGCATGTGTGTGTGTTTATACGAGGGCCCTTGACCCTCCAGCCCCCCCCCCCCCCCTCGCTGGTGGGCTCCTCTGGCTCTCGCAGCTTATTGCAAACACAGACGGCCCCCGCAGCCTTCCTGTCTGTACACAGGAGGACACGCCTTCTCACACAAACACACCTACTTTAACACATCTCCGTTGCGCGGACACACAAACGTTGTCGAACGTCGACAATCCGGCTGGCGCGTCGCAACGCATGCAGCCGCGCACGGCGAAGCCTGACAATGAACCCTACCGAAGCAGCCTACTAAACTGCGATTCCCCTCCTATTCCTTATTTATAATAAGAGAACCGAAGTGTTCAAAGCAAAAGTTGCGCATCCTTCCCAGTTCAAATGTGGGTTGAACTCGGTTTGCCCCATACGTTTCTATTTATACCCCCGAAATTCTTCAAAGAAAGCCCAAAGTTGTGCGATGTATGGGGAAGAGGGGGGGGGGGGGTTGTTTCTGTCCCTTTGTGTTGCTGGGGAACAACTGGAAAACGAGAGGCTAGCGGTAAGCCGGGTCCCACCGGGATCGCGCCGACGCTCCGCCGCGCTTCGGAAGGCGTAAACTAGGCCACACACAAACAGAGAGCGTGCAGAAATGGAACGCGCCGCTCCATGAGCGGAGGTCCGCACGTGTGACACCGCCCGCCCCCCCCCGCCGCCTGACGCTCGCAGCGAGGCCGCGGGAATGAAAAACGTCGCTTTTAAGAGTCGCCGCGCATCCTCCGCCAACCTGCCCGCTTGCTGTGGATGACGAGGCTTTATACAATCCTCCGTCTTCATCAGACCCCACCCCACCCTTTAAGTTCCCCCCTTTCTATTCAACTTAGGTGGGGGAAGCAACAACCCAGCGCTGCAGCGCGGCTGCCTCCGTCTGAGCGCGTGTGTGTGTGTGAGGCAGACGGAACCAAACAAAATGTTTAAAACGTGCCCGACATGGGGGGGGAAGTGGGAAGCTGAAGGAATGCGGGCGGAGGATGACCTTTGCCCTCGTTTAGGAGTTGGCCATATGTGGCCCGGCTGGATGGTAAAATCATACAGTGAGAGGAGAGAAGAAGAAGAAGAAGAAGAAGAAGAAGGAGGAGGACGACTCCTCTTCACACAGATCAAGCAATGTTGATTTTTTTCCCCAATAATTCAAGTTGAACAGTAAAAAAAACCCCACAAATGTTCTACATCTTTGCAAGTAAACCATTATAACTTGAGTTTACATTAAAAAAGGAACTTTTAGGTGACATTTTAATGACATCCAACTTGCATCTTTATGCGATTTTCAGTCTAAACTTCCAAAAGCTGCAGCTGACTCCAAAAGATGATACTAAAAAATGAAAAATACTCGTGAACAGACGACAAAAAATATAATCTACTTCTTTTTATAAGGGTAATTAATCACTCTGACTTCATTTCTATGGCTGGCACATCAGCAATTTCATCTTTTCTGAAAAATAGAACAATTTTTTTTTAATTATATATTTACAGAACGCTCCTGAAATGAGTTTCCACTTAAAGTAGAAAAGGCCTTCGGATCATTTCTGTGTTTTTTTTCCTGCTTTTTTTTCCCACCTGTTACTGTATATATTCATTCAGTCACAGTACTTATTTATTTATGTATTTTTAGGGTTAGGGTTAGGGTTGGCCCCATTCGTTGGCGTGCACACTCTGCGTGTATCTGGTGTCGCCGGCGGGAACGGGACGGCCGGTGACGCCGCGACTTCTCGTTTTGGCGCCGATGTTTTCCAGGAGGTGATGTTGCAGCGAGTCAAAGTTCGCCTCGTCTCCATCGAGCCCCGACAAACAAATGGTTGCAACAGCTGTTGTGCGGGGGGGGGGGGGGGGAGCGACACGAACCGGGCCCGCTGTTGCCGTGCCCGCCCATTAAAGGCACGGGCGCGCGGCTATAAATCACGCTGTCAGTCCGGCGCGCTAATTGTAATTTATTGCCGTCAGAGGCGACTGTCCGGTTCACTTTCCGTCCGCTGCGGTTTCGCATTCATCATAATTCAGCTGCGCGGAGTTGCAAGCGTCTGCAAACCTCTGCATGAACTTGGCTGAACCCTCATGGAATAAGCCTCCCCGTGCGCATGAATGAAAATCCTGACTCAGCTGGCCCGACTGCATTGATTAAAAAACACACACACACACACACACACACACACACACACACACAGTTGGTTCCAGTTCTCAGCCACCTCCAGCGAACTATGATTTGTTTGCTTAGCGCCGGTTATAAACAGGTGCCACTCACCGCAAGTAACAGGAAAGAAAAATGTTATGAAAAGTGTGTCAGAGTGCAGCACTCGATGAAATCAATCAACAGATGCTGAGTATCAATTTGTGAGTGTGTTCCTCCGAGTGTTTAGATAGTAAGAACTCAGAACCACCTTTTAACCACAGTGCAGTCTGAGTAGGAAGTGGAAGCAGGAAGTGTCTGCAGACGGTGCAGGACTTTAGTCCTTTTTTCCACCAACCAAAGAGCAACACCGTTTGCGCCTCCTTGATTGCACAGCGCTCCTTCAAATATTCTCTCTCTCTCTTTCTCTCTCTCTCTCCCTCCCTCCTCCCGCCTTTGACTGGCCTGCGAGTCCATTATGCAAATTACAGTCATCAGTGCCAGGGCGCCGCCATTTACTTATGCACACAAACACACACAGAGCCATTCAGAAAAGCCAACACCTGTCACAGAGATCGCCGCTGAATCGAGCGGACAGATAATGGAGACTCACACGGCGGCTCTCCTTCTCTCCTCCGGCTCGCTCCGAAACCATCCGAGCCCGCTCGGCTGACTCGCGCCCGGATCCGCGGCCCGAGCGTCGTCGCTCGCGGCCCTTCGCCTCTTTGCCTTCTCACCCCGCCGCGCTCCTCCTCTTTCCACGTCAACCCCATCGTGCGCACGTCTCGGCTGACCGCCCCTCGAAACCAGCGTCTCCTGTCCGTCCATTTCTTCTCCTTTCATGTCCACATATTACATAAACTTAGAGTGGGAGAAGGTTTGCAGGAGAGCTGTTGTTACGCAAACTTCTCCGTTCTCATCCGATGAAGTTACACTAAAGAGCAGAAAACCTAACTTACGACGTCGCTGAATGATTCACGACTGATCTGTAATCGTCTCTCGTCACTGATTCACCCTGTTTTTTCTGCTATTTCCTGGATTTTTTTTTACAATTGTGCCACATTCATTCGATTTCTCTGGGAACAAAACGTTATTTCGAGCCGTCGCTAAAGCCAAGTGTGTAAAAATTGGAAAGGGAGAAAAAAACAGCAATCGAGGTGGAGATGGTGTCCCCTCCGGTTTTATACATAAAGAGGGCCCTCGCCTGTACAGTGACGGGCACGCACGTGCACGCTCTGCCAGCGCGCACCCCCCCCCCCCCCCACAGCAAACAGAACGCAGGGAAACAGAGATGCAGGTCTGATTAAAGCAGCACATTCCCCTGATTTTTCCCCTTTCCTGCTGACGCCGGCACCTTTAAATGCTACCAGGGGTCGTGTTCTGAACACGCTGCACATTTCCACCCGCATCCACCCCAGCCCGGCACATTCCTGCCCCGCCAGCAGGGAGGCCAGGTGTTCCGTAGCGGGCGTGCACCCTCCTGCCGAGAGGTTAGGCTACGGCTATGGCTACGGCGGCGGCAGCGCCCCCCCTCCCCCCTTTGCTAAACGTGGCTGAGCACAACGGAGCCACTGAGATCCGAGAGCGGGAGGTGAAATCTCGTCTGCTGCGCGATCCGGGCATCGCTTCCTGCAGGCGTCCGTCTAACAAACGAACCCGAGAAACGACGATATGCGCGCGGCGGGAGTTTCACAGCAACGCATCGACAGTTACGCAGCGAAAAGGAAGCAAACAGTGAAATTTGATTTCTCAAACATCGAATTTGACGTTTTAGGCTCACACCTGCCGATTTTCACAGTCGCGGACTAACGACTGACGGTCTTTACGAGTCGAGGCGCGCTCCCGTCATCTCGATTGTTAAGTTTGAGGTGGTAATCTGCAGTCTGCGACCGCGTTCCGTACCAGTCTTTCCCGAGTCTTTGGGCAAGTCGCACACTTGTCACAAAAGTGTCAAGTCGTCGCAATCCGCAAGCTCGTCTGGGACTAAACTCTCAACACTAATCGTCAGATGTGAGCCGATAGTCTTTTCAGAGTCTTTTCTCAGTCTTCTGGTGTGAGCCCGGCATTAGACATAAAAACTGAACAAGCGCGTTTATACCAGCGGTTCTCATAAGCCCTGGCTACCATGGCAACCAACTCAACAACAAGCAAACAAAGACCGATTGTAGACGTTTTTGGGATTTTTTTTTTTTTTTTCCAAAATTGAATCCATTGATTAAACCTCTTCTCTTTATTTGACTTCTGGGGGGAGGGATTAATGTCTTTGTTCTAGGAATTAAGAAACAACTGTCTGATGTCAGCAATCCCAAATGAAGCCGGCGACACTCTTCGTCGTTTCCAGCTCCTGTATGGACACAACAAACAGGAGCGTCTCTCACAGCCTGGACGGGACAACGTCTGTTCGCGATGCAACAGTTTGGAGCTCAGTGCAGATTATCTAAGATACGGATCACGTTTCTCATGTTTTTATCCGCTTTTTGGTTCAAACCAAAGCAAAGGGGCAAGACTACACTCAGCTCCTTCACATTGGGGTATCAATCGCCGCTATTCCGAGCAGTACGTTGTCTGAACTTGGAGGATTCCACAGGGAACGACCTCGTTTCCCTTTCTGATGGTGTCAATCCGCCGCTGATCAAAAGCATCCGCGCTACTAATTCTTTAAGCACCACTCGAAACGAGAGAGCGAGCGTGTGTTTAACAGTATGTGCGATCAATACCGAGCCACTTAATCAGCCTCCTCTCATTAGCGGGTAAAACCTTTTAAGCCGCCACACACGCTCCGTTTCTCTCTCTCACACACACACACTCACACACACACACACAGACGATCAACAGGAGCAAAGAACAAAAAGCACTTCTATTATTCACAAATTAGCTTGTAATTAACGCAGCATCATCATGAGCACAGTGAGCTCTGACATAGAGTTGTCACGATACCAAAATGAATAACCACCATACGATACCAAACAAAGTATCATGGTTCCGGGTAGTTTCACGATACCGCAGCCTTTTTATTATTATTATTATTATTTTAGCATTATTATAGTTATAAATACTTATCATTTATTCATAATGTTGTTTGTTGCATAATAAACATAACACTGGTGTTGTAAAATTTAAACTGAAACAAGATTACGAACAAAAGCGAAAAATAGTTCCAAATACGACTCTTGGAGGGGTTTTTTGTTTAAATTGTGGTGTCGCTGACACGGCTGCTACCGCTGCGAGCCACCGCTCGTGCCCGATGCTTCTGCCATGCCGAGCGTGTTGTATGCGTTCGTTATCTGAAGCTGTGCTGCTTGTGCCAACGAGACAGCTTGTTTGTCTTTTTTGCCGAACCATTTATCGTAGCGGAGCTGACTTGATAGACTTCCTTCTTGCTGGTAAAAACACGCTAACAGCCAATCAGCTTTAAATGCAGGCAGGCCGAGTGTGCGGAAACAGCCTATCACATCACCAGACTCCACTAGTAGGCCGCAAACAGCCAGTCATTCAGCAGCTGTGTAGTTAGGTTGCAGTATAAGCCATGTGGGTTGGTTGACAGGGAGAAGCATGCAGTGACACGGCGGGAGGAGAGTAGAGGCGGGCCGCGGCTGCTACTACTGGAACCGGGTCGTAGTAATCCACGGTAGTACCATCGTCTCTAAATTGTAGTATCGTAGGAACCGTTATGATTTGGCACCGCGGTGTACCGTGGGTACCGTGCAACTCTACTCTGGTTCATCCAGCAGAGCAAATATTGCCGACAAGAGCTACAGAACGCGTTTAACTCCAGCATTATAACGCCGGAGTTTGGTGCTGACTTTTTATCCTCGGGACTACATGTGTTCTTAATGAGCAATATCTAGAGCGCAAGGGGGAAAAAAATGCCTCGGTAGCAAAGAGTCGAGCCTGCTCCGGAGAGAAGGGCTGCTGCTGTTTCGTATTAAAAAACAAACAGCTTTCCATTGTAACGTATGGGGTGCTTTTAATTTGAAACAGCTCCAGGGAAACGCAGTGTGGTCGCAGGAAAAATAAAAGCAGGCTGATACTTTGAAGCGATGGGACGGCGAGTTGGTTTCGGCGCGCTGCTTTGCCGATTCGCACGCCCGCGTTACGACTGAATCCTTTGTTGTTCGCGGGATCAAATGAAATCTACAGCGGCACAAACACTTTATTTACACGTGTCGACAACGCCGCCTCGTTTACCGCCGCTGAGCTTCAAACAAAGCCGCTGCTGATACGGTTTAAAGTCCACGCGGCTGATCGATGTCGAGCTCCTGCCGGGTTCAGAGGGGAGCGCGGCAAACTTTCGATACGTGAATAGAATTGCGGCGCATTAATCGCTCCTTCTCCGCGTGCACTTTGATCAGGCGAAAGCCGCTTTGACCCGGCGTGAATGCGCTCGAGTGTTCGCGCTCTCCCCAACGGTGACGGCAGAGGAGAACTGCCGCTACAACATGAAACCGTTTGCAGTGTTTCATCCTGCCAAGTGGAAGCTTTGTGAAGCCTGTGATTAGCGCACAGGTTCGCTCAGCTACGAGTGTAAAAAAAAAAAAAAAAAAAAAAAAAAAGAGTCGATTTATCTCTCTGGACTGCGAGTCTGCTTCCTTCCAGACTCGGCCCAATAAAAAGAAAAAACTGCGGTGTCTTAAAAAGTGCTCCAAGTTTACGTTTTATGACCATCTCTATTTGCTTCGTCCCCGTCCAGGACAAACAATAAGCAAGACCGAGCGAACTTGACGGACACGTGTGGAAAACGATGTCCGTCTTCATCCTGAATTCTAGCCGATATTGACCCAGTAAAACAGAGTCGCTATAGATCATTTACTCCAGGTCTCGGTGTGCAGACAGAAAGAAAAGTACATACCACAGGAAAAAAAAAAAAAAAAAAAAGCACCTGAGCTGTGAGCATGTGTGACTCATTACGAGCTGGCACAAAGGTTACTGCAGGTCAAGTTCTCTTTACACTTTCTGATGAAATATGTACGTGCACAGATCATTTCCAACGTCCAAATGTTTCTCCGTGGGAACCTAAAATGTTGATACTTTAAGATCTTGGTACTTCTTTAGCCTTTTACCAGCAAGAGGTGTTGATTTAGTCATCGTGCGTTTGAATAATCTTTATTTGCTTGTTCTCACACAGTCAGCACAAAGTTCTATTCGAAGGAAAAACCCCTCCGGGCCGTTTTTTGTCAATTGCGAAACACAATCTGCTCGTCGTTCAAGCAATCAAACAGCTCCTCTGCTTTACACGTCAGTACCAGAAGCAGTCCTGGAACTCTGAATAGAAAGAAGCAAAAAAAAAAAAAAAAAAACCAGCTCGGAAAGGAACCGAAAGGATCCGTCAGCCTCTCGGAAAAGCAGCCTCGTGGCCTCTGTGATGGAGTAATGACAGCTCCATGATTCACTAAATCCCCTGCACCCTCACCGTGACCCTGCCTTCCTATTCTTAGAAGCTGAAGCTGTTGAGGTCGCCATACTCGAACACTAAACCAATCGGAACTCATCTCATCACATTTCAACCCATCTCTTCATTACCGGTCTGCCTTCACACACACACACACACACACACACACTCAGACGCGCGCCCGCACACACATGCGAATCCAGCCCGGTTTCTAAGAAGCCCTCGGATATTCTGGCCTCGCTCGCTGCCGAGAAACAGAATTAGACCGGAGCCTGACATTTAAAATGAGTGAAAAAAGGCAGCAGGTAGTTGAAGGGAGGATACCAGGAAAGGGCTTTTTTTTTTTTAATGATCACTCGAGTCCTTCAGAAGCTGCGCAACAGTCCCCTCTTCCTGGAAACGAAGCAGCGCGCGCACGCCGCAGATCAGAGCTGGACTGAAATGGGACTAAATCGTCAACGGAGTACTGTCTCTGAAAGGTCAGGTGGCGGCGCAGATTGGAGGCTTTGCCTGATTGGTTTTCACCAATGGGGTCCCGCTGAAGGGGGGGGGGGTGATGATGACACAAAGCGACGCAGAGAAGAGCGCCAAAAACACGGAAACGTCAAACTCGGCCTGGGACGAAGAGGAGTAAACTCCTGATGTCCGATTGCCTGCCAGAGCACATCAGCCAATGAGATTGCGAGATGGAAAGACGCGTTTGCATTCTTACACAACCGCCGGACGGAGACGTAAACTCAAAAACTGAACATAAAAGGCACCGAAGGAACGAGGAAGGAAGTAGAAACTGCTCCTGCTTCTCATCCAGCGTGAATACAACACATTGATCTTTTTTTCACGCCTGTTTGGAACAGAAGGAAGAAGGAAACGCGCCTCTCCTGAACAGGAGAGCATCAGGAACACAGGAACTCGGGCCAAAAGTGAAGAAACACCTCATAGCAAAGAGACCCCCCCCCGCCCCCCGCCCCCCCTGCTTTGCCTGATTGTGTGAGCCATCGTGAGCGTCGACTGAATCACACCCGTTGGTGGTGGTGGTGTGCGACTTACTGGGTGTCGGTGTGGAGGGGTGTGGCGGGTGAGCTGTTGCCGACAAAGCTAAATCGGTCAGGTTCCACACGGATGAGAGGGAGATCTATGATCGGGTGCGCGACTTGACAAGCTGACACACTCACATGGCAAAGAAGCCACCCCCCCACCCCCACCCCCACCTCTTCGCTTGCATACGAATCCTGACATTAACTGTGTTATTACTTCAAGAAATCGCTCAGTCTTCACTCGAGTCAAGGGTTCCACTGCAGGATTTTCCTACACAACGTTCCCTCTAGAGTTGCACAGTAACCACGGTACCCCGCGAAATCATAACAGTTCCTTCTATACTAGAATTTATACACGACGGTACTACCGTGGATGACTACAACCCGATCCCAGGCGTAGCGGCCGCGGCCCGCCTCAACTCTCCCACCGGCTTCTCATTGCAGGCTTCTCCCTCTCAACCAACCCACATGGTTAATACTGCAACCTAACTACACAGCTGCTGAATGATTGGCTGTTTGCGGCTTACTAGTGACGTCTTGGGATATGATCGGCTGTTTCCACACACTGGGCCCGCCTGTATTTAAAGCTGATTGGCTGTTGGACTGTTTTCACCGGCAAGAAGGAAGTCTATCAAGTCAGCTCCGATACCATAAATAGTTCGGCAAAAAACAGCAAACAAGCAGCACAGCTTGCTTGCATGTTCAGCATGGCAGAAGCATCGGGCACGAGCAGTGACTCGCTGCGGTAGCAGCGATGTCAGCGGCACCACAATTTAAAAAAAAAACAAAAAAAAAACAAACTCCAAAAGTCACATTTGGAACCATTATGGCTATTGTTCATAACAATATTTGTTTCAGTTAAACTCTTACTTCACCAGTGCTATGCTTATTTTGCAAAAAACAACATTGAAAGTCATCGGTAAGTATTTGTAATGATAATAACAAAATAATAATAATAATTTTAAAAAAGGCTGCGGTATCACGATACGACCTGTAACCGTGATACTTTGTTTGGTACAGTATCGCGGTTACTCATTCGGGTATCGTGACAACTCTAGTTCCCTCCTGTAGGGTCCAAACCAAAACATGTTCCAGACAAATTCCAACACCAAAACTGATCAACTTTGAGATTCTTAACGACACAGCTCCACAGCAAAAGACCCCGCAGTATAACAGGTTATTCGAGGGGAAGTGGGAGGAGGGGGGGGGTGAGGGGGGGGGGTGATCCTAATGCCGAGCGGAAGTTTGTACGGCTTCTTAGAATATGTAATATAGCTCATGTAACGCGAGGCATGTGTGTGGGAGAGGTGTTAGGGGACGTCTCTCTGCCGCTGCTCGTATGAAGAGGTGAAGATGAAGAGATGGAGGTGGGCGGAACGCATTGTGGTCGGTAAACAGGGCCAAAACAGGAAAGCGTGGGCCCCACCTGACAGTCACCTCAGAGCCCGTGCAACGCTGCCATGCAGTCGAAAAACAAGGTTCGCCGCCGGTGCAAAACACTGAGGCAGCAATTTGAAAGGCTTGCGTCCCTCTCCCTTTGATTTGCGCGACTTGACGCATTTAAAAAGGGAGGAAAAATTGGGGTGCGGAATCATTCGCAGTTTGCTTTGATGCCGCAGAGCGCGCTCGTGTGCGAAACTCAACCGGCTGACGCTCATCTGCGAGCGGCCGGCTGTTCCCGCGCCTCCAGTGAATGTTTCAGCGTCACTTAACTGCCCCCCCCCCCGGCTGATGTCCTGTCACAGGAAGCGGGGGGGGGGGGGGGGGGGGGGGGGCGCTTCTGGAGCCACCGAAACCACAAGTGTCACCTGCTCAGAGACGGAAGGTTGTGGGGCTGCAGCCGAAACGAGCTCGCACCAGGTTTCTCAAACGGCGGGTCGTTTGAGCCGGTTCTGCCTTAATCTGGTTCTGCAGAAGAAGATTAGCGCTACGTAGCTAAGTGAGGGGCTCCAATCCGCCAACGAAACGCAACCAATAAGTGCTTGAAGCTATTCTACCTAAATGAAACTGTGGTGGAACGACCGTGACTTGGAGAAACATCCAGTCTGTTTGTGCTCAAACAAAATCAATTTATAATCACCATCCTGTCTGTACGAAACATGAACAAAGGCTCCTGCTGTGTGCTTGTACTTCGACTAAATTCCAAGTCAGAGTTGTGTGATGATGAATACTGTTATGCAACAATATGTCTGTTTCATTCAGGTTTTAAAGGCTACAACACAGTAAAAAAAACAAAAAAAACAGCACAAATGTGCCGTGAAGAAATAAGGGGTTTGAACTGACATTGTTCGCGACATTCGGATAAAACCTTGATTTGAAACCATCCAGATTGACCTGGTTTTGACGAGCTTGTACAGTAGAAGCAGCTTTTTTTTTTTTTTTTTTATAGATTCTGACCCTGCAGCAGAGTTTGGAGTCCAAAGTAACGAATCGATATCTCTGCTCTGCTCTGAGAAGGTGAAATAAACTTCAAACTCAGCAGAAACTTCAGTTGAGTGTCATGGAGCGTACAGTGTCTATTCAGAGTGAAGGATATAAATTTGAAGGCCAGGATTAAATCTCATCTCAAAATAATCTTCATACAGCTACTTTTTTTAAGATCGCTGTGTGCTTACACACGCATAAATCACAACACTTTAATCTCACTAAAACAAGTTCACAACCCTTTTCTCTTCCCAATCTTTCGGCTCATTCTGAGGATAGTCTTTTGTTTTACTCATCAGTTCTCAAGCCCGACTGAACTCCGGTGGAACACTGACCCTCTGCTCCCTTCCATGGCAGCTGGAGGTCAATCGGTATGTTACAGTCATCGGCGGGGGGGGGGGGCGACTTTCTGCTCCGGTCATCACTCCGAGCAATAACCTCAGACTGGAAAGTTTTTTTTTTATATATCTTCTCTAAGAATGACTCCTGAAAGCTTGTGTTCATTACACGCTCCCCAGGGCTGGATGATTCTGTTATTTCTATCAAGTGCTGCCTGTCATTTATACTTGTAAAAGATGTTTTATTGCTTACTTTTCTCTTCTTTTTTTTTTTAGCTGTAAGTGCATGCTGGTTTCAGATCTGTCTCTTCTTCGAACCCTGGACGTGTTCAGGTTGCCTCGTTCCAATTACGAACCTAGTGACATACAGCGCACCTCTATTAGGTATGCATGGCTCCGTTCGTCCACGGCGCTGCTGTAAATCGATGCGGGTGCGTGCATAACACGCACGCAGCTCCTTTTGAAAATCAATGCGAGGGAATACGGTTCAGACATGAGTGGTCAGAAAAAAAGGAGCTGCGCGGTATAATGCCTAAACGCAGGCGAAGTCCGCAGCTAAAATAGGCCTCGTCCCAGGGAGACAACCTGAACCAACAGACTATAAAGTGAAATTACTCCTGCTGCTCACAGTGGAAGCTTAGCCGGTGTTAATCAGTTGTTAGGGTTCGGCTTGGCCGAGACGTGCGGAACCACACGGGCAGATTTACACTCCCGTAATTAATGTGTCTTAGATTAAAGCGTCCGAGAAATGTCACGTATTGTCCTTTGGCGAGCGGCTCCCGACATCGGTGCAGCGGCCGCTGGAGAGAGGGAGGGAAAGAGCGAGAGAGAGAGCGAGAGCGAGAGAGAGAGAGAGCGAGAGCGAGAGCGAGAGAGAGAGAGCAGGCGGTGAGTCAGCCCCCTGCCTCATGCTGAAATCAGAGAAACCACAAGAATGTAACAGCTTCTGTTATTATCCCTCCCTGCTGCCTTGCAGCCTGATGGCCTGCCCCAGAAAATAGCAGCAAGCCTGCCTGTTCCTCACACACACACACACACACACACACACACACACACACACACACACACACACACACACATCCCTCGTTCTAATGTATGACACAGTCCCACATACACATACACACACACACACACACACACCTCCTTCTCATGTATGACACAGTCCCACATACACACACTGATTTCTCTCAGGGTATGGCTGTCCATTTCGCTCACTTTCATTGCACACACACACGAATACCAACGGGTACTGTATATAAGCTTAAGTACACACATATAAACACACGCACTCACTCACACACACAGGATCTGACAGTGCAAAATCACACACTGCAATTTCCTTTTTCCTACAGAGAATTGGAGCAAATAGCAGACTGAAATAGACAAATGCCCACCGACAAAACCAAGCAGGAACACGATGTTTGATGAGCCAATAGACACGCAGTAAAAACGAGACACTAAAAATCTAGTGACAGAATACAAATAATACAGCGCGTTTTAGAACAGTAACAATGACTAACAGCACTGTTACGCATCGAACATACAGTAAAGAGCAGCACAGTGGAGTTCATACATCACACTGACAGAGCGCACGGAGCTCACAATGCAGCCATTCAAGCTCCACGGCAACAAGAGCTTCTTTGGCCGGAATGGAGCGGCGGAGGGCTGCGTGGAGAACGTTCTCCGCCGTTGCATGCGCGACCCCTTTATGTTTTCACAGAGGGGGCTGACTCAGCGGATGCTCGCAGCAACTTTTCGGGGCGATGGCTGCCCCCGTGGCCTCGTTGGGGCAGCCGCGGCTGCGGATGGAGCTGGTGGCTACAAACGGGGGGGGGGGGGGTCCAGCGGTAAACGCGGATAAAAGCTGCACGATAGGACGACTGAGAGAAAACTTCCACATCGCAGGACGTTAGAATTCTGTGATCTAATCTGTCATAAGCAAACGTTTACCAGCAAAACAAGTGGAATGAATAAAAGAGTGGGAAAGCTTTCTTTGTACCGGCACAGATAAAAGCCAAAGATCCGCCAAGCTTTCACCAGGCCACCACACATCTCTTCTCAATGCTTTTCCGGATAGAAACAAATCTATACAGAGTGTAAACACAGCATCAAGTGTCGGCACGATCCGACTGCAAAGTGCAACAAACAGAGGAAGGCGAGAGGCCTTCATCTCCAGTGGAAAAACCTGTCTTAAAGGAAAAGGACTATTCCTATCCTCGGGCTGTGAGTTCACGTCGAGAGAGGCTGAGGCGGGCCCGCATGTCGGAGAAAGGGCACGACACGATTTATGCATGTTGTTGGCTCTTTCCCCTCCCTCTATACGCACTCGAACGGCGACGACGCATTCGGCCGCCGCGTTCTCTGCGAGTCTGTCGGGGTGAAATGCGAGGAAATTGTGGGGAGTCACGGGCCGCGTGCAGTTTTGTGTTGATCGAGCTGCTCAGTATGGAGTATGATTCAAGAGCAATGAGACCAAGGCCCAATTCCAATTTTCCTTCCTTAATCCTCAACCTTACCCTCAATCTAAACACTCAACCTTTACCCTCAAGACCAAGTGGTAACAGCTAGAAATGGGACACTCCTTAAATGCAGATACTTCCTTAGTCGATAGGGGGCAGCATTTCACCAAAGCAGCGTTGAATCTATGAAGTCAGAAGAGAAGAAGTCGTAGCGTAGCAACAATAGCAACAGTACTGCTGCAGGCCGCTGTTGACGAAAGATCATAAAATAAAACTTAACAATGTGGTAGCTAATCCATGACGTGGGCCTAAACTAAGAGAATACGATGTTTTTCGTAATATTTATGTCTCTATTAACTAAGAAAATAACTTTGTAGCTCGCCATTTCGTTTAAACTGTAAATAACGCAATGCATTCTGGGTAACCCTTACTTTTAAGGTAGCTGCCCGACACTCGTCGGTTTTAGGGAACGTAGCGGGCGTTTCGTTCCTTAAGCTCGCTCCTCAACTTAACTTCCTAAGAAGCAGGGTTAAGGTTGAGGATTAAGGAAGGAGTTGGAACGCACCCTGAAATGAAAGGACAGGAGGAGGGAGGGGGAAGTGGAGACTGTGGGGTTGGTGGTCGGGCCGGACAGCGAAGAAATCGGAAGCGGCGAAATAAAACCGGCGGTTCCGAACGTCCAGCGAGTTCAGGCCGCTTCTTTGTGTCCCTGTTTGAGTTGGATACCGAAGTCGCCCTTCGCGCTTCCTCCGCGGGTCTCCAAGAAAAACAGGCGGCGGATAAAACTGGGTTTTTTACCATGTAAACTGTTGATGTTCCAGAAATAACCCAGTCAAGTGCCACACACGCGAAAAAAAAAAAAGAAAAAAAAAAAGGAAGAAAACCGCACACGGCATGTCTGAAAAAGTCCAAAACCTCCAGAGTTTAAAGAGGAAGGCGAACCGACGTCAGACGCCCCGCTCTCCCCCGGTCCTGCTCCGGCGGAGCCGAGACACAACTCGCGGCCGCCGGTCGACAACAAAGGGGACCTTCAATGCCGTTCTCACAGCGGTGCCTGCCATTTTCGGCCCGCCCGTCCACTGTTCTTAAGCAACTGTGTCCTCTGACCTCGCGGGATATTCAAGGCTCTTTAGGCAGCTGTTTCATACGGAGACTTGAGGATCCGACACACAAACACATTGAGATCAGGTTGCACACGCTGCAGGTTACAAAGAACACGTGGCAAAGAGATCTATACCCCCCCCCCCCCGCTCCAAAAGAAAGCGGTTTACACGCGTGACGACATGTACGGGACTTTGTGCCGCTACGAGGGAGAAAAGAGGGGGATGTTAGTGAAGGAAGGGACAAGCCAAAACACGCGCCGGCGAGCACGGAGCGAGATGCCAGCTGTACTCGCATACCTGAGGAGTGTAAAAGGTGGGGGTGGGGCTGCGGAGAAGGGGAATCGTCGACGTCGAAACCCAAGCGCCTGCCGCGGCTTCACACCTGCGGGCCGCTCGTAAGAAAACGTTTTTGCTCGGCGCGAGTCAAGCGAAAGAAAAGCTCGTAATCGGTGCGCATCCGGAGTTAAACTTCACGATCAATCCATTGGACTCCATAAGCTCCGATGCTTATTCCATATTGCACAAGTCAGTATTGGCACGAGGTTAATCCTTTCCCTCGCCAGTTGGCCCACCTGTCCTGCTCTCTTCTCATTTTTCACTCACGCCCTAACCCTCAGATCATCCTCTCCATCGCGGCCTCTCAAGCCGGCGATCGTCAATGATTGTGCTAATCCCTTAATGTCTGCGTCGCCCTCTCCTAATCGGCCCCGCCGCCTCATATCACAGAGCCTCCGCGCTCTAATCTAGCCAGCCTCATCCCCGGCGCTCGCGCCGCGTAATCTAGTCGGGAAACTGGGTTAGAACACACAAGTGACTCACAAACGGGGCCGATAAAGGATGATGAATTACAACGGCTACCTCGAGCCACTATGCGCGTTGCCAAGGCCTACAGTAGTGTGGGCTTGCAAAAGGGAAGATGGGAAAAAAAAAGATGTTCTTAATGAATGAGAGCGCTTTGAGTCATTCTCTACACGGTCGCCCCAAAAAAACCCTGATCAATTTCTTCCACATCAAACCGAATTAAAACGCAAGGCTTTTCTATTCAATAAGCCGCGATAACAACAAGGGGCGAATACCAGGACTTCTTTTGCTTTGGATGCCAGCTCCCCGCCCCCAACTCCCTTTCCTCTTCCAAAATCCTCAAATGACCTTTTTTTTCCCCTCCCTCTTTCTTTATTGTACGCTCGCTCTGAGGGAGACTTTTGATAAAGCGCTGTATTCCCGCCATCTTTATCTTCCCCACTCCCGGAAAGAAACAAAGAGGACTGTCCTTTTATAGTCCTGACCGCTTTGATGCGATGATAACGGCGTGATAGCCCCAGAGGTACCCCACCACCACCACCACCACCACCAACCTCCCCCACCCCACCCTGACTCCGACTCGGATCAAACTCGTCGCGCGACGTCATCTGAATTCAGACGCTTTCCCCGTCGCCACCGCTTGAATGATGGATCGACTGAAGCTTTTTGGTCCGACTTGAGACAACGTGAGCGATGAGCCGCGATCCCACATTCAGGACGGAGGACGAGGGGGGAAAGATGAGGTCACGAGACAAGAACCGCGTCGATCCCGAGCTCAAACGCTTTCGATTGAAACTGATTACAAGTGTGCGCAAAAGGGGGACGAAACGCTGAGAGCTCCGCACGGGCGCCTGCGAAAAGAAGCGTTCAGGTACGCGGTTCAGAAAAGTTCAGCGGCGCTGTAAAAGTCGCTTCACACGATGGCTGTTTGCTGAACTAGGAAAAATAACTGTGGTTCGAGTCGTCCATAAAAACTGAGAAATCCAACACTCGCGGCTAAATTTAGAACAGAGCGACTACCATGAGTCAGGGAACCACTGTTTTTCATTCACCGCACGGTTTAGTCACTCTTTCTGGTGACATAATGTTCCTCAATCATAAAACATGCAATTCAGAACGATCAGGAGAGGAATAAGAATCCGTGAAACGGCACCGACGAGTCCAACACGCTCCAGGTCCTTCTCTGTTTAATGCAGCGTCTCCTTTTTGCGTTGCTGTCGTTTCATTTGTTTTCAGTTTTTCTGTCACGTCTCGATAGGGGAGTTGTTCCTTTTTACAGGACTCATACTGGTAGGTTGAAAGCATCAAAGCAGCAATAAGCAATCATCACTAGAGTTGCACGCTACCCATGATACCCCGCGGTGCCAAATCATAACAGTTCCTACTATACTACAATTTATACACGACGGTACTACCGTGGTTTACTATGACCCGGTGCCAGTTTCCGCGACTGGCGGCCGCCTCTACTCTCCCACTGACTTCTCACTACATGCTTCTCCCTGTCAACCAACCCACACGGCTAATACCGCAACCTAACTACACAGCCGCTGAATGATTGGCTGTTTGCGGCTTACGAGTGACGTCAGGGGATCTGATAGGCTTCTTCCGCACACTGGGCCTGCCTGTATTTAAAGCTGATTGGCTGTTGGCGTGTTTGTACCAGCAAGAAGGAAGTCTATCAAGTCAGCTCCGCTACGATAAATAGTTAGGCAAAAAAAAAACAAACAAGCAGCACAACTTCAGATAACAAACGCATACAACACGCTCGGCATGGCAGAAGCATCGGGCACGAACGGTGACTCGCTGCGGTAGCAGTCGTGTCAGCGGCACCACAATTTAGAAAATAAACAAAAAGAAAAACCTCCAAAAGTCACATTTGAGCCTATTTTGGCTTTTGTTCATAACGACATTTGTTTCAGTTTAATTTTTACATCACCAGTGTTATGTTTATTATGCAACAAACAACATCATAAGTAATTAATAAGTATTTATATCTATAATAACAATAAATAATTTAAAACAAAGGCCGTGGTATCGTGATACCACCCGGAACCGTGATATTTTGTTTGGCATAGTATCGTGGTTACTCATTTTGGTCTCGTGACAGACCTAATCATCACTATCATTAACAATCGCATACATTTTTAAAGATTTGTCAGCCGATTGCTCGACGACTAACAACATTGCACATTTTATGATCCTCTCTCGCGGCTGAATCGGACGCAAGTCATGCGGAAGCCTCAGGCCACTCAGTATCTCGCTCCCCTGTGGCTGGGTAACGTGCCGCCTCAGCTCCTTGAACCATTACAACAGACCGCTGACCGAGACCGCCGTTGCCATGTTATGAAGTTTTACCTCGTGATTTATGCATGACCCAGATGTACCGACAGTCGACGCGAAGGGAGCCACGGAACAAGACGAAACCCAACCGATCTATAACCAGCCCGAGACGAGCCGCTGAGAGGCCGATGCGACGCCTCCCGCATTTGACGGCCCCTTATTTTTCGCCACCAATCCAGGCGGAATGTGCCGCAGCCAATATGGCAGCGCTCACGTTCCAGTTTGGAAGTTTGCGATCCGTCTGCGCACCTTTCATGCTGGCATCCCGTCGCCGTGGCGTCTCGCGCCGGATAAACACAGCTGTGTTTGAAGCGCGGGGGACGATTGCCGCTCCAAAGTTGCGCCGCGCCCGCCCAGGCAACAGACCGCTGACTCGCTATGTTTCTGAACATGATCTGGCTGCAAATTTGTGCGAATGGATGTTTGGCACATGGGAAAAAACAGAACTGCCAGGCAAGTTTGAGACAATAACGACCAAAATGAGATATTGCCCGCCATTAGCTTGAGTTTACAGACTGGAAGAGGTTGGCAGTGCGAGAACAAACAGGTTCCGGGGTTGCAGCCACTGCAACCTGGAAGGGTCGGACTCTGCCGAGCGACGGCTCGGCTCCCTGCTTCCGAACGGCAAACGGGACCGGGAGCGTTCAGAGGGTCAGCGAGGAACAGGCAGCTGGTCCTCTTAGTTAAACATGAACAGGCTGTTCTGTGACAGGTCTGTCGGCACAGGGCGCAGAAAGCTCGTCTCGATCGCGGAGGGAGGAGGACCTCGATAGACGTCTGAGCTATGCCTCGCTCGAGTTGTTGTCGTACCCTCCGTTCCACAACCACAAGAGGAGAAACGACCGAAAGAATTCAGAAAGACACTTCATACTTTTGTACCTCAAACAGGGAGCATTTTTGAAAAGGAAGCTCGATACGTCAATCAGATTTTGCGGATATTTACATAGAAATAACACACAATCTACTTGAAGTCTTTTCCTAGGTATCAATTCATTATGACCAACGTCTTAGACGAAGTGTTACATACTGCCATAATTCAATTTACAGACAGGAGGATCTTATCTTCACATTATACATCCACCCATTTCAGCACTATTACAGACAGAAATATTTACACACCTCCAGGCAGAAGTTGACAACTCTGCGAAAAGCCCAGCGTCACACCTTCTTGCTTTGAGGTAAACGGTGACGTGCTTTTGTTGTACAGCTTCATTTTAACTAGGTAGCTATGAGAAATATTTATTTCCTTTCATACATGTAAATAATGATGAAGTCCCATTTTTTCTGGGTGCTAAATGAATCAATTTCACTGATCTGAAGTAGTTCAGTATGAAGATACGACACTTGGGAACCAAATAGACAAAAACAACTTCAAGATAACATTCAAACAGCCACAACATAGAAAATACAACCTTTTGGTTGAACTATTTCTTGCATCTCTTCACATAGAAAATCCCTGATCATCAAAAAGCATGCAGCAAAACCAAAACTGCCCCATTTATTCCTTTACGTCCTTCTTTTGGACTCCACATGGCAATAGATTGACAATAAAGAAGCAAGAGGATACATAAACGCAAAAAAGACTTAGAATAGTGATCCCAAAAGCAACAATTTGCCTTTGGGTCTCCCTCTGAATATTTCTGCCAACACTTCCGACCCTCCTAATGTAAGATATGCAAAGCTGGCATCTTTAAAGCCTGATATTGTATCTGCCCTGCAGCACCCAGCCAGCGCACTCCTCACCGACGCTGTCAGTTATCACCGACACGGAGACGTCAGCACTACTGGGCACCACGCTGGTGCAGAAGGTGCCAGACAGAGATAGGAAGGTAAGGCAGAAGGGGGGGGGGGGGCACAGAGCAAAAGACGTGAAACGGAACGGAAGAGTGGATTTACCAAGTTGCGGCTCAAGTAGAAACAAAAACAAACAAAAAAAAAACGTATCCACACAACCTGCACAAGCACCGACGCCTCGTTAGCTGAAGATCTTCAAACACAGCGTTCAACACAATCGGTCCGCGCGCCCGGCCCTTCCCGCAGTGTGTACACATCTCGGCCTTTGCAAAGAGAGCGCAACAATGGCTGACCTTTGACCGTCCTGCTATGTAGGGGCCAGTTTATGATGTTGAACCAGGACGCTGTCATCTTTACGCTCGCTTTTAAAAAGTCAGCAGTCAAAGCTGTGGGGCGGCCGTCTGTCAAGGTGGGAGCATAAGCGCCTCGGTAAACTGAGGAGGGCACTGCACACCCCCCCCCCCCCCATTGCACATTAACATTCATGAAACACTGTAATGCTTGAACCTATAAGCTGAGGCACTAAATGTGTAGTACCAGTAGTAAATGAGGATTAATCAACCGTATACATCGTTTAGGATCTAATAAAGCAATGTAATATCTTCCAATGGAGCGCAGGAAAGACAATTTAGCCGGATAACCTCTGTCTGGTTCAAAGCTAAGAAAATTAAACACTTTCTAACCATTCTGAGATCAAATCAGACCAGTTTAAACCACTGAACCTGGATCGCTACCACGGTTATCTGGTGAGGCGCCAAGGGCCTGAATCTGCTCCTCGAGGACCCCCGCTTACCCTCCAATTGAGGGTGTCATTTTTCCCCCCCAATACCCACACCTGTGGCCCTCCGGGCCACATCCACTCTTTTTTCCCTGAACCATCCCGTCTCACCGACACACGTGTTGGAACGCACACGGATGGGTAATTCGGGAGGCCAAGTGAAGCGTGGACGGTTGCCACGGGCGGTTTAATCTTCACCAGCTGAGGCCGTCCGCACCTGAAACACTGGACTCTTCTTGTCTGGCCACAGCAAAGAGAAGACACTCAGAGTTCAAGCTGGGATCCTCTCGCAGCACACACCATTTATGAATTTATCATGTGTATAAAAATAAAGACGGTGAGAGGGCATTTTTATTTCATGATGGGGAAGTTTGCTCCGTCTTATTTAGTCACCCCCACACACACACACACACACACACACACACACACACACTGAAGTAATGACCACCAAAAGAAGGGATTTCCTCTTATGATGGTTTATGCTTCACAAAAGTACAATAATAAACTTTCCTGTCTTCTATACAACACATCTCAGGGTTCCCTTCGGTGGCTCTCAGGATGGTAAATATAGACACAAGATGGAGATGATGCTGCCCCTGAAGGCATCGGCCAGGCTAAATTTTCTTTACTAGCATATTATCAAAAGAATAAGGTATGGATCATTCTTGTGTTTAGATACAAGCTGACAATGTCCTTGGATAAGTCAGTCGTTACGTTTATTCCACAAACAAAGAAGTCTGGAAGAAGTACCAAAAGAACATTTGATTTCAATAATATAACAATGACCAGCATGTGTTAATGCCCCAAATCAACAATGGCCTGCAAGACAAGCTTGATTCCCTTGACAAACAGTTCAGCCTCATCAATCATCTGGCCAGGACTCCCGCGCGGATTTAAGTCGAGACCAACCACAAACATCTGTTTGGACACATTGCCTAAGTTCTTGTCAAAAAGGTAAAGGACACAGGGGGGAGTCACGTGGTTTGGGGGTGTGGCTCCAATGTGCCGAGAGATCTCTCGGGATCGCAAAAAAAAAAAAAAAAGGCTTTTAGGGGACGCTGTTATATTAGAAAGCGGCCCCAAGGATCCATTCACATGTCCCTTGGTTTGCTGAACTGAGATCCCATTCAGGAAGCAATTGTGTCACGGCCCTAATGTCATTTCGCAGTTGACATAGCGGAGAGAGAGACGACGAGATAAAGGAGAGGAGGATGGATGGAGGAGGAGGAGAGGGGGGGGATATGGGAGGGGAGGGGGGGACACGGGAGGCGAGATGAACAGGACGGAGCAGGATCCGTGTGATCTCAGCAGCGGCAGCAGACTGGCGAGCAGCAGGCAGCGGAGGAACCGACTGCGACCCAAAAGAAGCGGCACGGATGGTGGAGGATTACGTCATCGAAAAAAAAAGGAGGACGCCTCATCACAGCGGAGCTCCACATCCATTACTTAACACCGCATAATTACCAGCCTCTCGCCTTTGCACGGCGTTTCAATCGGGTTCCTAAAACGGGTTGTTGATGAGAAGGAAAAAAGAAAGAAAACAAAAAAAAAAAAGCAGGAATCTGACAAACAGCGTATCCACGCTGGGCCTTTTTTTTCCCGTGTGACATTTCCACAGTGTGACAAGAGAGCAGCTGGAACAAGCGGGGCTTCACCAATTATTTAGCAATGAATGGCCAAATCCCACATGCAGCTCCGCGTCCGCTCCAGCGTCCAAACGCGGCCAAATTTCACTCACATCCCCGCAAAAAAAGCCCAACAACAACAGTCACAAGATCACCAATAAATATCAGCTATAAAGTGACGAATACGTGCCGTAACAAGAGCCACATCCAACACACAGCCGACGCTGCGCCGCTTCCACTGAACTCCGTCATTAAAGGGCTCATTGTACACTGTCAAATGAATGAGCCCCTAACGACCCACTTTACTGCATAAATGCACCGACCGAGTCCGCGGAGTTAAGTTTTATTGGCGTAATAAACCGTCGGATGCATATTAATGCTGCGCACGCTGGATATTAGCTCTCGTTTCGCAGCTACGCGAAGTAAGCTGCGAGATATTGAATGGGCTAAGAGACGGCGAGCTAACAAGCGGGGCTACACAGCCACCGACTGTCAACGGCTCGGGAGTGGAAGCTTTTTCATGAAGACCAGCCGACGGTTGCCCCAAGTAGGAACAAGTAGTGGAACTAAAACTCTTCTTCACGCCAGTGTTATTCTCGTTCTCTCCCGGTTTGAGCCCCTTTTTGGCTGCGCCGAGGAGCAACTTGGATAAAAGTGACAGCGCTAAGCTAGCTAGCTAACGTCAGCTGGCTTCAGGGGGGAAAAAAAACCCTGGTGGCCTGTGAATGAGTCTCTTTCTTACCGTCATAAACTGCTCCAGGGGTGTCCAGTTTTTAAGGAATATGATTTTTAGCCGCGTGAGGAAATGGTTCGAGTGGGGGCGAAAGAGCCCGAACATCCAAGATCAGTTCACGCGCTGCCGATGAAACCCGAGCATCATCTTTATCACCGTCTTCATCAGTACTCGGAGTTCGGCGCTGCTTCACACACATCCATCCAGCAGAGCGGGGCCTCCTCCGGGCTCGACCATGCGACTGGCTCGGCGACGACGGATAATCCACAGGACAGGAGCCCCCGCAGTAAGCATTGGCTAGACGCGGCGATCAGCAGTCATTTCAGGTCGAGAGATTTGAGAAATATAATCCCACGCATGCGTAAAAAAAATGAAAAATAAAAGAGGAAAAATATGCAATCGGCTCAAAAGGTTTAAGCGTGAAAAACAGCGGCGGTCAAATCGCGATACAGCCAAATGTTGCGTTGGTGACTTTCCGAACACGAGCCTGTCCGTTGTTGTTGCATTCCCTGGATCTGTCTCTCTCGCTCTCGCTCCCTCTCTCTCTCTCTCTCTCTCTCTCTGGCTCTGCAGCTGCTTTGCCTGCCTGCCTGCCTGTCTGCCTTGCAGCACAGCAGCTCGGTGCACCGACGTAATGGCGCAAAGCGAACGCACACGGGGGGCGGGGCCTGCGATCGGGAGGCGCGCTGTTTGTTTTTGAGCGCACCCAGGTGGCTTTAAACGTAATTCAACCACTTGATGTGGCGTAAAATGCAACATTTTTCTTTTATTTTTTTGTCGAATCAAAACTGTTAAACTGGTTCCTATTTTTTTTCCCTTGCAAAAGATGTCATTGCAAGACATCTGTTTCATCTCCAGCAATATGCGATGCAATGTGCATAACAGTTCATTGATTAAAACATTAAATGTACAAATGGTTGCACAAATACACATACTCACGCACAAGTAAACGCACACCTATGCACACAAGTGCCCACTGACACGGAGCAATATGTAGGGGCATAAAAAAGCTGAATAAATCCAGTCAATAAAAAGGGAGTAAAACAATCGATGAACAGCATGTGATAAAAGGCAATGCCGTAAAACGGCAGGAATGAAACACGATTGAACTATGGTAGTAAAATATATTTAACCCCGACAAAGGGAAGTAATCTAGTATCAGATGCAACAGAAGTAAAAGCGAACCTATTAAGCTGTAAATTACAAATGACAGCTGATCTTCCACACCAAAAGTTGGCGGTTAGAGCCTGGATCTTGCCCTGATCTTTGACCATAGTTTCCTTGGGCAAGACAATGGACCTCTCAATGAGCAGAGTGTCAGATTAAAAGCAACATCCTGAAACTTAATCAAAACATCCAAAGTTAGCGCCAAGAAAACGCTGCCAAGCTGCTGCACTCTCAATCAGAAACAGCACCAATTTAACCAGAACGTTCTGGTTCCCAAAGGTGGTCCTGAATAAGCTGGATAAAGGTCCCTTCAACACACAGGTTGACATGTTCGCTTAAACCTTAGGTGTTACATCAAATTTAGATGGTAGACAAGTAAGTGAAACTGAAAACTCAGCATCACATTGACAGTGTGTGGCTACTGAGCATGTGATTCCTCCTGAGTGTGTTGCTGCTAAGTGCAGTTTATAATAGTGTCCTTCACTCCTGCAATAATGTTTCACATCAACAAACTGATTTACTGTCATTTGGAAACTACCTTTTCAGAGCAACAGCATGCTTGATGCAATTTATGGACGCAAACACGGCAAACAGAGGGATGCTAAGCCAACCCTAATGTTTATCAGTCTTGTTTTTTTTAAATTTTATTTTGAAAATCACCTGAAAGGGACTGATTGTGTGTGAGGCAGTGCCATTCATGAACACTCAAAGGGGAAGAGACAGGGCCGCGCCTTGTAACGTGGACTGTACTGACCTCAAGTGGCTCAAACAGAAACACGCGACGACGCTGCGAACAATGAGCCATTGTGCCGAAGACTCTTTGGGGCACACAATAAAGTAAAGCCGATGAAGCGAGCGCGAGAACAAGACAATGGGCTCAGTGTTGTTCAGATGCGCGATCCAAAGAGGCGCTTTGTGGTCGGGCAAAATGATGGACTGAACCAGACATTCAAAGCTCCCCCACCCCACCCACCCACCCACCCACCCCTGCTCTCTTTTGATACAATCACTTCTTTAATTCATTTCAACCTCCGATCTACCACAGTTTGATCTGACGGATGGATCTTTTTTTTCTTTTTTTTTTTTGGTAGCAGGCCTGAAATTTAGAAAGCGATTCCCAGTGACAGCGTGTGGAAGCCCCCCCCCCGCGGTCCAGGGGGACGAGCATGGGGCCGGGGCCAAACCCAGCAACGCTGCTCAGCGGACGCTTTCTTCTCTCGCCGGCCACGTGCGGGTCCCACCCAAAACATGACGCGCCCCCTCCGGTTTCCACCGTTCCCACAAAACACCCACGGGCCATTTTCCCCGAGCCCGCTTCCCTGGCTCGCCTCGCAAAGAACAACGACGCAAGAAGCCGTCTGTGTGTGTGTCTATCAAGCAACAATATTAATTATGCCCCTCTATTTTTAGCTCAGTCCATAGGGTGCGAGATCGCTAATGTAATTAAAACGGCTTATCTTGAGTCGCGTTAATGAGCAGACGGGTGACCTGCGGTAACGCGGAGGCTATATAACGATTTCAGGGTTGCCATAATGTGCGCGATGATGTCGTCGAGATTTAAGAGTTCAGACGGGGTCGGAGGAAGGGCGGGTCTTTGGAGAACGTGCCGTGTCATTGCCGTGACACGATACGTCGCAGCCCCAAACTAAGGAGTGGGATGACATGACTTAACTAAGCAATGGCATCTCAAAGAGCGACGTGTGTGCACTTGATCGGATGTTGGCTGAAGCAAAGTTGGCAGAGTGACGGAGGCAAAAAAAAAAAAACCTTAGTGAGCGACTCTTATCGCCATCCAGACCATTTCCAGCGAAGGATCGCGTTCAAGTGTAAAAGCGAAACAAAAAGCACTGAGCAGACCGAATGCCGCCGAGGCTCAACGCTGCCACCTAACTAGGCAGAGAGGCGTCGCACTCCGGGCCCTCATCGTACCTTTAAAAGTCCTCCAAACTAGGAACAAAACACACACACCTACACACACAAAATGAGGACAAATCTGCACTCACCAGTTTGAGAAAATGATGACTGTTGTGCAGTTACGAGAGACTGTTTCATAACATCCCAAGCCGTCTAATTCCCCTTCATTTGGGGTTTGTTTCCTCCCCTCCAACGGGTTGAAGAACTGAGCATGGATGCATGTGCCACCGATTCTTTCAAAGCAGCAACTAAAGAGGAAGCGAGCCCTTTACTGCAGGCGGTTCCAGAGAAGCAGCCATTTAAGCATGTGAACATGTAAAAATTAAGGTCAAAACTCAGAGGCTTCCCATACTGTCCTGCTTCCAAATTCATCTCAAGGAGCAGAGCAACGTAGGGAATGTGGAGGAGGTCCTTTCACTTATGACTGTGCAAGTTTTCTGGATCACCCAATGTCACCACATCATTGTTTTGAGGAAAATGTTCCCTTTTTTTCTCACACTTCAATAGGACACAAGAAAAGGTTTGTTTTTATGTGAACAGAATATGTTGACAAGTCGGTCACACTATGTTGTCTCAATTCACTTAAAATTGATAACATCATCTTCCAGAACAGACTGGTGCTCCAAAGTTCAGTCTCTATTGGAAGAAGCAGCATTTGATCATGTTCATAACTGAATCTTTTTTTTTTTCACTGCTAACAATCGGGTTAAACCGGCTTCCCGTGAATAAATCCTCACTGAAGACAAAATATGTTGACATAATATTGAAGTATGTGGATAAAAATGGCAATTTTTCCCCCTCAAGTTGCTACATTATCCATCATTTGGCCAGCAGAGGGCACCTGTGTGCGACTGCAGAGCCCTACTGTCTTGCTCCCGCTAAATTGCTCTATAATCCCAGGATTCATCACCTATTTATTTAATCCCACTTTGCATTTTAGTTCTTACTAAACATGTTTGTTATGCCCGCGGACTAGTGGGAAGATGTCCTTCTGGCGAGCACTCGCAAGCACATGAACACCCTTGTTTACTTAGATCCTCCTTTTCTCCTTTCCTTGTTTTCATGCTGCTGGGAACTTAGAAGAAAAACCCATTCCGGAATTTCCCTTCTTAAAACACAAAAAACAGGTTCCCAGCATTGATATGTCAACATTATCTCCAGATCTTGAAACAAACACTGTGACCGGCGGTACAAGCTGACAAATACAATAAAAAGATGCTCTCGGGGTCAATTCGTAGAAAGATTCGTTGCTTTGTCGTGAGCGCAGACTGTCGTCAACACTGAGAATGCTTCATATTGTTATTTCGCAAAAGCTTCGAGATGAACGGTAATAGACGTTCCCTCTGAGCTCTCTGAAACTTGCAACCTTTCCAGTGGGAATCCCCGGTTTTTCCAGCACTGCAGTGTCTTGTTGCTCATTCTAAAAAAAAAAAAAAACCCCGGTGACTCATCTGGACTGCGTTCCAGGACAGCGTCCGCGTCATAAAGGTGTTAAAAGCAGCCGATATCCAGGTGTATAAAAGAGGGGGCGGCACCAGGCCCGAAAGCAAATCTGAAACCGAGGAAGGTTCCGGTTCAAGCGGGATATCAAACTCATTTGGTTTCACTTTTAGTGTCCCATTAATCTGCATGACTCCTAACTTCTCTCTCTTCCACAGCATACACATCACTATATGCCGAGGCATCGAAATAGTTTATTTGTTGACCGTTAAGCAGTACGCACCGACATTCAGCCAATGACCACAAAGCTTTTGAAAGATGCCTTAAAACATAAAAGGCTCCAATTCTTTGAAAAAAAATAGCATCTAACACATTGTGGAACAAAATATGTTCGTATGTATTTTATTATTATTTATTTGATCTATTTATTTTATTTTCTATTATAATAATTATATTTTATTTTTTATTTTATTTTGCCAGGTCTTTACAATTTATTTCTTTATTGTTTACAGTCCGCTCAGAGTCCGATTCAAGAAATAGTTACAGTTCTCTTTCGAGGTCTCCCTTTCACACTTTCTCCTCCTTGAGCAGCGTGAGGATGCCGTCCCTCCTGGACGTGTACGGCGTGTGCTTCAGCTGGAAGATGTTGGCCGGGAACAGGTTGCCGCTGGGCGCGTACATCTCCTCGCCCTTCTTCCCCATCAGCGAGCGCAGCGTCTGGTTCCGGGTCAGGATCTTGTCGTAGAACTCCACCCCCCCTTGGGCGTAGTCGCGGGACACTTTGGCCGCGCTCTGGTCGGAGCTGCGCTCCACCCACTGGCCGACCGCGTCCGACGTCAGGAAGTACGAGACGGCGCCCACGCCCAGCGCCAGGAGGTTGGCGGCGCCGCGGAGCAGCGCCGGCCCGCCGTGGAGTCCGAACACCTGCTTCAGCACCACGCTGTACACCCACACCCCGGCGAGGCAGAAGGGGGCCACGGCGGCGCTCACCAGGGGCCCGCCCGACTGGAGGCGTGACACCTCCCGCGCGATGGCAAACTTCTGCGCCTCGCTGGAGAACACCAGCGCCTCCTTGAGGGCGGAGCCCGCCTCGCTGCTCCAGTCCACCGTCTTGCCGTTGATGAAGATGGTGCGGTTGACGATGCCGCTGGGGTCCTCCACCGTGCTGTTGAAGTTGGCCGGGATGCCGATCTGGGCGCCGGCAGGGAGCCACGGGACACCGGCGCCGACCGGATGGAACCCGAAGGAGGCGAAGGCGGAGAAGTTCTTCGTGGAGGTGATGCCGTAGTCCTTCAGCACCTGCAGAGGGAATCAAAATATCTGGTATTTCATTCCTTTTTCACAATAATATTATAACTTTACCTTAAAAAAGACGAAACTGCACAAACAAACAGGTCTCCATCCTCAGTACCTGCTGAAAAACGCTCTCCAGCTTCTCGGACAGCGTGTCCGGCTGTCCTTTGTGCCAGGCCTGGTAGAGCTGACGGTACGACTGGTCAGGGAAGATGTGGTAGAATATGTTGGCCACGAAGACCCCCCCGCAGCTCGCCATGAGCACCGGGGTGCGGTACTTCTGCAGAAGCGCCGAGTACTTCAAGAAATTGGACGCCATGGCTTCGTCTGTGTGTCAGCGGCGCGCAGGGAGCTTCAGAGGGGGACGTCTGTGAAGACGGACACAAGACAAGATTGCCATGAGAGAAACGTGGGACAAATGGTACTTTTAGCTATCCTGAATTCAATGAACTGTTCTGGGAAGACGGTTTTTATAGAGAAACCAGATTTTTCATCACTTTAAACATTTACTACCACTTATTTACCATTGTAATGGATGGATTCACTGAATGCTGGCTGATATACATCCACCTGCACTATCCAACAAAGACTGGCGAAGACTCATCTTCTCTACAGTTGCTCTCTAAAGTTTTGACAAATGAAAATAAGCTTTTTAGTTACTTCTATATTTTTGCACCACAGAAAACCTTCCAAAGGGCCTGGAACTTCTATCATGACATGTTTTAGTACTTCATTTTATAAAGTGTTTGTTGCATAGTGCAAGGAAACATCATATTAACGGTGGGACTTTTTTTTTTTTGAACTAACAAACACGCTTTTCTTCTTCTTCTTCTTCTTCTTCTTCTTCTTCTATATGAAGTGGAGCACCAATTACTCCAGAACCAGGAAGCTCCAGCAGCTCGGTGCGTCGACGGAACCGAGCTCAAGCTTAGCTCGCTTAGCAGCTTTCACCTGGGACGCATTTTGTACAACATGCTCACAAAAACCGTGTTTAATGTGAAAACAACAAGTCCCTGCACACTAACAGAGTCCGAGCACAGCGTGCCGACACTCAGCTACACACACACAAACACACGCAGTTTAAAACGCCTTTTGCTCTCCACGTGCACACGCTGGTTAACAGCAAACAATAACGTGTATTATATAGTATGTTGTAAGGTGGGTCCCACTCACATGTCCTGTACATCTTCACAAGGACAGACAGCTGCTCGGCCACCTTACAGTTACATGAAGACAGATAAAAGTCGTAAAGCAGCGAGGCTGTCGGCGAGGCGCTTTTTTTACGACAGTTTTACGACACGGAGCGGAGACCGATGTGATGTGTCCAGAGTCGTGTTTTAATATTCCCAATCACTGAATGAGCTGCGTTCACTGTCCTGAACCCCCACCCCCCTCAAACTGTGAAATTGAATGGGATGAATCCTGGTGTACAGCGTGATTAGTAAGAAGCGAATAACACGTGAAACTGTTTAATAATTTATTTATTTCTTTGTTTAAACCTCTGAGATCAAACATTCAGGTTGGTGCAGTGTCCCACAGATTTTGCCTGAGCTCACTTGCCACAAGAAAATAAGTTAAAAATGTATGTATTTCAGAATATAACGAAATAAAGGCATACGGAACATTGTAAATTGTGTTATTGTTCATGTTGCTCACTTGCCACAAGAAAATAAATTGTGAATTGTAAATTGTGTTATTGTTCATGTTGCTCACTTGCCACAAGAAAATAAGTTAAAAATGTATATATTTCAGAATATAACAAAATAAAGGCATACGGAACATTGTAAATTGTGTTATTGTTCATGTTGCACTTGCTCTCCAACTGATTCTGTAACAAAAAAAAAAAAAAAGATCACTGTGATGCTTGTTTTGTTTTGTTTTGTTCTGTTTTGTTTTGTTTTGAAACCGTGCAGCATGTATGAACGTACTGAAAGTTGACCGCCACAAGATTTATTTAAAAACCACCACACTTTTTGGACATTGACAAGACTGCAATGTTCACTGATTCTCCAAAAACCGCAAAAACGTTTGTGGCATTCGACCGACAAACAGGCACTTGGACGGCATCATCCGCTTTAACAGCATGATTTCCTGAATCACCAAGGATAAATTAAGCTTTAGAAAAGTGCAAAGAGCAGTTTATAACAGACGACAGAGTAAAAGTGCGGGTCACCGACGGGTCACGGTCACCGAGTGCTTCATGGGTAGTATCTTCAGCGGGAGGGGACACCAAGTGTTGATGTACGGGAACACCTCCTCTTTGAACGTGTGTGTGAAGGTGTGTAAGACCGTGTGAGTGTCCAAGTCGGAGAAGGACAGCCTGCCTTCGTCGTAGTCCAGCCGCACCTTGACCCGCTTGGGTAGAGGCTCCCTCCGAGGGAGCTTGCGGGTGGAGCCTGACGGGGAGAACGCCGTTAACGTCCCCCGGTAGAACCGCAGCATCCACAGGCCGGACAGGATGTCCCCCTTCTTCTGGGCGCCCTTGGTAACCACGCCCAGCGCCCACACTGGATTGTCCCCGACCTGCACCTCCCAGCTGTGGGTCCCCGAGCTGTAGCCCTCGCGGCCCAGGACGCAGTGATGGAGCCTGTCCGGGGTGGCGGCGAGAATGGACAGGGGCAGCTTGGGTCCGCAAAGGACGCTGGTGAGCCCCTCGGACAGCTCCAGCTCCTGGTGGGCGGTGTTGGGGTCCAGGATCACGGGGCTGTACGACACAAACGCCATCATTTTCGCCCACACGTGGAAGCTCATGTTGCCGAGGTGCTTGGCCACGTCGATCACGGCTCCGGTGGGCCCTTCGGGACACTGCAGGGGCCGCTGCACCTCCTTCGTCAGACTGTCAACCCTCAGGAGGAAGGACGCGTCGTCCGTCCTCAGCCCTTCCTCCACGGACTTGATGGTGCTTTCCAGCGCATCGATTTCCTTGCTCAGCTTGGCGATGGCATCATTCGTCCGCTTCACCTTCAGCACCTCCTCCTCCTTCAGAGCCCCAATCCGGGCCTCCTCCTCGAGGAGGAGAAACTCGCGCAGCACTTTGAACTCCTCTCTGATCTTCTTCTCTGCCTCCTGAGCTTGTTTCCTGACGTCACTCCTCTCCCACTTGGCCCGGGCCTCCTTGAACCGCTGCGCGTTCTCCCTGAAGTGAGACAGATGCAGGGCCAGGTTGCGCCGGTAGTTGCTGGCCGCTTCCTCCGCGGGGACGCAAGTGTGGTCCCGGTGCCGCGCGCCGTGCCGGCAGACCACGCAGACCGGCGTCTGGTCGTCCAGGCAGTACAGCTTGAACTTCTCGTAGTGCTGCTGGCACACGACCCCGGACTGGACCTCCAGCAGGAAGGCGTCGCAGAAGTTCCGGAGCACCAGGTTGCGGAAGGGGCCGGTGGACGAGGACACGGCTTTACAGAAGGGACAGATCCGTCTCCCGATGGTCATCCACCACTGCGTCACGCACACGTTACAGAAGCTGTGGCTGCACTGGAGCACCACCGGGTCCTTGAAGATGTCCTGGCACACCGGACACACCAGGTCCTCGTGCGGGACCGACCACTTGGACGACATGTTTCCGCCTCACTTCGCGTCTCAACGGTTCGCTTTCGGTTTTTTTTTCGCTTATATGCAAACGGGCGCAGCAGCGCCATCTAGGGGAGGAGCATGAAAAACCCAAAACGAAACGAAAAGAAACGCACAAAAATCAGACTTTGCCCAGGCAAAAGTGAAACTAATCAGTTCTCATTAAGTTTTTATTGACGGTATCATGAACATTTTCCATTCACATGATTCACATCTATCTATCTATCTATCTATCTATCTATCTATCTATCTATCTATCTATCTATCTATCTATCTATCTATC
>JASSRZ010000023.1:5037118-5047118 GCA_032164315.1 Malacoctenus gilli | reverse complement strand
TTCGAGCTATTAATACCTCGTAAGACACTACAAGACACTTCGCAACTCAGCCTCCAGCCAGCGTGGCAGATGTCAAAACACTGACTTTTCCAGGGGCGCTGGATTGTTTGGCTCCGCGTGCATGTATAGGATCCCTTTCTGATGCTCCTGCGTGTGCGTTGAAAGGATGCCTGCGTCATATTTGCCTTGTATTCACCTGACCTTCTTCCAACGCCCTCCTTGCAAGCGCGGAACTGCAGGAAAGTCTATTTTTTTTGCTGAACTGTATGAATAAATTGCTGATTACGGGAACGAAACCTTCACGATCCTTTTTCTCCAACAAACCTTGAAGCTACAAATTCTACTATGTGCCTGTCATCTTCCCACACGAGTCATCTCACACGTTTTGTCTGATTTAGTCTTAATACGGCTGTAAAATCTATCAATTAAAGGTCTATAATGTGAGGAAAAAGTCGCGATATCTGTTCGTTATCTTATCCCGACACCACACAATCCCACAAGACACACCGAAACACTGTTTCGCTGATCCACCTCAAAAGCAACGTCATTAGATAGGAGGAAAGAGGCTCGATCGCACAGAAATGAACTTGCACCGACTGAAATCTGAGGCTGTGGGTCATCGCCGCGAAGAGCGGAGCGGATGATGAAATCCATGGCAACGTCAAGAGGCTCTTACGTCCGTGGTGGGAACAATGCCCAGAAAAAGGGGAACTATGCCAAACAGATTGGAGTTTTTTTTCTTGTTTTCCTTCTTGATTTCAGAACACATATGATCAGGCTTTGTGCTTATTTAAGGTGCTAAAAAGGTTCTTCTCACGCACCCGGCTTGTTCCGACGCCTCAACCGCAGCGAAACAGGTCCCGTAAAACGTCAGTTCTGCATAAAACAAGTGGGTCATACCTGCCTGATTTTTGCCAAGTCGAAGCAACGTAACCGCTGGAACTTTCCTGAAGAGCAATAAACCTCCTGAGGCTGCCAGAAAAGCCTCGTTGGGTCTGTTACCTCACAGATCAGCCACTGCAACGCTCATTCAGGAAAGGTGTTTACAATGTGACAGACACGCCATTGATCTCTGCGAGCGAACATGTCGTGATTGGCGATCGGCTAATCGCTTAATCCCCACCGAACCCCTCCTCTTAATCCTATTTACGGCGAGTCATTAAAGACAGAGTGCAGCGCGCCAAACTCGTTCGGAGGTTTGTGTGTTTAGACGTTTTCCATTCGAACCTAACATGTACATCGGTTGCTCTGTGCCGCCCTCCCCTTCCCCGGGGCCGAGGCGCCGGGAAGCGATCCCGTCCCTCGGCGTTTAATCAGGCGCCGGGCCCAGGCGGGGGCCGCCGTGACTACAGCGGCACCGGGGACGTGACGCGAATCGCAAGTCCCGTCTTTTTTCCCCCCCCGCAGCCCCCTCCGTCCACTCGCCGCGGTTTCACTCGCCGCCGACGTTTCCAGGCGGCGCCATTTGTTTACTGTGTCGCCACCGACGCCAGGCGCTCGATTTACATGCGAATCTGAAGGGGGAAGTTGGGGGATGGGGGGGTGGGGGTGGGGGGGCAAAGTTCAGTGCAATCGAAGCGGGACGCATCACACCCCGCCTGCAGATTCATCATTCTTCCCGATCTCCTTTCACTTTGTATTTGCCGGCTCCCTCGCTGAAACCACCACCCCCACCCACCCCCACCCAACCCCCCCCCACCCCCCCGCCGACACAAACCGAGCGCGTAAACAGATCGGTTCTCGTCCAATAAATCACCTCTGACTGCTGTTTGATGAAGACTTCAGTGAGCCAGAGTGCTGCCGCCAAAAAAACAAAGTCTGAAGGTGGGATTGGGGGGGGGGGCGTCGCAGGAGGAAAATAAGATACAGGAAATGATGAAGCAGTGAAAACAGATACGGTTGATGAAGACGGACAGACTGTGGGCGAGCTCGCAGAGGACACGCGAGGACACACCGGGACCTTCCTTCGTGACTGTGGGAACGGGGAGCGAGGGAATCCAATGAGAGGGACAGACGGGGCGGTAAAAGATGATGAATGAGGGCGGCGGGGGGGGGGGGGGGAACTCGATGAACGATTACAAGGACGAGATGGTTCCGGCCTTCAAGCTGCTCCAGCAGGAGGGAAAGGTGCCAGTGACGGCGCTGGAGTGGAGAACGCCTTTATCACGCCTGTGCGAGATCAGGTCTGATTAGTATCTTGACGCCTGTCAGGTGGACGGGTTGTCTCAGCAAAGACAGGAGGTGGACCAATTTATGACCAGTATTCGAGAGAAATAGAAGAATCTTGGGGACCAAACTAATGCAAAAATATGGAGCGACGACTGAAGGTGTCTTGGCTGCATTTAACAAACAGCCCCCACCTCTCTAAATCCCCCCAGATGCTGATTACCGCCAAGGGAGGCCGCGAGCACAGGTGCATTCAATATCTCCTAATTAGAGAGCAAAGCGTGACTGAGATATGGCCTGGGACTTCCTCGTGATGATAAAACACGCACGCACGCGGCTCTGCGAGCACAAATAATTCAGCCTCTATTGTCCCCCTGTAGGGAAAACGTTACGCTGCGCTTCCTGAGTGCCGAATGTAGAAGCAGCCTTAAACAAACGGCTCCTTGCGGGCAGCCGAATATGCCGGTTTGCCCTCTAGGGAAAAAAATGAGTCTGACACCCCCTGCTCCATATAATTGCATGAGATTCATTTTTGGAGCTAATCTGCTTGAACCACTCTGCATCTTTTTAAATGACAACACGCTTTAGCAGCAGTCCGAATCCCATGAATACAGTCACAGAAACTACAGGTCTCTACAGGTCTATTGATTTAATCCTGGTTTATTTGCGGAGTCGAATGACTCTCGCTGATCAACGTCGGTGAACGTTTTTTTGTGGCGAGACCGAAAAGACTGAAAGGGATGAAAAAAGGGAGTGGAGGGGATAGAAATGGTTGAAGGGAGGGGACGGAGGGCTAGGAAGGCAGGCAGCACTAATAGGCTCTCGCTGGTGTCATGGCGGTCCTCTGAGACCTCACACCCACCGTTTCCATTAACATAAAAGAACCGGAGCGCCGAAACGGGCAGCGGAGTGGCTGCGATCCGACAACCTGCCTCCACACCGCTTGCAGGCTCTGGCTCCTGATATGGGGTCACTTTAGCTCCATTAAACATGATAAGATACACACATATTTGGTTTGTCTACAACATGTAAAAAGGACACACAACTATCAAGCTGACAACATGAAATCACACCCCATAAACAGAAGCAAATGTGATATTTAGGGAATCGGACTGCTGGTCCGATGAATAAATCAAATGATTACTGAAGGTTTACTGGACAAGACAGGAAACAACTGTTTGTTTTTACACTGCGAGAGTTTGTTTTTTTCATTGGACTGGCTGAACTGGTCAGTAAAATGGACAGATGGTGTGGGCGCAATCATCTACAAGCCTCATCAGAGGGTCCGAAAGCAGGGGCTTGGAAAGGGATGCGACGGGCATATCCCCAAACACTGCCCCATGCTCGCAGGGTGGGCCGCACCCAGCAACAGAACCATGAGACTATTTTGGGACCTTATTTATAGTCCTCACACCTCGACACAGAGGAGGGGGGGGGGGGTGAGTGTGCTCGTGTGTGTGCGTGCGTGTGTGTACGAGCGTGAGAGAGAGAGAGAGAGAGAGAAAGAGAGAGAGAGAGAGAGAAAGACAACAGAACAAAAATCAGGTGGAGCGAAACAAAACCTCAGAAGAACTGAAGTCTGAAGTCGAGGGCTAAAAAAAGACATTAAAATCCCAGGGAAGATCTTCGCGCGTGCGTGCGTGCGTGCGCGCGTGTGTGCGTGCGTGCCATGAGACAGTTATCAAGTCTATATAGTATTTCATTAGACTTTCGTTATTGTAAGAGCTTGAATCCTCGTGGAGAATTATTTCAAAGTAAAATGAATCAGGTTAAGTGTTTCTGCTCTTTAGGTGACGGTGTTAAAACAGGTTTTATCTCTGCATGAAAGGAAAAGATATTGCGAAGTAAAAAAAAAACAAAAAACAAAAACAGCTGGAGAAATCAGTGAAACACAACCGCGTCTCTGAACCATTATGTGACGGTCGGCGCGACTGCTGACTTACCACCTCCGGGGGCATCTTGGTGACCAGGTTGTGGATGGCCTTCCCAAGGATGCACACGGAGGAGAGGACAAACACGATCCCGAGGATGACACACGCTCTGCAGACAGACAAGGAAACCTGCGGTGAGCCTCAGCTGCTGTGAGGAGGACATGAAACATAGAGAGAACATGAGAGAACTTCACCCACCCACATTTTGAAAATGGCGCTTATTTACAGCACCTCTCAAGGGTTTCGTTCAAGATTAACCCAAAGTACTTAATCTCTTCCAAAGTCTTCACACACCACAACAACATCTTCCGCACTCACTGTCGCGTTTCAGCTGGTTACATCAGGATCAACACATATGGCTCTATACAGCGCCAGGTCCTCAGAGTGTAGATCTCTCCCTTATTTGCGTGCAGTCAATGCTTGTTTGTGCGCAAGGGAGCCCATGTGTGTTTGGCCTGTGAGTCTGCGTGCGCTGGTGAGAGAGCGGAGCGGCGGCTCGGTCTTTCATCACTTGCGACAGCTGGGGAGATCAGCGGAGGCGCTCCTCCAAGACCAACCGGGCTCGCGGCACCCTGACAGCTAATTGATGAACTCAGCTGAGCCGCGGCGCTCCCGAAGAGTGACGGATGAGCCCGCGCGCGCGTGTACGAAGTGACACGCTGAGAGGGACTCGGTTCATTTAGCGAATCCCAGCACCCCGGAGAAACAGACTTCTTACCTGCTCGAACGCCCCGAGGGCCTCTTTAGTAGGGACCAGCACAGTCCCCAAAGTCGCTGCAGTTGACCTGCGGGAGTCGGCTCATTGAGATCGTACTCACATGTACTCTCTGTGCGCGGAGTGCACGGCGGCCGCGTTGCTGTAGCGCCACAGCACGATGAAGGACGACATGACGTCCAGCGTGGCGTCGAACTGCAGGAGGAGGAACAGCTTTAACATCCTCACTGAGAAGGATCACATGGCTTCATATGCTGTATTGTGTGTTCACTGTTGTGTTTGTTGGATGAGGGCGTCTCTTCTGTGTTCCCCACGTTTTTCTTTCATGTATATATCGATTCCTTCGTGCTCAACGCTTTAAACTGAACTGAATCCGAGCGTCTTCTCATGTTTTCTGTGAACTTCACTTCCTCTCGTCCCAGTAATTTCTGGTCCAGCTTTTGTCTCATGTCCCACTGTGTCTCATTATTCTCCCTGTTCCTCAGCGTTGGCCTTTCTGCATCATGCCCACTTGCCAGCCCAGCTGCGTTTTAAAGTCTTGCAGCCGAGTCTTTGTTGTCGCTTTTGAATCGGCAGATAAGCGGTTTCCCTGTTTTGTTTTGTTTTATTAAATCGCTAGTATGTTTTGGTCATTACTTCTTCCAGTGCCTTTCTTCAGAAAAACCCCCGTCCTTATTGGTTGGTCTAACCTGCAACCAAATAACGAGCTACTAATGTGATCTGACATAGTCATTGAACAGCCTGTTGGCAAAACTCCAATTCGTCTTCTTTTGGAGATACAAGAGCAAACAAACAACCGGGTCCAAAATTGTCTCTGCACTCCACAAAAGTCGCTTTTATGATGCCGTCGGCTGTAAATTACTTTGCCCACATCTGGCATTGTTGAATATGCAGGTTGTCTGTTGAATAGAGCTGTTGGAATGATTATGCGGCGTGAAACGTGGACCGAAGTGAAACTTCATTCCATCGCCAAGCAGCTGACGTGTATCTTTTTCTTGCCACGGGACGACTAAAGTGATGAAGATGATCGGGAACAAAGAGTGAAGCTCTGCGCTTCGGAGTCAACTTTTCCTGCTCGTATCTTCCCCCCTGAAGCTGCATTTTAAAACCTGGGGTGAATTGGTTTCCTGGTATTTTTTTTCTTTTTTCTAATCACCGTGGCAACTACAGCAGCTGACAATCTGCGGCCATCATCTAACCTCTCCGGGCGCCCGCGATATCTTACGTTTAATTTGTTCCCGCCACTTTATTAAACCGCCACATCCAGCCGGCTCCTGCTAATTAAAATCCCGTCTTTAATGAAGAGCGAGTTTGCGCGGCAGATTATTAGCTCTAATACTTTAATCAGATTCTGCTAATCACATTTTCCCCTCACAAGCCCTGGGTGTGGATATTTTAATTTTCACTTTACTGTTATTAATTCAATATTTTTTAAGTTATTAAAAGTCTATATCGCTTCATCTGAATAACAGGAAGAGCCTCTCTGGAGCGCTGAGCCTGCTGGTCGGTTCCCAAACCCCCCCCCCCCCCCCCCAAAATATGTTGACATTCAACTCAGAGCTCCACGCGCAGTCCTTCCTGTCTGCCCTGTTACCTTGGAGACAAAGGGACCAATAACAATTTGGTACGGGGCTTCATTAATAAGTCACCAGTGCCTCAGTTATGACTAATTGATCAATGTTAATGGAGAGAAGGAGGGAGATGGAACTCACGGCAAATCCAAAGGCTGACGCGCTGTGTCTCATGAATGATACAGCTGTGGAAGGAGAGAGAGAGGGAGAGGGAGAGGGAGAGAGAGAGAGAGAGAGAGAGAGAGAGAGAGGGAGAGAGAGAGACAGAGACAGAGACAGAGAGAGACAGAGAGAGAGAGAGAGAGAGACAGAGAGACAGAGAGAGAGACAGAGAGAGACAGAGAGAGAGAGAGACAGACGGAGAGAGAGAGAGAGAGGGAGAGAGAGGGAGTAAGCATTGACATTAGTCCATTAGTCTGTCACTGAGCTGAGTAGACACACTTGAAGGCTTGATGCCTTCACAATGACATAAACTCTCATCTGTATGAACAAACAACTCATTATGCGTAATAAGCACCGTTCATCATGTTCACGCAATATGTGAACAATGCCAGGCTAAAAATACTTTTCTCATTCATATTTATACATTTTTGAAGAGCGTCATCTTTAAACCTGCTGAAAGGTTACAGCCTGATAAAAGGCAGATTTGAGATGTTGTTACATGTCAGGAAACATCAGAGGACTGTTTTTAATCATACATATTCAACAAACCGACACATATTGCTATAAGTTACTAGAAACATGAAGTCTGATGAATGTTGCAGATTTCACATCTTGCGTGAGTTAACCTTTCACCAGCCTGAACCCGGCTGCGTTCAGAGTTTCAGTGGGAGGGGTGACAGTGCGTCGCGAGTCCCTGGTAGTGCCGTCTTTGTCTGCTCCACCTGCGCCGTTTTGTCCTTCCGCCTGTCCTTGCGCGCTCTTCTTCCTCTCTCCCCCCCTCTGTTTTTCAGGACAGAGTCCCACGGGACGCCGTGTCGGCAGTCAAATCACCATGGCAACAGGAGATTTGAGGGCAAGGTGGGAGTTTGAACTCAGACAACAAGCAACACACTTTCATCTTCTTCTTCTGCTTCTTCTTCCTCCCTGCTGGCTCCCCCTCCCAGTTTTACCTCGTTCAACTGAACGGAAACGCTCTGTGTTTGCACCTTGAACAGGAAGCGAATCGGACAACCCCTGCAGTGCCGGCGGACACTTTCTGGTGTGCCGCCCACGTTCATCAGATGTTGGTCAGACGCTGCTCTCGAAACGGCGTCCAGCACAGCTGGGAATCCAGCATGAGAGATCGAGCACGTGCAGTCTACCTTCCCTCCGTCTGTGGCCCGGAGAACGTCTCCGGTCTCTCTCTGTTGCCTTGCCGCGCTTCCTCCTTTTCCGCTCTCTCTCTCTCTTGTGATGACCCGCTCACTGCCTCCTGCCGCAAGAAAGCCTGTAAAATCTCCGGGGCTCGGCCGCGGCCTCCAGCCCATCTGGACGGCCCGCAAACGGAGCCCAGACCGGGCCGTGCCAGATTATCGCCGCGGATCTGAAACGCCCGACGCGGCGGAGTCAGACAGGTGGCGACTCCTCAGTCTGCGCGCCGCTCATTGATTTTTTTTTTTTTTTTTGCGCGGCGGGCCTCTGATGAAATTATTGAAATTACCTCCTCTTGCCAACATAGCGCTGACAATTAGGCCGCAAACAGCTTGTAACCTGGAGCGACGTGCAAACGTTTACAAGCGCGTAATGGAGTGTAACGTTTTTTTTTCCCCCTTTTTTTTTGGGTGGATGTAATTAGGACGACAGCTGATGAATGAAGTGAGCCAGAGAGCTGCACACGTGAACCTCGCAGTGATCAGGTCCCACAGACACGGCCAGGAATGGACGCGACTTGTAATATTTGTCGTTGTGCGCCTCAGAGCCTGTTTGACTCGTAACATGTTGGTTTTTTTTTAAACCGTTACTCACAAGATAACTGTGATATTTTGGATTTTCTTCGAAAAGAAAACGTACATTTTAATGAGTGCGTTATCAGATCTGCATTGATCTTTATTCATGCATGCGGTCCATTCCTATTCCAGCATGTTTGGGGTTAACAGCTGCCTGAAGGCAGCCCTGAGGGAGTAAAAGCAACATTAGCAACTGCGGCTGCTGCACTCTCTGCCAGACATACACCGTACTGTAAACACCGTTGCCTCGCTGCTGACGGGTAACATCTGCTTCGGATCCATCACGGCCACGCAAACAAGCTTCAGTGTCCAATCACACGGACGCCAATCTCCACTCAGAACCGTCCTCCCTTCTTCAATACGTTTTTTTATCTTTTTCTTTCTATACGCGCTCTCATTATCCGCCTCGTAAAAGCTCCGGCGACAAAGTTGGGCCCTCAGCGTCTGATTACAGCCGGCTGCCCTCGCTGTAACGATCCGCGCGGCGCGGCTGTAACACGGGCGGCTTCGGATGCCCTGTGCTTCACCCAGAGGCGCCCCCGGTGCAGAGGTTCGACTGTTGTCTGTCCGACTGGAGGGGTGGGGGTGGGTGGGTGGGGTGCAGCATCCTCCACCAAACAGGAGCATAATCTACGAGATGAAAGCGAACACAAGTTCCCTCTCAAGCCTTCGCGTTCTCCGCGTTACTTTGATGTGGGATGTAAAGGATGCGTACATCCCCGCTGATGCTGGAAGTGGGTGGGGGTGGCGGGTGGGGGGTGGGGGGGCAGCGGCGTCCTCCAGGATAATTAGGTCTTGTATGAGAAAGCCAACATGTGTGACCGTCTACATTCCAGAAGAGCTCGCGGTGCAGGCATGCAGCGGGGGAGACGGACCAACCAGGAGCACTGACCCATACTTCCACACGTCGCTGGCCTAGTTTTGTGGCAGGGAGGCAGGGAGGCAGATCCCGCTCCTGCGCCCCCCCCCCCTCCTTCCTGACACCACTCCGCGGGAGAATACGCTCGCCGTATTGTTTCTCTCTCCACATACAACTCCCAGGCCGATGTGACCGGACGGATGCCTTTACTTCTTGTGGCTGCAGTGCTTGCGGCTTCAAGGCCTTTCGCCAAGTGATGGAGTCTCGCGCAATGTCAGTGGAACCGGCGTGACCGGGGACTGAGCTGTTAGTCGTGGGGATTCGTGCTACGAATCCAGCGGCTCCCACAGAAACTGCTCCATATTCAAATGACGACACAACACTTTAGAACACGCACACACGCGCACACATGCACGCACGAACGCACGCACGCACATACACACAGACAAGCACACACACGCACACACATAGACACACGCACGCATGCACAGATGCACATGCGCACGCACACACACGGACACAGACGCACACACACACAAACACACACAGACACACGCACTCACTCATGCACGCACGCACACACAAACACACACAGGTACACACACACACACACATACACACACTCACAGACACACAGACACAGACACATGCACACACACACTCACACACACACTCACTGACACACACACACACAGACACACACGCACACGCACGCACACACACTTACACACACACAGACACACACTTACACAAACATACAAACACACACACACACACACACACACACACACACACACACACACACACACACACACACACACACACACACA
>JASSRZ010000023.1:5022099-5037018 GCA_032164315.1 Malacoctenus gilli | reverse complement strand
AAAGCCGGCAGATTCATAAAGGAGTTGTACCGATAAGAACCGTCACTCCTGTCTTCGTGTGCTCGCTGCAGGTGGGATCACTCCGGCGGCAGTCAGATAAAGGACACCTGGCGGCTGCCAGCGTGACAGTTTTATGAGGAGGGGGTGGGGGGGGGGGGAGGGGGGGGGGATTGGTTCCGGACAGACAGCACGTCCACTGTGAGTCTGCCGTCAGAGTCAGACTCTGGCGACGCTGGCTGCGTTGGGCTGCGCCTCAGTGACGGAGCTGCAGCAGATGGTGCAGTGCGAGGGTTGATGGATGGACTGCATGGCCAGCCCCCCCCCCCCCCGGCCATGAAGGATACTGTAACAAATCTGAGACCAACTTCATCTCTCTCTTAGATCTCGAAGAAGGAAAAGTTCAGCATCCGGGGTTTATATTCACAAATATTCAGAGGAATACGAAAAATGAATCCTGTTTGTCAACAACCCCAGAAACGTAAACGATCCCAGTCGTCCGCCTGACGACAAATAATTCGACTCTAATTAAATCCTCCGACTGCAGTTCATGGCATCAGTTATGCATGGCAACAGTAAAGAAATTATTGCAGTGATTCAACACGATTTTTGCAAGGATTGAAGGATTTCAGTGCAAAAGTCGAACAGGAAATAATTCCTCTGAATGTGTTCAGACGTTCATTTATTTATCAGGAACAAAAAGGAGGCCTCATCAAACCAGACATTGACTGAGGAGTGAAACAGCTCCAAGCACTTTGCAAAGGATTACTGCCTCCGTCTCCTTCAGGGCCGCCGGCTCCCCCGGCGACGCGGCCGGCAAGCGGTCGGAACGGCTCACTTCCCGACGCCTGAACCTCTGCCAGCACCGATCCGCTCTCCAGCTCCTGAAATTGTATCTTTCGGGCGCAACTCTTTTCTTGTTATTGTTTGCGTTTCCGTTGCCAGCTCGAACTTTTTTTTTTTTTCCCACGAAAAACACTTGGCACAGAGCGGGGAGCTGACAACACAACAAAGGGGGGCGGAAAAAAAAGGATCGGAATTCAGACGGAATCTCGTTGCGAATGCAACCAGTTTGAGCAGTGAGTAAGGAGTGATGGAGTCACTGGGACGGAATGGCTTAAGTTTTCGTCACTGAGCGACAAATTTGGTTAAAAAAAAGTCAAGAACTAACACAAAGGTGAAACTTCCATTGTGCACTTCTTGGATAAACCTCTATGTCATTAGCAGTTTGACATGTCCTGTCAATCACAATCACCGGCGGTGAACTTACTGCGTTTTCTTGCTTGTTAGTAAATTGGCAGCCCCCCCCCCCCACACACTCCTTCCAGCCCTCAGTTTCGTGGAATACACCGGCAGCTGTGACGCGCCACGACGTGCCGCTGACGGAACCGAGCAGCTGAATCTTACTGCGCAGCTCCCGTGAGGCGCTCCGCCGGTTGGCGATCGGAATTCGAAGCTGACGAGCCAGCTTGTGTGTTCGCGTTGTTTTTTCAATGGGAAAAAAATAAAAGCGAAATCGAGCTCCAAGGACGATCGTTCATGCCAGTACTCCCAAAAACACAAAAAAATAATCCTTGTTTTTCGTGGGGGTTTTTTAAACGAGGATTCGGTTTAAAAACGGGGTTTTGCGGTCGCAGTCCGTGTCACAAACTGTTGTGGAAGGAGGCTGTGAGGAAGCAGGCTCGGATGGCAGCACGAGGTGAATCTATAGCCTCACACGCACGATAAACAAGCGACGCATGTGCCGCCGTCTGGTGCAACGAGGTGGCTCAGCAGCTCGTTTGCGCTCCGCGTCCGCTGCATCATCACGGACCACCGTTATATCCCCCCTCGTCTGCCCTTCGGGCTCTTCCAGTTGCATCACGACGAAAAACGTTGAGAAAACTGCGAGCAACTCCGCTGCCGAGGTTTGATTTGAATACCTGCTCGCAGCAGCCGTTACGCCGTTACGCCTCCCCGTTTAATTACACCAAACACACGCACGCCGAAGCGCAGCGTTGTGGCTTCTTCCACGGGGTCCACCGGCGTTCCGGCTGGCAGCCGCGTTAAAAATAATTTCCCCACTGTTTACTGTTTACTTAGCTAATTTATTTCCTTTTGATACGTTTCAAGACTGCCAGCGGTTCCCTGCCAGGGAAACACAGGCGCACAACAAGCGAAGGATTGTATTTTTCCATTGAGGTGAAAAACCAGACGGCGGCTGCGGTTACCCCCCTCCCCCCCGACCACACGAGGGGGGGGCCCTTCAGGGGCAAGTGGGTGGAAACAAGCGCTGGCCCCAGTCACGGCCCACCAGTCGCTCCAAACCTGTTCTGATGAAGGAACTGGCCCCCGAATCAGCTTTAAGAGAGGCCTCATCGATTTCGGGCCCCTCAGAATTGGGTCTCTGGCCCCGGGTTAGGAATCAGCGGTCTGCACGACGTGATGTTCATAGTCATAAAGAGACTGTTCGTGCGGTGCTGAGATATACTGATGCTGGATTACAGGCACCTGAGTCTTCCTGATCTCTTTTTAGGACCGCATGAGGGGTTCTGAGAGACACCTGAGCCCCTACAGTACTACTCTCTCCCTCCCTCTCTCTCTCCCTCTCTCTCTCTCTCCCTTTCTCTGTCTAAGCACCAGAGACATACAGTAATCTGGCAGCCTCTCCGTGCATCACAATCAGTCAATTCCCTGGGACACTTCTGCCAAGGAACATTTCTCTTTGGTGGAAATAAAACAAGCCGCATCGAGTCGGATGAAGGCTCCTCTGTTCAAACGAGAGGACCCTGACACCGCACAAATCAGGGAAGACACACACACACACACACACACACGCACACCCACACACACACACACACACACACACACACACATTTGCTTGTGGTGAGGAATTGTCAAGTTGTGACCACACACTAAAGCCAAATAATAAAAAAAAGTATCGACAATTCTGGCTTTTCAGTAGCTTTCAGCCTGCAGATGTTGTTCCGTGTCTTTTGGAACGTGTTGGTATGACTGTTTCATCCTTTGATGAGTTCTTTTTGAATCAATTCGAATAGAAAGTCTTTGTCTACACAGAGTCTTTTCTTCCATAAACAAAAATGTCAAACTCCTCACTTATTCACAAGTTCTGATAAAACCTTGAGATCGTCTGAGTAGGTAAATTACAAGAATTCATTGCGTTTCAAAAGGCCACAACTCTTCAAAGAGTTGAATTCAAAGTTAGGTTCTCAACGAACTTTGAGAACCGAACCTAACCTAATTAGTTAGTTGCATGTGTAACTAATTCACGCATCCTAATTCATGGATGTAGGCAAGTGACTTCCCCACAACCGAAGCCTTATTGAGGGAGACCTTTCATGACCTTGACCAAGCTCATATCTTCAGGTAGAAGGCACAGAATTTCCTCCCTGAGAAACGTCTCCTGTGAAATTACATGGAACAATCTCTGGTTAGTCTTATGTTGTGCAGTTCTGAGTTCATTCAATAAAAAACAGCCTCCTCTCCAGTGAGTCTGTTTGTGCATTCGGTCTGGAGGTGCCTCTCGGTGACCTTGAGGAGCTGCTGATTCAGACGCAACCCGAGAGGGGATTCGGTTTCAGGGAAACAGAGGAGGGAAGAAAAAAAGAAAAAAAAACCAACAAAAAAAACAAAAAGACAATAGAAAATGCGCTGCGGTGTGTTCGGCTGCACGTTCGCACGGCGGGCGAGGGGCGCCTCCTCGCGCACGTGCACTTGGGCGGCAGGCGCGGTGAGCTGGTTCGCCCGTGTCGATGGGGGGGGGGGGGGGGACTCGGCGCGGAAAACCAAATATTGCCCTTTGCGACGCTGCTCTTTCTCCTCTGCAGCTCGGACCCCGATGCGTCTCCTCCCCCGCGGTTGAATAATGAGCACTGCGGAGTCGGTTCTGCATAATCGCTCGGAGACTCGCAGACAGACAGCGGTCCCCGAGATCCTCACGCGCACGTACGCGCGCACGCTCTTATTAGCGGAGGGTACAAAGACTTTCCAGCTGTCGAACACTAATTATTGGGACGTTTGCAACAAATGTGGGGGGGGGGCGGGGGACATGCAAGCAGAAATAAATATTAGCGATTTGAACATCTGACTGAGATTTTTTTTTTTCTTGTGATGTAGCTGCTCATTAGAAGGGAGAGAACAGAGAGCATAAACAACCAGGCGACTTAATCTAGGCCAAGTCAATGCAGCAATGCAACCGACGGCTCAGACGAGGGGTCCTCAGAGGTGGCGCAACCTCACTCGACCTAAACCGCTCGATTGGACAACAAGGAGAGCGTCTATTTTACACTATTATCTCATAACCAACCAGTCAAATCTGTCAACACAAAACCAAGACCTTAATCTGTTGGTAATATTCATTTACAAAGCCTGTCAGTCTCCTTTTTGTCATTGAATCCTCAATGTCATCATCTATTTGAATCATCCTTCTGTTTCATTCTCATACGTTGGACTGAAATCAACCCGCGAAGAAGCAAGCAGCTAATTGGCGACAGCAGAGCCACGGTGACTTCGACTTCCAAGCACCGACCTTTTTCCTGCCTCCCGAATAAGAAGCTCGCAGACTTGTAAACAGCGCGCGCGTGTCTCTTTTGAAGGCGGCGGATCGTCGGGAGGGGAAGAAAACACCTCGGCAACACAGGGGGCTTCTTCGAGGAAGCTGAGGAGTGTTCGGCGGAGTCGTCCCGCGTCGCAAACGCGCCGTCAAAGAACTTTCACATGAAAGAAAAACGTGAGGCCGTAAAGAAAACTGTCATGTATTTTTTTTGAGAGGCAACTCAGCAATTGAGGCAATAAATCCCTCTCCGTAAAAGGAAATCTGAAACAGTCTGGCTTTTGTATTCACGTTTTCTCTCTGCTGATGAAGCCAACTGGAACCGAGGGATTTCCACCCCGCGGCCCGCGATGCCACGTCAGTCCTGTCATGGCAACGGCGCCTCCTGGATCTCCTGCTTCATTCATGGTGGTAACAAGCGCGCAGAAGGCGCCGATAGGCTGATTTTGCTGGAGTCTGACACGCGTGGCAGCGGAGGAAGGAGTCGGAGCCGCTGACGACACGTCTCGTCCGAACGGAGGACTCGTCTTTGGGGGACGATGTCGATGTCCTTCGTGTCTGGTCGTGGCCAGGGATCAAGTGTCTCCTTTGCGCCCGCTCTACCTCGTGCCAAACCTTGCTGCGGGACGGTTCGGCTCCGTTTCCGGAGGAACCGTTTCCTCCGTTCACTAACCCACATTCTGCTGAACAGCTGCAGCCCAGACCCCCCCCCCCCGGTTTCGAACGACTCTGCGCCCACTGTTTCATCTCACTGAAAAATGAATGAGGCGTGAGTCAGGACCAGCGGCTGCTCCCGTCTATTTTGACTCCGCGCCGTCACTTTGAGTTAGCCCTTCCGATCCGCTTCTGGGGAGAGTCAGCGGCGAGCGGCGCTGTTAACCCTGAACTGGCTTGTCATAACACGGCGGAAAAAACGCTGTGTTTGTGACTCGGTGAAGAGTGTGGCGAAGGGCAACGTGGGGGAGGGGGAGGGCGAGGGGGAGGGGCTTACAATGCGAGCAGATCTGGGTTATGGGGAGGATGCAGGAACTTTTTTATCTTCATTGAGAGATTTATGAAAATACTGGTGGCTACATTCTTCGGAACGTCAAGGAAGTAGTTTAAAAATCGACCAAAACAAAACTACAGTTTGAGAAAACAGTAGTAGTAGTCGACTCACAACAACAGCAAAGGAGTTGGGTGTATTCCGACATCACTCTAATAGTTCATGTAGAGAAACACGCTGCAGTGCAGCAGCAGACATCCAGAGTTGAACAAGGAGGATGTGTGGTGTGAAGCAGAGATCCAGTTTGAGCTGCGTTTACTTGACCTATTTTTCAAATACTCATAATAACTTGAAGGTGTTGAATAATTGAAGGTTTTGGGTTTTTTTTTTTTTACTTTAGGAAAGAGGTTTATTGCAACACAACACGTGGCCATTTAGATAAAGACTGTAGGTGCGACCTTCACCCCTCTCAGATTAAAGTGGGCGAAGTCCCGAAATGAGTGCAAGAAGGGAAGGAAATAGAAATGTAGAACAACTGCCGACAATGACCGGGTTCACACGGGAAGTTGAGCATCGAGTTAAAAGGTTTAGTGAATCGAGTCAATCAAAAGAAGGGACAAAAACATCTAGTTGGTATTTTTCCGATGGTGTCTGCAGGACAGTGTGGATCAAGAACAGCACAGACTGGTCTACTTTTGAGTCGCTGCTGTATACAAACAGCGCAACACAAACAACTCGAGTACATGGGAGGGGGAAGTTTACATTCATATAAAAAAAAAAAGACCTGAATGAACTCCTGTCTCCAGCTGGCTTTCGACATGCCCATCCCAATCCACCTTTGTATTTGTTTAGGACAAACTGAGTTCCGCTGGGAATCCATCGTAGCAAATCTCACAACCCAACCAGGAGAACCAGGAAAAATCAATCAAAGCCGCTCACAACGGGAGCCTGGTATGAACGAACGGGTTCGAAATCAAACAAGTGGCGCTGGACTGCCGACACTTTACAAAAAACACTTCCTTCTCGCGCCGGCGACACGCTGTTTCGCGCAAACGGTTTCGATCAGCGCTGCGGCGTCGTGGAGGCCGAGTTCCCCTCCGCGACCTCCTCCAGCTTCGGGGTTTTGCCATGGTAAGCGGGTGGGAGCAGAGCAGTCTGACAGCCGCTACAAACCCCGAACGAAGTGCAGTACGGCATCAACGGTAAGCGGACTCGTCGATGACGGGAGCAAGCGAGAGTGATCAAAGCTCCTGGGAAACATTGATTAAATCCAGCAAAGACGGAGAAAGGGAGGGGGGGGGGGCTTTGTGGGCTCTGGTTCAATATTTACCGCTTGGTGCCCAGAGTCTCTTCATTCATACCAAATCACAGAGTTAGCACACACCTACAGTGGTGATTGACATCTTTCCCTCAGGCTGTCGATTCGATAAAGGATCCTGAATGAGAGCCAGACAGCCGAGACGGAGGGAGGAAAAAAATCCATCCAGGTTTCTACATCCGAGGTCACGAAATCCGACCTGAGTCCAACTGTAAGATATCCGATGAATTCTCCGCTGAATGTGATGCTCAACTTTCCACAGTGTCCGCATGTAGACCTGTTTCGGTCCCCACAGCGGTGCCCCTTTTTTTTCCCCGCACGTGTGCGAAAGCGAGGCGCTCTTCAGCGAAGACGCGCTCCGGCTGGCTCGCCCCTGGAGCCGTCTGAAAATGAAGTGCAAATTACTCCTCTGTTTCAAGTGTGCCAGCGTGAGCTTGGAACTGATGTGACCAGGAATCTGGCGTGCGGCTCAGCGAGGAAGACGGAAAGGCGCCAGACAAAAAAGCACTTTCGGGCTCAGACTTGCAAAGATGGACGCTGTGATCCGTCCGAGGAGACGGCGGTCCGCTTGGGTCGTGAATGGGTCGCTGTGGGTCAACGGGGAGACCTGGTCGGCTTCTGGTCCTGATTCTGCTGGTTCAGAGAGCTCTTCAAGACTAAATGTAATACTGCTGCATGGATTGTGCTGTAAATTAAAGCAAGTGGACCCACCTCCTCAGACTCCACGCTATCGCTTTGACTGGGTTCTGTGCAGAGACGGGTTGTTTGTATACCTCCCTGCTATGAGTGGGTGGCAGGTTATTATATTTCCAGTGCTCGCGGACAGGATTTAGCAAGGAAAAAACCCCCAAAACAAAACAAGCCAATCTCTGAACTTGTAAAAGTACGTTTTGCAAACCACATCGGGGAATATGAGTCGAGCCGGAAGTTGGCGCAAAATCTCCGTGTCTGTGTTTTTCCCCCCCCCTCAGGCTGCGATAGGACTGAGCCCGGGAACCAGGCTTGCTGCCTCTCAGCGTGTATCTGCCTGTGCTTGAATCTTATTTGTCTGTGAGGGAGCCTGCCCGCTGCCTGCGAAGGTCGAGCCGAAGGTCAGATTGATTGTGTTGAAGGTCAGGCCGCGGCTCCGTCTCCCACAGAACGGCGAGAGCGTATTGTAATTCAGAGGTGGCTTTTTTTCCAGATCGATGCCCGCACCTTTGGACACGGGCGAACACCTGATCTGGATGCGCCGTCCGTTCGCTGAATATCTAGAATGAGCGTCAGCGCTGTTCGCCCGGCTGACTGCGGCCCTGAAATCGTGCACGTCTCCCCTCTCTGTGGCGAAGCTGGTGCAACGAACGGGTGGTCGTCGAACCGACGACGCCTCGCTTTTTAGGGGTTTTATTTCTTGCGTTGCCTCGTTACGAGCAGCTCGTTTGTTGGATTCGAACGATTACGCCTCGATGATTCGCAAAAAAGATGAGGGGAGGACTGGAAATTACCAGCAGGAACGAAGACAGATGACCTGCTCGCCCCCCACCCCCCACCCCCATCCTACCCACCCTCACCCATCCCCTCCAGGCTTCTCCGATTTCCATCAGCGCCCCCAGAAAAGGGCTCAATAAAACACTGAAGCTCTTAAGGGAAAATTAGGCGATCCTAGTCCCTTCTGCCCAGGGGGGCCACCGCGGCCAACGCAGAACGTGTTCCCGGGGTCCAAACTGCAGTCGGAGGAACTGATTCACCGCAGCCATCCAGCATCCGGCCATCATCACTGGTAATTTCATACTTTCTCTCTCCTGCCGTTCGTCTCCAACCATTTTAAGCGAAAGGAGGGGTTTTGGACTTGAGTAAGACTTTTATGGGACAGGCCTAATCTCCGAGATCATTCATCATTTCAAAGGGTGCTCTTTTATTAGAAACCCACACCAGGACAGGGGGGGGGGGAGGGAAAAAAGCGTGCGCACGAAGATGAATGCATATCCGCTCTGTTTCTGACAACCGGCGGTGAGTAATGGCCGCCGCCGAGCTGCGCGACGCGCCGACGTTGCGCAAACGCGGACGTTACGGGCGGGCCCGATCCAGTTAGAGTCGTTCCGTCGCGTCGCGGCACTCGTGATTGCCCTCGTCCGATCGTCCTCCGATGCCCCCCCCCCCGTCACGCCCTCAAGAGGGCTTCGTACGCACGAGGGAGAAAAAAAAAAAACCCTGCCTGATGACACCGTGAAATCAAAAAAGGGAGAACGTCACGCCGTGGACGGGCGGGTTCTGTCGGTGGCATCGTTGACCGGCGAATCAACAGGAATCCGATGGACTTTGGTATGATCGGTATGCCGGGAAGTAAACGGGCGCTTTGGACGGTCGGCGAGCAGCGCTCCCCGTTTGAAGCGCAGTAATGAGCCGCAATTTATTATGTTAATTTAAAAAAAGAGCATTTATTATTGGATTTAATTAATCAAGGCATTAAAGTCCCAGCTCAGATTTTTATAGATCTTGTTTCTCTCCATTAGCGACAAGCCGTAGATTTTATTTATAACCTTCCAGACTGCTGACTTGGGTGGTTGCGCCGTGATTAACTGAGTTCCTGTTAATATTTAATGACATTCATAGGGCTGATTTCAACATGCGCGGATCACGTGCAGCGGCGCATGATGCAAAGAGAGCAGGCGAGAACGTGGAGGCGCGCAAGTTGATTGCCCCGGCAAACCCTCCTAATGATTCCAACCCAGAAGAATGACAAGAACCAGAGGGGTAAAAAGGACCCCGGCTCGGCGTTCGCGATGCCGCCGTTTTTCGGCGCACCAGCCTCCACCTGCTCAGCTTCGGCTGTGAAAACCTCAGCGCAAAAAGGCGCGTTTCAGCCCCGCACGGCGTGACGGACACGAGATATCCTCGATACACTTTTCCGCGAGTCACTCGGGCATTCTCCTCTGACGCGTTTATCCGATCGCCGCACACCGCACCCACCTTCCTGCTCCGTCTCATCAGCGCGGGGGTAAAAATAGTCAAGTGCTGCTGACTGATAAAAGATGGTGTGAGGCCGCCTGGAGAGGCTGTCCTATAATTGTGCTGCAGATGGAGAGGAGGGCTCTTTCTTTTTTTTCTTTCTTTTGACAAGCAAGCAAATCCACAGATAAAACACTCTGGAGGTGCTGATGAAAATGCCTCCCCACAGCTCCCTGACACCACAACAACAGCAAATCGAAGGACCGCTCAGATGCCCCCCCATGAAACACACGGATCAGCAGAGCTGCTGAGTCCAACAGATAAAATAAACCCTTCATTTTGTAACTTTCCTTAACTCATAAAGGCTACTGTATCCTGATGGAAATCGTGTTGGCCATTCACAAAAAAGGGAATCAAGACAACACACACATAAGATCAGTTTGTTTTCCATCACATGTGGTCGTCCCATTCAGTTCACTGACTCTTTGTCATGGCAACAGGTCTCTGACTGAAGAACACCGAAAAAACGAGCACTTCCACCTCCTTGTCTCTCCTCTTTGGTCCTTTCACTTATCCACAGCAACACATTGCTTCATGATCTACATGAATTTGGCTTAATCTGGTGAAGTTGTTGCACGTCATGCTGAAATTGCGCAAAGTGTTGAAGTGTAGCAAAATGTTACACTTTGGGTGACACTGGCTTATTTTAAATTTTTGTGAAAGCTTTGAGAGTTTAAAGGCCCATCGAGGTTCAACAGCGGATCAAACACAGTCTGATTTAAAGATCAAAGGCCCGGCGGCTTCGGTCCGTCTTTGGAAACAAAGTAACTCCACATCGCATCTGTCTGCGATCAGCCCGGCGGTCGTTTCAGAGCAATTTCTCTCGAGAAAGCGGGATCAATGGTGTCGTGTTTCGACAGAAAAGGTATGAGATCATGTCTGACCTCACCCTAAAGCTGAGAGAGGGCAGCGGCGCGACCTGTTGCCATGGCACCATCTGGCCACCTCGAGTGGGACGGAAACACAACCCAGAGATACACGATACACTGCATAAATAACTCCCAAATCAGTGAACACAGAGCTGATTTAATTCCACTTAAAGCAATTCCTTTCACTCATGGTGGGTGGGTATGTGTGTGTGTTTGTGTGTGTGTGTGTGTGTGTGGGGGGGGGGGCGGTGATTTATAGCTTCTTTGTGCAAAACAGTGGTATGAGTACAGGAAAGGGAGGCTGGGGGCTAAACGTTGGACTGCAGAGTGTTTGAGCGTGCCCGTTCCGGCAAACTTCCTCATTGCGGCCAATAAAGCATCACTGACAAACACGCTGTTCCCGTTGCATCGACATTCAAATAAAACATAAAGGGGGCCGAGGAGCAGGAGGCCCGAGTCATTAGGGCGGCTGCCACGGACTCACTCTGGCCCATTAGCCACGTCAAACCCGGGCTGTAAAAAAGTCCGGCTGCCCGACGGCCACCGCAGCTGCGATCGGCTCGCTTAATGCGCCGTGAAGCCCGAACACAAAGTTTATTCCGCCTGACGGCCGAGGAGTGACGCCGCGACGCATGGGATCACCTTGACAACGGCGGCGGGGCCTGGAACCGAGTGTGAATGGGAAAAAAGGTTCAACCAAATGCCACGATGTGCACTCACTGCTTTCTATGGATTTAGCACTGTCAAATAAACACACCTAGAACTCAGAGTTTCAGTCCAATTTGGTGTCGTCAATTTGTACAGCAGTATAGAAAAAAAAGGAGGCTTGACCTCCTGCTGTCAGCGACACGAGCCCGGGCGGAACGCGGCGCAACTTCCCGCGTGTGCCCGTTTCAGCGTTCATAATTTATTTACCTTAATCGCGAGATCCCTCTGATGACTGAAGCTGTGCAACACGCCGTACACGACCACATGGCATCCACCCGAGCACCGTGGGGGGCGGGGGGGGGTTTGCAGCGCGGCACAGGTGGGACTTCGCGCCCTCTTTCCTCCAATCGAATGCTTTGTGCTCGGACACGCGCGCAAACAGCCGCAGATCCAAAGCAAAGGCCCTCCTACTGTACATGTCATTGTAGGAAAGCAATGATCCGCAAAGCACACTGCATCACAGACAACGGTTGTGAGGCACAGTGACCCACACAGGAGTCCTACATCTAAACCTGGTCTCGTGGCGCTTTGTTATAGTACGATGCTTTCATGTGTTCGACATGTTGTCATTGTAACTCTTATTTTACTTACTTAAAACGAAGCCATCGAGCTGTCAAAGGGTACTATAGGATCAATGATGTCAGTGGGCAGCAATGCCCCCCCCTGAGTGAACATTTTGAATCCAATGTGCAGCCCTTTAAGTACAAACACAGTGGTGTTGATGTTTTCTTCCTTACTTCTCAGGTCTGCTCTGAGTGGATGCAGGTATCTAATATAAGTGGTGCATAGTACGGCTAATAATGCTAATAATGGGACAACAAACAGAAAGCAATTGCTGGGCCGGCACCGGCTGCGATCCACAAATAGATGTGGAGAAATGACGGAGCGTAACGGGGGAGGGAGAAGAATGGGTGTCGTAGTCGGAAGGGGGAAAACGCGGCGGCGGTGATTTATAGCCCTGACATTACCCGCAGCCTCATGGAGATTTCATAAATGACTTACAGAGCAAAGGAGCGGGGCAAAAGTGCTTGCACATCTATTGTGCGCAAGAAGAAAGGCTGCAGCCGTGATCAAGCAAACAACCAGTGAACACGCGGCGGACTGAGGCGTCATGAAATAAGTCCTCACGTCCCCGAGATGCAGCGAAGGAACATGCGGCTTTCAAAACAAGAGCTGCTCCAACAGGAAGATTGAACCTTTGGTTTTGTTTTCAAGTTCATCGCGAAAGAAGCTCATCATGAATTATATAAGAAAACAAAAAGACTGCGATTCCTTTGCTCCGTGAAGCTATTTATATCCTCAACCAACGTCATGGGAGGAAGTCACATCTATAAGCGTGTGGGTACGTATCTGCGCCTGTTTGCGTAATTGGTCTGCAGCCTCTCGGTGTGTAAAAAAAAAAGGGAGGGGAGATGTGACTGAAGCATCTGGTGTGAGAAACCCAACGCTAAACACAGCCCTGCTGCTGCACTTCGGAGGAGCCTCAGCGAGCACGGAAGGCAAGGGCGCCGTTGACTGTGACGGAGGATTGCTGGGCCTCCGCAGCCTTCACTGTGGAGCGCTGCTCGGAGGAGGAACGGACTCTGATGCTGACACACAGCAGTGTCAAAAGCAGGAACATCAAAAAAATACAAAACTCAAGAACATAAGAACAAACTTGTGTGAGGCTTTCTTACTGCTTCACAGCGGTTTAACAAACTAGTTTCAAAAGTAAGTGAATTCCTAATTAAAGGAAGTTCTGTTTTGTGTGAAAACTAGTAACAGAAATCAAGATACTTTGAGATCCAGCAGATATTTCAGCCTCATAAGTTTCAACTATGGCCCTAACATACTGTCTGGTGTCTCATAATGTCTGAATATGAAGAATTCTCAAGCCGAATTTGGATGCTAATTGCCGTAATATAAAACATAGAATGCAGAAACACAGAAAATCTTGTCAAAGTGGGCTTTATAGACAGGCAGACTGAGTGTTTCCTGTTAGTCACATAGTTTCCACAGTGAGCCTTTGGTCCATCGGAACAGCAGCCAGAGGTTTCTAAGGCCTCATGAACCAGGATGCACCTCATTCGATACATCAGCGGGAAATTAGATCTGTTGCAGATGCCGCACCAAATGAATCGACCTTATCAGTGCGGAGGTGAGATCGGTTCCACGTTATCCGTCTGCTCAGTTCACCGAGTGAAGCGAATCAGGACCAATGTCCAACGTCACCTGCCTTCTTAACATCAGGCTGCCAAACGCACTCATGCTCGGACATCAAAGCAAGTCACATGTCCGACCACACGCACACGCGCACGCACGCACAGCCTTGAAAACTTTGCAACCACTCCTCACCGCTTCACTGCTCTCATTTCTGCCCCAGGTCTCGAAATCTGACCCGACCGTCTGGTTTCTGGTCCTTCTGGGATACAGAAGTGGGGAAGCAATTCACACGGCGTTACAAAGGCCGTTACTTTCACTTTCGGTCAAATCACCTTTCAGTTCTGGCTCCTTTTCAACATCCCTGTCTGTTTGGACAAAGAGGCATCAACAGCTCGCAGGCCAACACCTGCTCACCAAGGGCGCCAATCCAGCATGCAGAAACCTTAGAGAGTGTGGAAGGTAAATGAGACATTAAAGTGGCCCTATTTCACACATTTTCAATGTCCTTGTCTTCGTATGCAAGTCCACAATGACAGAAAGTCATCAAGCTCTTTTTGTCAAACACCGTATTTCATTATATCTCGATCTTCTCCTTCAGCCCTAATAGACCCCCCCTTTAGAGACAAGCAGAATGAGGCTCTTCCGCATTAATCCCCACCCCTACAAGATGCAGGACGCCTCTGATTGGTTAACTGCTGGCATGCTAGATATCACATTGTGAATAGCTGAAAAATGTCAAAATAGCATCTTAGGACCCCTTTAACATTCGTCCCTGGAGAGATTCTTGTTCCAAATGTGTCACACTGTTTCATTTATGGAAGCTGTTTTAGCAAAACTACATGAAACCATGTTTCTACCAAGAAGGTACAGAGTGAACAACAGAAATCAAGCAACAAAAAATCCAAAATGTTTAACCAACATGAATCCAGAGATGTTTCAAAAGTCAATAAACACCTTTGTTTTGGCACTAAAAAAACTGTGAAGTTGTCAGTTGATTTATTATGGCACAAATTGACTGGCTAGAACTGTCTTCAAACTCGATTGTATTTGGCTATTGGATTCAAATCAGTTTGAAATCCCTCATTGTGAGTAATTGGACACTTTGTGTATTATTAGCGCTGCTTCTTTGGTCTTTGTTCACACTCATTTTTGTTGTTTTTTTCTCTTGTGTTTCATTCTGTTATCAAATAGATCAACACGAACCGGAACTGTGCGTCATTGCTCAGCTCCTCACGTCACGTCGTTTCGCACCTCAATCAAACTGCAACAGATCCCAGCCGGGAGGAGACGCGACACTTTAGAGGCGAACTTCCTGCCTGCTGCGGGACTCTCTCTGGGGGGGGGGGGGGGGGGGGGGGGG
>JASSRZ010000023.1:5003018-5014174 GCA_032164315.1 Malacoctenus gilli | reverse complement strand
TGAACCACAAGTGCGGGGCCCCGCCCCACATTGAGGGGGGCCTCCGAGGGCGATCTGTCGCTGCATTTTCCTTTCACAACAGTGAGGCAGACCATATGTGTCATTGCATTAACTTCTTAATCAGTCGTTGTCTGGGGGCCCCCAGACAGCTCGGGGCCCTAGGCAATTGCCGGGTTTGCCTGCCTTCATGCGACGGCCCTGGCTGTATGGCGAAAGTTCACAATAAAAGACCTCCAAAACTTCGAGACATGGCGTTTCCTCCCGAGAGTGAAAAACAAACGATTTCAGAGCCTCACTTCCTCCTTCCTGTCCCCCTTCCAGCTCCGTCATCCTCAGTTATTTCTGTCGCATCACACTCCATGTTGTGTAACCGTTGAACCGCCTCACAGATGACGTAGAACATGTGATCCTTTGTTTTACAATGTGAGAAGATAAATGCTGCGACTGTACGCATGGATCCAGGAGCTCACGAGGGCTCCTCGAGCCTCTGACTCTGAATTTGTTCCCCTCGAGTTAAACTTGGTCATGAACAGGAGACGCATGATGTTTGCTGTCACACAAAACGCAGGACTCTGAATACGTCAGTCTCCGACATTATTATGCGTGGACAGCTTCAATTTTGTTTACTTGTTTAAGTGAGAAAATCAAATACACTGCAACGCAAAGTAGGAAGTGGCTTCGTAACGCACATTCGTCATGCTGTCATTGGTTTCCTCGCAGGCCATCCCAGGTCACTTCAATATTTCACAGTCTTGACCTTCACCCTGGGGTTCACTGATATCAGGTCAGCTATACGCCGCAGATGGATCGCTGCAAAGCTCCAAAGATACTGAAGTTTAACGGATTGCAATATAGGAACGTGACATAAAACGACACATTCTCAAAATACGCAAACTGTTATTTTTTTAACTTTGTAGGGCGACCTGAAATCCCCCAGAAACTTCATAGTACATGGGACTGGTTTGTAAAACATGTTTGCGACGACACGCAGACGTCTAGGTGACAACATCTCTTAGCCAACAGGGAAGTGAGAAACAAGCCGGCGACACTGTGCTCCCCAGTGAATCTCACCCTTCCTGCCGGTGACTCATTAAAAAGTGACACGTCGCTGTAACGCCGCCGCTTCTGCAGGAAACAATTTATTACCTCGACACGGTTTTCGAAATTACAAGTTCTGAAGGGAGAACCAGTGAAGTTGGTGCATTGTGGCGCTGCAGAGCTGCTGTCTGTCTCTCTGTCCCGATCCTGCTCACTGAGCCCAGTGGAACCTCACTGCACCTGGCTTCCGGCTTTCCAGCCTTCATTAGGATCCTTCTTTCTGACATTGACTCTTTAGAGCATCTTCCTCCAACAAGCATCAGGAGATGCTTAATCAGTTCTTTCGAGATTGAGACAATAAAAAGCAACCTAGCCAATAAAGTGACTCCGACATTTCAAAGAAATGTTTTCAAACGGAAAATTAGAGCAAATTCAGCAGCACTGTTTACCACAATGATCAAGTATCGTCGCCCGGTGCTGCTGGATACGAATATGGTGCCTGAACGTGCGTGCGTTTGTGTACTTACTGAAAGCTGCCACGGCCAGTATGAGCGTGACCACGATGGAGATCCAGCAGACCCACAGCGTTTTCTTCCTGTAGCTCTGAGCCTCGTGAGGCTTCAGGCGCATGCTGCTCTCAAGGAGACCTGCAGTGAGACACATCAACTGTGTTAGGGCGACAGTCACAGCTCCCCTTTTATTTCGCTCATGTTTCAATGCAGCGTCAGGCAGAAGGAAGGGGTGCGCGTTGGCACCTGAGCTCTTATTTTTATAACCTTGAAAGACGAATGAAAAAAAAAAAGGCGACGAGCGCAAAACATCTGATCGAAAAACGTCAGGTTCAAAGAAATCTTTCAGACTGAGTTTTGTTTAAATCTAACATGAGATTGGTGGCAATTGTGCTTGTGATTTTGGACCAATTTCAAAAAGTTGGAGGATAAGTTGACCAAGTATACCAACTAAGCCTTCAATATTGTTCCTCAAGCTAATAGTTACTGTCAGGAAATGTTAATGAGACCCAAATCCAACCATAAATGGCTAAAAATGCAAATTAGGGTTATATAAGAACTGTTTCTGTGGAGGATTACTGCCAATGGAAGCATTTTTCTAATACTGCAATACGTACGTTGCTCATTTTTTTTCAGGCCACAAGATTTTCACGACTCCTCATCAAAATGCACGAACCACCGACATTTCCATTGTAGTGCCAGTTTGAATGGATCGTCTCAAAGTGGCCCGGCGGGCTAATTACCAGGCAACGATTATTGTTTTGAACATTAATTAACATCTTCCGCGCTCCATACATCCCTCCTGCTGAACAGTCTTTATGACCCTTTGGAAACGCAAGGGGAGCCGTCGTGATTTCGCACTCGGGGACGTAAAACACCGCGCGGTGCCCGGAAACCCCTCGTTATCCATAACATTACGGTGCAGGTCATGGGTGAAGCACGGTGCCGGGGACAGTTTGTCAACTTTTACTTTGTCGACTGACCTTCTCAGACCTCAGGAAATTCACCGAAAGTACCGAAAGCTCCAAAGTACACAGTGAGTCTCCCCCCCCCCACCACCACCACCACCACCACCACCACCACCACCCTACCCTCTTTTCAATCTCTTAAATAACACTGTCAAAAACTCCCAACCTCACCAACACAATACAGAGTAAGCCTTCAAAAAAAAAAAGGCAGTAAATACTTCTCTGGAGCGTGTTGCTCTAAACAGGGACAGTATTCAGTCAGGAAGCCTCCCAGCCTGCACAGGTTGCCTGCGTTTTTCCTCCCGGCTGGCGACGGTGCCCGCCGCGTGTGACGCGACGCTGCCCGGAGTCACAGACGCGACAGCCCAGATTCCGCGCTGCCCGGAGCGCTTCCATTGTCATGAAACGTGAGGACGGCTCTGCAGGCGCATGCATTATTTATTAGCCTGAACTTTTACATCCAAAAGAGAGGATTTTAATGCTGCTGGCTGTCATCCCATCCAGCAATTTGTCCCGGGGACTGTCAGCGCCGCCGCGCACCGACAGGGAGATAAGGGAACTAATGACGGCAAGGAACAAGACTCCTTTGACTTCTACACCTACTGAACCGACTGCTCAGAACACTGTTCTGTGCTCATTATGTGTAAATCCTTGTTTGGCGGAAGGCTTCAAAACCAGAAATAAAACGGGGACTCATGCGCGGGGAAAAATATTCAAACGTTGACTCATCGCAGCAACAATAATCTGTGCGCTTTCTGTTTTTCCAGAGCCCCCAGTATGCCACTCTCGCTCTTGTCTCTTGATTGGCCAAACCGAGACAAGCTCTTCCAAACACAGTCTCACCAACATACAAAAGTGAGACCTTTCAAAATAAAGGGAACTGGCTGTTTCCCCGGTCTGAAGGACATTGGAAAATGTGCTTTGTTGTCTTCTTTGAAATCTCTGATGGTCACACCTTATATCAGCCAAAGCTCTGGACCCTCAGATAATCTTTATTGCCCTTTATGTACCGTGATGGTGAGGTGGGGGATTAGTAGGTGTACTACTAACACCCCCCCCCTCCAATCAATGTGCATTATTATTATAGAAAATTATCCTGTTGGAGACCACTCTAGGCCGCCACAGTCGATCACTCCTCAAGATCGCTGTAAACACGGTTCACTGTGCCATCCACAAAGACCAAAACTGAAGCCGGATGCTTCGCCGCGCTCATCGAAACAAAGCTGAGTGAAAAAGAATTGAGGCAAAACGTGAAGCGCTCCGTGGATGGGTGGATGGATCGAAACAAAACAGAATCCGCATCCTGAAAGCGAGAGTAAAAAAAACACGCCATCTGGGTCATTAACATTTTGTGCATCAAAAGAAAAAACCAACAGGAAAGATTCAGGACTGTCAAGCAGCTAAAAAAAAAACCTCCATCAGACAAGAATGGGACATCGCTGGCCATAAAATCCACCAACTGGCCTCATGAGGGAACACAAAATGATGATAAACATGCTCCCAACTTTCATTTGAGATTGATTCCTCTCACAAAACACGTAACAAGACACTATTTTTTTCTTCCTGAACTGCCAAAATATCTCCCGTCTGACGTGTTTTTTCGAAAAATGCTCGAGGTCTGATTGCGGCTGTGTAAGTGTGAAGAAATGTGTAAAGTTTGCAGAGTTCCTTTCAGGTGAGTTGCATGTGAACATACCCTTTAATATCCCAGCGTGCCAGAATGTTTTTCTGAGTAAACAATTTCTGCTTCGCTGCTATAGAAGAACAAATAAGCGGGCTGTGCGAATACGGCGAGATGCCGTCGTGTGTTGAACAAAAAAACTTGAGAAGGCTTCCACAAAGTAAACAACATCTGCTGCCTTTTTTCCCCCCCAATAAGCCAAAGCAGTGGAGATACTGAAATGAAACCCCGAGCTGCTCTCATCCCACTCTATCTCATTAATATTGATCGGATTTGTTTATTTGTAGCCTATTATTCGGGGACCCTACTGATGTGCATGCGCCGAGGACTATTTTGGGTGTGGATTCACTGGAACGCTCATCAGCCAGCGGAGCAGCATCAGTTTGACCTCCGGGAGGTCATTTTGCGTTAGGACAGAGGAGAACGTGACATAACCTGATGAAGTCATATGGAGTCAAAGGAGGATGCACATCAAACTGCTTCACTTCATTACAATAATTGTAAACATGAATTTGGGGACTGTGTCTTTAAATATGACCTCTCTTGTCGAGCTGCTTGCTGCAGTCTTTCGAGAAAGTGTAATGAGAGGCCAGTTGGCTGAGGTTCAAGTTCTTCCACCCAAACGGTCCAAGGACCCTCCTGAGTGTGTCCGCTCTGTGTGCCACCCCTCCGAGCGGTCAGCTCATCCCGCATGCGGCGCTGGCTGTGGCTGACTCCGGCTGTTAGTGGAGTGTGAGAGCAGGCAACAAGAAACACACCCTCCCCAGGGAGTTGATGCTGCTCCGTGGGATTGATTCGAGTTTGCCACCGTTTAACAGGGCTGATTGTTCCACTGAAATGACCCAACTTGGTTTGGTTTAATCAATTCAGAGGGGTCCAAACTGTACCCAACTCCACCAAAACATCCATTTTATACAATTCTTAACACAAAAAATCCATTTTTTATAAACAGTTAACACGTTTCCTGAGCGGGTTCATGCTGATTGGATCCATCTCATCACCACTGAGTGCTGCTGTTGTACAATAACACATTATCAGGGCGGAAAAGGTACCTTGACCATGACTTCAACATGATGACCAGTGGTACACATTCACGGTAAGATTTGCAGAACTAATTGGAATCATTCAAGCTTTTTCCCAACATTTCTTTCGAGGAAACATCTGGTTAAAAAACGGACCCCTTGTGTGACGAACAAAAGCGGTCAGCTTGTGACTCTGACCCTTCAGCTTCTGTGAAATTGTTTGTTCTGCCTGTGGCTGAAAGCTTTGAAGAAAAGACACTTGCAGAACCTCACATGGTACAATCATTAATGAAGACAGCTGAAAGACCTTAGACATGCTGAAGCGAACAACTGTACATCGCACCACTGCGATTGTCTGGATGAGTGAGTGTACTGCAATCTCTTGCTCACTGTGTGGACAAACAACTGCCTTCCTGATCACAGTGAGCAGAGACCGCCCCAGAGAGCTACAGACTTGACCTGAATGTTGATGGTGAAGGTTTGTGAAAGGGTTGTAAAGGTCAGGTGAAGGTCAGGGGGGACTGGCCTCTGGGAAACGAATGGAAGTCGATGTTATGTTCGCGAGAGCGATGGAAACACCACCCGCTCTATTTTCCATTTGTTCCCAGGAAGACTGACATCCTCGAGCTCGGAAGCAGCTCGACGCCAGAGCAACGAACTGGAAGATGCAGAGAAACTCATTCGTGATGGAGCTGAACTGCAATTGAATGTGATTGTTTCAGGTGGATTTTATAGACTGTGAAAGTCTCCAAATGTGCGTGAGAAGTGACTCTTTTGTTGATATTGTCATTCAAAATAGATAAATTAAGGATCACAAATGTATCGACTGAAGCTTTATTTTTTTTTTTTTACTCTGAAAGATCTGAAGAGGCAGATTTTGTCGACCCTGTCGCCATGAAGCAAAACTATGGTATGGGAAGCCAGGGTGATTCTCAGTCAATAGTTACCAGCACAGAAATGATCAGATTACGTGGAGGAAGCTGACGTTCGTGGGAACTTCCAGCAAACATCCTCGTCTCAGGTAACAGTATGAATCGCCAAGACAATCAACACTGGCACTCAGTTTCTGATGCCAAAGAGTACTTGATGATTGTTTATATGGACCAGTTTGTTTATGCGTGTAACATTTATAATTGTCTATCGTTCAGGCAGTGTTTGGTAACATTAAAAACAAACACACGTAAGGTTTCAGTGTCTCTATTTTTATATTCACAGAAACAATTGAAAAGAACATACTCTGCTCACAGCAGAACTAAGAAAGAGAGCGTGTGTGTGTGTGTGTGTGTGTGTGTGTGTGTGTGTGTGTGTGTGTGTGTGTGTGTGTGTGTGTGGCAGGAGGGGGAAGTGAGACAGCATGGCAAATCACTTTGCTCACATGATCCTTGGCTGAGGGATCAGACAGAAGGCATGTGCTCAACATCTCTCCCTGCATCTCTGTGACTCACACACGGGCTTGTGTTGGCGCGTGTGCACTGCGGTGTGCGTGCGTGCGTGCGTGCGTGCGTGCGTGCGTGCGTGCGTGCGTGCGTGCGTGCGTGCGTGCGTGCGTGTGTGTGTGTTTTACAGGCTCTCAACACTCGTCTCAATCACACCTTTCTTTTCCAAAAATAATGAACATCAGGCTCGCTGTTGAGAAGGAAGAACGCACGTTTCCGATTGGCCAATGCACAAACAGGAAGCAGGAGCGAATGCGGTCCAGCTGGAGTGTGATCAGACGGCGACCTGAGCTCAGTCAAACAATTACTTCCACTGAAATCCAGCTAACCTTTAGTTTCTGTTTAACCGTGCATACATCTAAGATGTGTGTTAATCACTTGCTATTTTAACATTTTCTGAACATCTCCAGCAGGGACATTTTATGTAAATGGGACTCAGATGAGGGAAGCGGGGGAAGGATTTCGAAAGGCTGTGAAAGTGAGAAATATGTGTTGAGATGCATGAGCACGCTGGGGCTTGTTCAAAGATCGCTTCTCCACGGCATCGAGTCCCGTTGCTAAACTTAAAGCTTCCTTTCACAGTTCTTGTGACAGAAACAACCACATACATGCCACCAAATTACCCCCCCCCCCTCAACTCATCTGACAGAGTAACGAAACAAGTTTATCGTAGTCAAGGAGGCTTCATTTATACTTTGTGTGGTAATTAGGTCAGTCAAAGGGAACGAAATTAGGTGACACATTTACTCAGCCAAATTCTGCATAGAGAGGAGCTTGGGGTGGATGGATGGGTTGATAAAAAATTGCACTTGAACGTTTCTTTTATTCGCACACAAGCTGCTGGGTTTTGTACCTCGTTCGGGGTGGAGTCTGCATGCTGCCCTCGTGTAAGGTTGACAAAATTACAGTTGTGCAATTCGAATAAAGCTATAAATTGCCACTCTCTGGGGAAATGGAACGGAAATCTGTCAGTTTGCACTTGCCAGCGTGTTGTGAAGTTCATTAGAGTGACAGACGCTTCTTTAAAAAGCGACGGAATTTTAAATAAATAAAAGGAGAATGGTAAATGCCATCTGTCGCGCAGCGTCTTTGTCTGTGATCTGTTCTTGGCGAGACACGGAGGAGATGAAACTCGTTCGAGCTCTTCGAAACGATCCGAAACCAGCGCAGAGGCCACAACAGGCGCCTCAAGAATGTCGTGAGGTGTTGTTCATTAACAGCAATTAGTCAAACGCACACACGGAAAAAAATTAATAGAACTTAACTGAAGGGGGGAAACTCACTCAGGAGAAGGATTAGAAATGATTGTGCAAGCCTTTTCATCCTCTGTGGAATGTTTTTCTTTGACTTTTTCCGTCCATACCAGACACCGAGAGGGATTATATTGGTTGAAAATTCACGCAAAAGCACACTCGCAGCCTCAAAGGTCCCTAAGCAGGTGCAGGCGCGCACTTAAGGGTTTGCTGGACATGTGACCAGCATCAGGGACCAGTGTGTGCTAAACCTGCATGCTGTGTGCCTCTGGGTCCAGGTTCTAACAGATTAAGTCTGTAAACACTGAAGAGATTCACTGAAAAATAAATTAACTTTTAAAAAAAATTAAATAAATACATATTTTGATGCTTTAAACTTGACTCAAACTTGCTGTGGTGTGAAAACTGCTGGTGTATGACCATCATACATAATTGAGACGAGAGCAGACTAAAAATATCCCACATGAGATAAAAATACCCAACCCAGCTCCCGAGCCCACCCCCCCCCCCCCCCCCCCCCCCCCCCCCCAGCGCCCCCAACAGCCACAACTTTCCAGCCCCCCCTCCGATTGATGGAGTTACCTTCTCCCTCCACACTGTCCGTGATCTTCATCTCCTGGCCCACCGTGAACGTCTCGGGCTCGGTGGGCGTCTTGGCCGGCTGGTGGTGGTTGTGGTTGGTGAAGCCATCCGGGGCGCACTGGCCGTTCCCCACCCCGGCCGGGCACGGATCCACCACGGTGGGCTCCGGGACCGTGTAGGACTCCTGGGTCACCTGGTCCGTCATCGCTGATGCAGTTGTTTGAGTTCTTCTCTTTTTTTTTTTTTCTTTTTTAGGGGGGGTCGAGTTTCGGAGACGAAGGAAGATGTTAGGAGAAAGGGGGAGAGGGGAGGGGAGACAGATTCACACCGGCTCGCGGAGTGCGGCAGCCATCCAGCGCGTCCTGTGCGCCACCGGTGTCGGAGCAGTTGCGCAGGAGGTGGTAGGAGGAGGACGCAGATATGGCGATAGGATGAAGATGGAAGATGAGAGGATTTCTCTCCTGAGCATCTGTGGAAAAAGGAAGCTCCGCGCTGCTGCGTCCCGAGTCCCCGCTGCAGGCTGCCCGTGCACACCTTGTCCGGCTGAGGCAGTTTAGGGTTAGATGCGGCGATGCGATGAATTGCTCAGATCCGCTGTGAATCAGGCAGGCGGTGCCAGCAAGTTCGTTTTTTTTTTCTTCTTCTCTCCCCTCCTCCTTTCTCCTCCTCTCATAAGTCACTATCTAAATACCCAGAGAACCTCTGCATGCAATCCTGAATGCTGTCTGCCCCGAAGAACACAGCGTTATTCAGTTTATCAGATTATTTCCCCCTTTGGATTCCTGCACAAAACACCCATTAGGGAAGTGTTTGGATGAAGTAACACACTCTCAAGCATTATCTAAATCACATCAAAAACATGTCTTTTTCATGCTGCCTGGGGAATAACAATTAATCGACAGGGGGCGCCAAAAGGCAAGGCTTAAAACAGGTAAGGTAAGATTAAAAACAATAGATTTCCTTACCTTCTTAAAGGTACACCGTTTTCTTTTCATCTGACACTGTTGATATAAATGAATTACAGAAAATAACAGTCAGAGGGTTGTTACATTCATGTTCATGTGTTTTGCAGTAGTTTGCTATTACTGACACTGTTCCAATGCATGATTTCAAACAGGTAGAAATAAGCCAAGATAAATGATGTAGGCAGAGTGCACCCTGGACAGGTCGCTGGTCCATCACTGGGCAAACACAGACGGACACACAATCAAACACAGACACACTGACACCCAGGGGTGATTTAGAATCACTAACTGAGCTGATTCGCTGCGGTAGGACAACACTGAGTAAACACTAAGAGGGGCATTCAAACACAGAAAACATTAACATTGATCCAAGCTTCATCGTGATAATGAAAGATCATAAGACGAACACTCGATGCTTTGACAAATACACATTTATGACACTCATTCTCAGGTTTTACGCTCTGTCTGTGACATTGCGTCATAAGGGGGTGGGGTGGGGGGGTGGATGTCCCTGCAGCAGCCATTCACCTGCCGGTCACTGGTTTGTAGCTTGCAGGTCAGGCGGCGAGTGGATGAAGGCGGCAAAGTGACAGTAGACTATCTTCCAGGTTTACCAGGAGTAGTGACACGATGAAGGTGGATATACACAATCATATTTTACCCAAGGAGTGGCCCGACTTAAAGCAGGTAGGCGCCACCAACACAATGTGACTTATGTCCTAAAGACATTCGAAACTGCTTTGGATTACATGGATGAGTAACTTCCACAAGCTGTAGACTGAACTCGATCATTCATTACAGCAAAGACAGAGTTTGTACTCACGGCCATTTATTGGCTGTGAAACAAACTGTACGGACTATTTTCGGCACGTCAGGGAGGACTTTTTCAAGAGCTCGCTCCATTAATCTGTGCATTCCATGGATGGTTAAACTTTAATCAATAACCATTGGCCTTGGTTTATCTACTCCTGTCACTGTGTAAAGTTGGGCCAGGCTAATGATTTCCAGCATGTCGTGAAAGACAGGAAACATCGTGCTCAACCTGATTGTCTTTACTTTGAAATCTAAAAGGCTTTGAAGAATTTCTGGACTATGTTTAGAGAAAACACAATGAAGTAAAAAATATGAATATCATGCTGAGTTTGAACCTACACTGTGAGTTGTGTTGATACACACTGGTTCCTGTAGGTGTTTGTGAGTCCATCCACTGGATTCCAGCGCAGAACCACGTCTGTGTATAACGCAGTGAGAAAGGACTTCATCATCCAGCATAACCTAACCTGTGCAACATTGAGCTGAGAGCTGCTTTTCCATAGCAGACATAGTTTTAGGAGATCTGTGCATGTCAGCCCATTTGTACGGTCTCTAAAAGCTTCACACTGACCTCACCCTGAATAGAATTTTTCATTTTCTCTGGCCTCAATTGCTACCAAATACAAAATAGGCGAAAAAATGTGAACTAAAAGATGAAGTATGCCCACATTTTAGAACCACTTTCAGTATGCGTATTTACAACATTCATTGAATGATGTGTTCTATTTGCTGGTGAAGTATGTGTTCATGAATTGTGAGAAGGGCGACTTTGATAATAGTGAGGGCACCAGTGTGTCAGCCGCACTTTTCCTGCTCCACCAAAGGATAAATCTTTAATTCAATCTTTTGATGGTTATTTATGTCCAATGATTTGCTCAAATGACTCCGC
>JASSRZ010000023.1:4960926-4972606 GCA_032164315.1 Malacoctenus gilli | reverse complement strand
GCCTAAACAGCCTATCATATCCCCAGATGTCACTCGTAAGCCGCAAACAGCCAATCATTCAGCAGCTGTGTAGTTAGGTTGCAGTATGAGCTGTGTGGGTTGGTTGACAGGGAGAAGCATGCAGTGACACGCCGGGAGGACAGTAGAGGTGGGCCGTGGCCGCTACTACTGGCACCCGGTCTTAGTAATCTACGGTAGTACCGTCGTTTATAAATTGTAGTATAGTAGGAACTGTTGTAATTTGGCACCGCGGTGTACCGTGGGTACCGTGCAACTCTAGAATGGTGACGTGGACACAAGCTGATGTCCCTGTTGCACTTTGACCCTGGGATGACCCGACATTAGCGCCCGCGTCCACACACCAGCTCCTCTGGCAGAGAGGGTGTCACCGGAGCGCAGCCAATCACTGCGGAGCTCCGTAACGAGGGAAAGGCTGAAGGCTTGCTGCCTGCACTGAGCCGTACAAGAAGCTATCGAGCAACCAGGCAAACAAAGGGGAGTCCTACAGATGAGAAAAGTCCGAACAGTAACTTCAAGAGCCGCCTTTGAAGGAGAGGAAACTCCGGCAGAATCCAAAGAGGATTTTCCAAAGACCCCCAGCGCCTCACATGCTTACAATTTGCATATTTCTATAATTACAAAGGGCACAGCAGTGCGGCGATGGAGACGAATGCTGATCTCGCCTTGCGCCCCTGTGGGACACCGAAGTCTGCTTTAACTTGCAACCTGGAAGTAGGTTCAACACGTTGCACATCGCAGCTCCCATCGCACATCATTCCAGTGAAATGGCGAATGAAGTCGCAGAAAGCGTCCTCGCTTTTAACTTCCATAAACGACCTCTTAACAGCAAGCAAAAAAAGCAAGCTTTTACAAGCAGCTGAAAGGCCTTTTTCCACTGTGACGTTTGCCTCGTGTGGCTCAGCCAAAGATCTCATTGTATCCTGAGAGAATGTTGTCAGTCGCGCCGAGCCGCGTTTCCAACACCGCGATTGACGAACGAAAAGGCGCCGCGTCAGCTGGGGGGGGGGCGCGCTCGGGCCCTTTGTGCCCGAGATCGCCAATTTGTACCGAGCGCTTTCGAGGGAGTCTTTATTAGGTCCATTACCTGTTTACACTTTTAGACACAATGCGACCATCGATCGCGCGAGCTCGCTCCGACGCCCTGCGACGGAGTCGATGCCTCTCTGTCAATGTGGACGCGGAGGAGCTTCGCAGCGGGGGGCGCCGACTGACCGGCATCGGGGTGACGCGTCCCACGTGGGAATGCCGTGTCAAAAATACCACGATAGTTACAGAAATCATGCTATTTGAATGGAAAAAAGCTTAAAAAAAAGAAAAAAAACAATCCCAGTTGTTCAAAATTAGCTCCAATTCTCAATGGTTGGATGAAGTTGGATGCACTTTTCTCTCAAAATGCATATTTTCAAGAAAATACGTGTATTTTTTTTTCAAGAAAAGACTCGATAGAGAGAAAAGTGCATCAATATATTCTGTTTTTATCCACAGTGTGATTTGAGTGGGATTCGAGCTGTACCCTGGTGCTTTAAAGATACTCGAGATAATGACCGCAACACTAACTCGCACAAAAGCGCAACTGTTGTGGGGAGAGAAAAAAAGCCCGTTCAACCAGATAAACGCAGGTAGTTTACCTTTAATGTCCTAGTGGGGGCCCAGCCTGTGCCGTCGATCGAGTGTTCCCGCAATAAGCTGCAGAAAATGAAAGACACTCCGAGTCATTCGATTATGAAACTTACACTCTGTCCAGGACACATTGCTTCATTTTTTAAATTCACTTACTGTGGACTGAAAGCCCCCCCCCCTCATTCCTATGCCTGTCATGCATGGTCAGAGCAACACAAGTCAGAGGGAAGACAGATCGCATTACCTCAAACAGATCTCGCCGTTCTCTGTGATATTAGGATGCCATATTCTGGTCAGGCAGCGCACTTTAGGAGGCTGCAGATTGGCACGGAAAGAAACAGCAAGAAATATGACAGTTGATCACATTTTTGGGGGTTATTCGAACGATTGTGTTGAAGATGCGTTTGCCCGTTGGCATCCGAGGTCTTCGTGTCGACTCGAAGAGCCGACGCGTCGCTTTTAGTTGAAGGGTGGAAGAAAATTTTGTTAAAAAAACAAAAAAAGGCTGTACAGGCAGTCAAAACTGTACATGTCATTCGCTTTTCTGACGTTCTCCGACAAGCGTGGAAATATTGCGGATAACTGAAAGCTTTGAATCCGGAGCTGCACACGGAGAAAGGTCATGACGAGCCAACAGAAAAGCAGACGAAGCTCCAGTCGTCAACAAGGCTGAAGAAGTTTCTAGACGGTCGACTGCAATAGACGATTCAGTGAGCTGCGCTGGCGTCGAGCGCGTTCGGGTCCAACATGCTCGGGATCTCAACCTGCGTGAATAAGGCCCAACTAAGGTTAGCAGGTACTCCGATTGTAAAGCACTGTCGGCATTTGCTTGCTCTATGAACAACTGCATTCCCCGTACTGCATAGGTCATGCTGGCTGTGTACCCACGGTCGCACAAGCGCTGTGGCATTAAGGCTTGAGCAACAGACAAAGTGCGACCTTGTGCGACACTGTATTGGATGTGCCCACACATTCCAAGCTTCCATGTTGTAGTTTACTCCTCTTCTTTTGTCAAAGCTGCAGACTTGACCTTGAGTTGCTGCAGCTTGTTCCAAGTCCCGCTGCTACAAATCAGGCAGACGTTTTTCAATGTTCTGTATCACAATTATTAGGAACACATAAACATCTATACTCCAATATCAGAGTAGAATGACAGAATTTCAAAGAATGTTCTTAGTATCAAACACTAGATCAACTCGGGGTTTACTATTCCCACCTGTTTCACAAGCCAAATTTTCAAGATCGCATGTTCTATTTTAATTTTTTGATTTGCAAAACAGAACCAACACACAACAACCCACTGGCTGTCGTGTGCTGGTGTGTAGATGTTGGGTGAAAGGCACGAAGCAGAGATTCAAAAGGAAGATGCACAGAGAAGACACAGTGGCGCAGAGAGATAACGGCTGCGCAGCAAGTACAAACACATGGAGAGACAAAAGGAAGGAGGTAGGCAGGGAAACACACACACACACACACACACACACACACACACACACACACACACACACACACACACACACACACACACACACAATAATTGGACTACTCACCACCATGTTATAGGCTTCGGGGACATCTATTTCGAACTGAAACCTCCCACTTTGGTAGTAACCCTCATCTGGAGGAAGGGAATAAAAAAAAAAAAAGGAGGGTTCCGGTTATGTGTTTGGTGTTAAATTAATAATCATTTCCTGTGAAGTGAAGGCCCTCAGTCATCGTTATGCAGCGTTGTGTGTCAGCATCTCTTCTTAATTTGAAGTCGGGTCGTTCCATTGGGTTCTCACAGGAAAGGCAGTGTTAATTGATTCTCTACCAATGTATCTTTTCCAACCAAGCATAGATGTGTGATGCCCGTTTGCTGCCCGTTTCACTGGTTTTAAATCCTAGCATTTCCAGGTTCATGTTGAAAGGTGACGGTCGGCTCTTTCCACACACACGTTGTCCCTCGTTCTCCTCGCACGTCGTCTTTCAGGCCAATTAAAGGTACTTCGTGACATAGGAGTTTCTCCGAACGGGTCTTTAATTGCCCGGCTGACATTTACGCCCCCTTCCGTCTTTCCTGGGAGCGAGGGCGAGGCCCCAACTGGCTGCTGCTTCGTCACGGATAAGAACAAAGAACAGGGATTTGGACAGAAGCGGACCGAGTGTTTGAAAGGCCTCAGTGGTAAAGACAGTGTCAACAGATTTCTTTTATCTTACGGCGTCAGAAGGGAAATCTCTGATTGAGGGCTCATCTTTGCTTCTGATGTACAAAAGAGAAATACAAAGACACAGCATGTGTTCATATGGGGAGACGTGATAAACTCCTGTGCCCAGTACGAAGTGCAAGCAGTGGTTGAATCAATAAGTGTCGTCCAACACCAATGTTCATGCAAACCATCCAGAGAATAAGGTTGGCAGCCTGTTGAGTGATCACAAGGGGCCAAATCACTCTGTTCACGGGCAGAATAAAGTCAAAAAAAGACAGAAGGAAAGAATGTAGATCTGTACTATTCGAAAACACGAAAATACTACGAATCATCTCTCATAAAGACGCGTTTTTACTGCAGATGTTTGACCAGGATTCACCTACAAGTCCATTTCTCACAGTCCCCAGTCTGCACTGAAACACAGAGTGATTTGAGATGGGGGGGGGGGGGGGGCTTGCGAAAAGAGCAGCCGCAACCTCAACCCCTCAGATTCTGTCTTACAATGACAGAGGAACAAATTAATTAGGCTGCACAAACAGGCTCCTCCGTATCATAGAGAGACAGGGAGAGAAAGCAGATATAGAGATAGAGTTCAAAAATGTGTCAAGGAAGAAAAAAAAGGGGGGGTGAAGAAAAAAACACTGGGGCAACGGAGGTAAACGGATGGCTCCAGAGGGAGCAACGGAAAGCAACAAAGCGAAGGGGAGGAGAGAAGAAGCCAGAGCATCTACAGACTAACAGCTGCAGTCAGAGATCATCTATAATTCAAGGCCGTCTTCACAAAAGTGGAACAATTCGATTTTTTACAAACGAAAATCTCCACGTACACACACGCGTGTCCACTCTGATAACTGGATTCCATATCTGCACGAGAACACTCGGCGATTTGATTGACGATGCGCAAGAGACAAACAGACACTCTCAGTTATTGGAAGTCAAAACGCATGCTGTGTCTAGATATACATGCGCGGATCTGATAAGCTAACTGAAATGCACGCGTCTTCTCCTCAGCAGTTGCCATATTTCACTGCAGTTTAACCTGCAAATTCACGCAAACAGTCACACATTATCACTTTGAATCAGTAGGAGCCGTCTGCTGCCCCTTCACATCGCCGAGCCCATTTGAAAGTCATTGGTACCTTTTGTTTGCACCTGAAACATGGTGTCATGTCAGAGGAACCAGTAAAAGCATGAATATCTTATTTATATCTATTCCTGGCGTCTGAACGCAAAAGAATTAAGCAACAAAAGATTAATGACAGAAGTCAGAAGAGAGTTCTCCAGCAATTTCTTAACTTTTATTAATATATCCGACTTATTTGATTATGAATCTACAGGAAACTACTTGTAAATCAACGGCAACAACTTCCAAGTCTCAACAGAACATGGGGCCCATTCATTTAACTCATCTGTATTGATATTAAGCAGAAGGACTGCAAGGGAAAATAAATGCAAAATAATGACCTCATTTTTATGCGGTTCAACTCTGATAGAATCATAATAATTCAAGACTCAAACCAGACCAGCAGCCTGTCTATTCTCTGTGGTGGTTGTAGTATCACAGCCAGTAAAAATCTACAAATCAGTTGGGCCGTTGAGGTGTCTGAAGCAAACTGCGTTCTGACGTTGCTCGAGGCTCTGCCCGCGCTACGGCGCAGAAGTGAACTTCCCGTGACTGCGCGGCCTCCGTGGCCTCGTTGGTTTGCCGTCTCCACACAAAACATGCAGGGTTTTTTTTTTTCCCCCGCTCCAAGCGCCCGTCACTATTCCTGTTAAATTGATCTTTAGTCCACCACGTTGATCTGTGTAGTAGCCTCCGAGCAACTAACTTCCAAAAAGCAGCGCGGAGAAAACACTCGACTGACACCTAAACGTAGAAGACGTTACACGGAGGAGGCAGGCGAAAAAGAAAAGAAAGTATTTGGAAGGCGAGTGGAAGAAAAAGATGCCGGCACACGGGTCCTCGTGACAGCTTTATGGCCAATGACTGCGAGCTGTGAGACTAAATCTCTGAACTTTTTAACTATGACCTTTCGTTGACCCTAAAATCCACCAAACAATACGACAATTATTCGCATGCAAATCAAGCAGAAAAAAGCACATCTGACACCCAAGCACGAGGCAATTTGTACATTTACTTTCCATCATTACTGCACGTTGTGTTCGAGACAGTGACATGCGAAAACATGTCATGTGAAAACACTATCACTGGTGCCTCCGTTATTCAAAGACAAGGGGGTCCGAGGCCACTGGGTCGCACAACACAGCTATTGTATGTGAGCCGACGAGAATATCTGGAGAGCCGTTGCAACAGATGCTTACTGGAAACATCAAGTGTTCAATTTTTAATTTCTTGATGAAGAAAAAGTGTTCCATTTAGCTTTTGGCAATGGAACCCAACCCAAATCCAGTCCATTTATTCCTTTTTTTTTTCCAAAGTCAATTTCGATGTTTTCAGTTGCTGCTCCAAAACTTTGGAATGAGCTCCCACTCCCTATTAGGCAGTCCTCATCACTGTCCATTTTTAGTCTCAAAACCTATTTTTATTCCTCTGCTTTTAATGCAGCTTGAAACTCCTTGTTTTCGTCTTCTGAGGTTGTTTTATCTGTTGGCGTTACTTATTTTAAATTGATTTATTTCTAGTCGTTTTACTCTTTCAAATTGTTCTATTGTTTGGAATTGTCTTAAATATTTTGATGTTGTGTGCAGCACTGTGTTTCAACAGGGGTTGTGTGAGTAGAGTAGAGTAGAGTAGAGTAGTGCAGAGTAGAGTAGAGTAGAGTAGTGCAGAGTAGAGTAGAGTAGAGTAGAGTAGAGTAGAGTAGAGTAGAGTAGAGTAGAGTAGAGTAGAGCTGAGCTGAGCTGAGTTCAATATTTGTTACTTTATAATAAAAACTTACTATTTACTTGAAGGTGTCACCCGAAATACACAAGTGCTCCCAAGCTGCTGCAAAGCATTGTAGGACTAGTCAAAGTCGCACCTGATGTGTCCCGCAATGAAAGGCAGCGCAGCCTGTGTCGAACCACTAATTAGATTCGTTTGTCTTCATCGTAGAGGGACAGATTTGTGCGACAAAGGCAAAAAAAAAAAACCCTGCAAAAAATACGTGCAAAAACGGCAACACAATCTTCCCAGAAAGACCAAACACCATCGGAAACAAAGAGAAAAAGTTGTGGACCGAGTTTCAGTCCAATGAGGAGCGAGCAAAGACTGCTAATGCAGAGAACAGAATGATCTCTATTTTAGCGTGAGACACGGAGGGATAGCACAGAGAAGATGCGAAAGAACAAAAGGGAAAAGGAGACCGACGGTGGAACAGCAGCTCTTATGTAAGCCTTGAGCTATAAATTCTCTGCATAACAAGTCAGGATGGGTTTTTACCTCACACTGGTTTGGGTAAGAGATATTAGACAGCCCGCATCCTGAGGCGAGTTCCTCTTTGCATTTTTCATTTTCCTGCCTGACCACGACGAGCTTCTCCTCAGCACACGCTCCAGACTGTTTGCGGATAACATCCGCCCCCTATGACGAATTCACCGGCGGAGCTGAAGCGACAGAACGACAGTTAATTGGCCTCCTGCATCACACGCAGCTGAATGGGGCGCTTGTTGCGCTTGCGATGCTGTCTTAGGGCAACGGCATCAGTCTGCGCGTTTCGTGTCGAGGTCGAGAAAGCCGCAGCGTTCACGCGGCAGACTCGAGAGAATCCGTGAACGGACGAACGGAGGCAACAGGAATGGACACGCTAGAGAAAGAATCCGAAATCGCGGCGGAGAGGAGTGTGTGACGGGTGTTTGCGTTGAAGGGTGGAGAAAGGGGGGACGGGTGCGTCGGCGCAGACAGAAGGGGCCTGAATAATTGAGCAGGTTTCTCTCCGAGAACTCAATCTCCGCACGGGCTCCTTTGAAAAAGAACATGACACCAAACATTCCCTCTAATTGCTGATCTGTGCCTTTCTCTGCGCATTTTGCTTACTGAAGACTGCGCGCGGGCTAACCTGGAGTTACAGTGCGTCTGTGTGCGAGTGAATCACAAGGACACACACACAGACGGTTGAGTGCCTCACGTAATTCAGGACAAGTCACTTTATGTAGTGGAGTATAGAAATAAAAACGCTTTAAAATCCAATTACCGGGGAGAAAATTAATGACGCGAAGAAACAATACAGCAAACAATAAAGACTTGTGAAAGTACAAAGGTTAATGTGTCCCCCCTTCACAATAAGAGTCATTGTTTCTCATGCTCAACACAATACAAGTGTTTATAAAGTAATCCGTTTGAAACTAGTATTAGATGATTAAATCCTTTTGACCTACCTAAGTGACCAAACCTCTAATCGCATCGCTGCCAAGATTTTGTTTTGGGACTACTGGAATAAACATGTGGGACTTCTGGAGGAGAAGGAACAACTAGGCCTGATCTTTCTGATCCTGGACTTTGACGCCAATGGATGGGCTCGAGGACACGAACTGAGACCGAGTCCAAACATTTTGCCAGCAGAGCAAAACAGTTGAATAGTAAAAAACTAAATCTCTGACAAAGAAGCTCTCGAGACTGTCGAGCACTAGGAATCGGACAGCCGAAAAATTCAACAACATTCTTCTCAAAGAAACTGACATCTTTGACAGATCTTTGTGTGGCTGCATTGAACTGAGCTTGAATCAAAGTTATGCGGTATTCATTTGTCAAAAACAGCATGACACATAGCTAATTACAAGGCTGAACATAGATGTGACGTGTCCTTAAATGAGCCCATAAAAATCCATATGGATACATAACTTATAAACTCTCGCAAAGCCGGTCAAGTAATATTGACGTTTTGGGCCGAAACACGTAAAAAGTTGGTCTGTTTGGCTCTCGCTGACAGGTTGGTGGGTGCCGAGACTCTCTCCGGGTTTATATACTGCAGGCATGCAGAGATCAACTTAAGCCACAAATTTCCTGCAGCGAATAGATACACAGCTCATCCTGTGGCGGCGCGACTCGCCGACGGCGCCCGCATCAACGCCGTCATCATCTCCAGAATCGAAAAAAAAACCCCAGAGTCCATCAAAACACTAAACCGCCAGGCGATAAAGGAACCCTGCGCCTCCGCTGGGGCTCGCCATCCTCCTCAGCTCAACCTCGTTCCATTCGTCTTCTCTATCGCTCCGTCGTGGCGTTTGTTGATTGCGACGACGCATCACGGCAACGCGGACCGTCCTTCAGTTCTCGCTGCCTGTCCCAGCGCACGCTGATGTACGACTGCAACTCTAAGGAGTTCATTTACTTAGAGACAATAAAGATAATCAATCAGTGTAGTCGCGCCTCTTGCTCGGACTCCACCTTCGGGCTTCTCAGGTCAAATTCGGCTGAGTGTGCAGTTTTCCGGACTCGGGGCGATTATTAACAGGATTACTACCTTATTAAGCGATTTATGTAATCTAGTGAAACCGCTGGTTTGTTTAGTCCACGTCTGGTTGTCTCGGAGCTTGTTGTTTTAGCGCTCGGGCAGCAATTAAAAAAAACACAAGAAAATAAAGGTGAACATTCTGACAGAAGATCAAAGCCCAAAACGAGGTCACAAGAATAACAAGACGATGAGACAAACATTGCATTTTCGTATCTACTGCGATAGGAAGTAGAAATAAATCTCATTTACTCGTCTCTTCCCGCCTGGCTTTCATTTGACAAAACCACAACGGTTTGTGTGCCACGAATAATGTGACACCGGGACGTCGGAGGAAGATGGGGAGACTGAGGAGGGCGAACAAGAGGGGAGGGGGGAAAAAGTCGGCGTGTGACTGATGGGACGCGATGGCTCGGGCGAGCCTCCGGGGACCCGGGTAATTCCACACCATTGTGTTTAGGCTGCACGTCGTCGGGACAGGTAGCGCGCTAAGCCGGGGAACACTGCTGAGGCAGGCACAACGGGCTAATGATGGTGCAGCGGCGACGTGGAAATACAGGGAAGACACGAGTGCCATTGTGAGGGAACGCTTCGGCGCCGGCGGACGGAGAGGGAAACTGCGAACCTTCGCAATTTCTCGGTCGAAAGTGTGAGCTCAGTTGTGCGCTTCGGTGAGGCTGCAACTCCTCTTCACACACGTTCAAAATGCTTACAAAAAACATCCCGAAAGCCAATCAGTCAGTGTGTCATTGCGTTTTTAAACCAAACATGTCACAAAGTATCATGTTATTTGAGCTAGAACACAATAGTTGGACTCTTGTCTTACCAGGAGACACTGCCAGCTGAAAATGATGCAGCTTATCCTCATCTGGGAAATTGGCTTTGCATGTACCTGCACACACAAACACAGATACAGAGGAAAGAACATTAGGGATCATAATCTAAACCTACAAGGCAACAGTATGAAGGGATGCCATCACGTTCCCTTTCTCACCTATGTGGCAAATAAAGGCGCTCGAATCGATGCCATATTGTATTTCCATTAAATCCTTCCTGAGCCATAGTAAATTCAGCCCGTCCGTGCAGGCTGCAGGATTTATGCCTTGCCCTCAGGAGTCCCTGTGGCACCATATTCCCACCTGGTGTTCATCTACCGGTACTGCACCCCGCTGCATTTTTAATGAGTAATCAGGTTTTTAACGAACGTATCAAAGCAGCAGCTGTTTTTCGCTGCATAAAACCTCCCTGATGGGTCCTGCGAGCAGAATGTGCGTACTGCAGGTAAAGTGCAGGGAGCCAACTCATGCCTACATAATAAGAGGTCGATTAAAAGTGAATCTATTAAAGGTGAAACGTTGACATTTGCTTCAAATGCAAGAAGAACTGAGCTTTCTGTGCAGAATCAGACATCAAAGAACTTATTAGACGGTGCCGACAGCTCTCCACTTCAGTGAGTACTCTGAAATAAATATCGACACCTGCAAAGATGTCTTTCCTGAAATGTGGCACGACAGTGAATGTTTACCTGCTGCATAACGTAAATCTGGCTTTTGTTTCGGACAGAAACAAACAAACAACTGGCAAACCTTTAAACTGAAGTCTAAAGAATCGCTGCTTCGTGTGGGAGAAGTTCAATACATTTTCCACCACCTACGCACACTGCTGCAAATGGGTTTTCGATACCACCACTGTACTATTACAATATATAGGTCCTCATCCCCTCTGTCACCTTTCCCCCAGGGCTCTAATTTTTGTCTCCCAACGATGAAGATCATCCATCACTGACACTTGGCCAGCCCAGACCCCAAGCACACAGCCACACTTTTAATAAAGCACAGCGCTCGAGTCTAAATGGGAACCAATAGGTGCTCCCTAGAAATCATTGTGCGACCGCGCGTCTTGTTAAAAGAGGAGCACGGGTCATATGAGAGACGTCGGATCACTCAACACGTCCTTTCACGCGGAAGAGTTTCAGCCATCGACTGCTAAACAACTGCGACAATTGACTCACGCTTTTTTACTGCATTCTAATTTTAAAGGAGCACCTGTGACTAAAACAAGTGCAGAATACAGGTGCACACTGGAATAATTCATCACAGTTCCTGTGGAAATGGCAGACTTCCTGTTTGATTGCGCCAACAAACAGACCATCTATGTGTTAGATAACATGAGTTGTGATGCGTTATATAACATGTAACTTCAGATTTGAATGGGACTGAGCCGTTTGTCATTGATTATTTGCAGCCGGAGAGGGTTGAACAGTTGAAGCAGAAGGAATCCTTTAGATTTCTAAAGTCAAGGAGCAAACTTGTTCGGAGTTTTGGCGTTTGCTAAACATTTACAAACACAAAAGCGGAAACCCACTAATGAGCTTTGTTTTTTTGGAGTCGCCACACTTCGAGCCCGAACAAATGTTTACTTCTCGGGGCTCTCGTGGTTCTCAGCTGCGAGGTTCAAATC
>JASSRZ010000023.1:4918807-4929665 GCA_032164315.1 Malacoctenus gilli | reverse complement strand
CCCCCCCCCCCCCCCCCCCCCCCCCCCCCCCCCCCCCCCCCCCCCCCCCCCCCCCCCCCCCCCCCCCCCCAGGAAAAAGAAGAGCTGACGGCTAAGAGAGAGAGAGAGAGAGTGAAAGAGAGAGAGAAGAAGCAGTAGCATTACATTCGCTTTAGGAGAATTATCCCAGCGGGGTCCCGGAGTGGACAGGGAGACGCACGCGCTGTCAAACTCGCGAGTATTGTCGTATCTGATCCAGAGTTGCTTCTTCTGACCAGACCCTGACCTTCAAGTTCCAACCCCTCCTCCCGGCACCGAGGTCCAGGCCTTCCAGGGCGCATTCCGGGAGCCTCTTGGATCAACCGTGAATAGCCCACAAAAGGGCCTGTTGTGGAGGGGGGGGGGGGGTGGGGCTTGCTGCTAAGTGGCGGCCCGTGCGGTCGGCGGCGGGCGGAGGCGGTCGGGCGTGGCCGGAGTTGTAAATGGGAGCCCGTTTTTTTTGGGGAGGGAAAACAACACGTCTCCCAGACGTGCGTCACCGGGAGCGCGGCCACATCACGTCGGCCCCGCTCCCCCCCCCCCGCGCGCTCCTGCTGCTTTCCATATGTTCCCGCCGGCACCTCCTCCAAGGCCGCCGCAAAGGAGGAGGAGGAGGAGGAGGAGGAGGAGGAGGAGGGCGGCCCGTCACGTTTCTCCTTGATGTCTTAAGTATCAGAGCAAGTCCGCGCGGTTCTTTTTTGAGGGGGGTCGCTGGCTTCAAGAAGTTACGCGGCCGCCCTCGCGGTCTTTTATCAAACGCTACAGTAATCAGATCGAACTTCGACCCGCTCCAACCAGTGCGGAGAGTCGTCGGCATGAATACCAAATGCGTCAGGGTGCCACAGACACGGCTCCATATACCTTGAAGTAATTATTGTTGTGCGTTAAACCCCAACAAAGAAAAACAGTTAAAGAGAAAAACATCAGTGAATATATTTATCTGCGCAATCGCCTCAGAATCTCTCCCTCAAAGAGCATCGACATCAAATAGCAAACGAGCGTCTCCACTGGCACCTCCTCAGCTCTCCCCGGTTATTAAAAGTTTGTTTCTTCGGAGAGAAATTCTCCCGTCAGTTACTTTTTTTTATCTACCGTCTTTTCCGCACTATGAGGCGCACTTAAAAACCTCCAATTTTCTCAAAAGCTGACAGTGCGCCTTACAATCCGGTGCGCCTTAAATATGGACCAATATTGAGCCACAACAGGTCTCGCAACTACGGTAAGCCGCCGCCGACTTCAAGCGCGCGGTTCATGCTGGGATATGTGACTGCGCGAGGCGTGCCGTTTCTTTTCAATTTGTGTGTTTATGTAAAGACCCCAAAATGGCTCCTATTAAGAGACACTCTTACGGCGCAGAGTTTAAATTCAAGGCGATCAGTCACTTAGTAGAACACAGGAACAGAGCAGCAGCGAGACAATTTAACATTAATCAATGGTGCGGAAGTGGAGGAAGTAACAAGATGACCTGCGTCAAGTAAAGAAGACTGTTTATTCAGTTTGGGAGTGAACGGAGTTGTCAGAACGCTGGTTTTTAATCTATTAATAAAGTTTGACTGACCGATCTGACTGTTTTGTTGACATTCTCCATTTAATTGATGCATAAAGTAACCCCAGCCTCTACTGTAGCATCTATTCTATGCGCCTTATAATCCGGTGCGCCTTATATATAAACAAAGTGTTAAAATACACCATTCATTGTAGGTGCGCCCCATAATCCGGTGTGCCTTATAGTGCAGAAAATACGGTACTTCTTTTTCGACACGTGACCAACATAGCGCCAAGATTTGCGTCGCGGAAGAACCGCTAAACGTTCCGTATTTGAGTGAACAAAAAGTTATTAGCTTGCCGTTTCCGTTGGTCAGCAGCCGGCAGTGTTGGACTTTGCTCGAAGAGTGATTCAGACAGGAAATCCGGAGTCGTTTTGAGCGTCGACCAGTGGACGTTGGAGCGGACGTCTTTCTCTTCCCGGAACGACGCTTCCTCGTCCGAAGTTTTGTGGAAGCGCTGATTTACTCCCCCTGGCTGCTGCGAGTGAGCGAGCGAGCGCGCGCGTGCGGCGGGGAGGGCTGGAACGGTCCAATTGAGGTCAGGGTTTTTTTGTTCCCTGCCGTCGCGCGGTTACACAAGAGCGGAGCGGTTTGCTTTTTTCTCCCCCTTGAAACGCTCCGTATCGGCACCTCCGTGGGGCATGAAAGTTTTAGCAGTTGTTCGATAGGCGCACATCTCGTTGTCGGAGGTGCTTCCAGATTTGTGGAGGAATGAAGAACCCGACAGCGGCCCAGAGTAGGACCTGGACACGTGTTTACTCGTAACTTCAGTAAACAGCTCAATCCCAGCTGATTCTCTTGGCAGACGCCCAAAAGGGAAGCATTTCGAGAAAGCCAGTGACAAAAGTAACTTACTCTGCGATTGAGCACATTGAACGAGAGTCCTGCCCCCGTTTAAGCGGATGAGACTGTGAAGGGAGGGGGGTTAGAATAGGAGCACAATTGGCAGGGGGGGGGGCGGGGGGCTTGTTGAGGGTTGCGTGCCGTCGCTGCACCCTCGACGCCGTGGCGACGCCGCGTAAAATCGGCGTTCTTTAGCTGCTGAAACGTCTTCCTCAGTACGCTGGATTTATGTAGAATTGTGCGGAAACGCAGGCAACTGACGTTCCAGAAGGGAAAGAAGCATAGAAAGTAAAAGAAGAGAGACAAACAGAGAGAGCGAGAGAGAAAAAAAAAAGCACGACCCTAATTACGGCTCGGATGCATTATGCAACCATTATTTATCACAGTCTACTGCACAGAACTCTGTGGCCTCGCTGCTCACAATGAAGCGCGCCTCCTCACACGCCGCTCGGCTGTGAAAGACACCCAACCTGGAGAGCGGTTCCCTTTCGGGGAGGTTGCTCACCTTCCCCCCCCCCCCCTTTTCGCGGCGTGCGCCCGGCAAACGTGAGCCCGGGAAGGATCCGCTCCTCCTTCCGTTCGAGGTCCGGCCGGGACCCTGTCCGGACGCAGGTCCGCTCGCCGACGTCCGACGTTGTTTCTCTTCCGGTTTTGTGATGCCGTTCCGTTCAGACTCAGGGCAGGTTTCGCCGTCTGTTTTTCGTGACCGAGGTTTTAGCACTCGGTTTAGGTCAGGGCCCCCGTCGGTCCGTGTTTACGTGTGGTACAAGTGCGGGGAGAAGGAGCGTTAAAGCCCCCCCGGGCCACGGAGGATGTTAACTAACTGAACCCATGTGTCTTGCGTTCGCCAAGTGTACACAGAGCTAATCAAAAACTTGCACGCTTTAAGTCCGGACAAATCTCTGTACTTCGCTTTCTGAGTGGAAGCTTCAGACGGGGTGAGCGGCGGGGTGGCGCTTTGCTGCTTAGCTGGGTGGGGGTGGGGTGGGGGGGTTTGACTGTTGTGGTGACGGGGGAGGGGGGGGGCAAAAGGTGAGATTTTATCACTCCGAGAGCGCGAAGGTTCCAGCTGACGGCATAACAATGGCCGTGCTCCTTCTGAGGGGGGGAAAGCGCACTTCAGCTTGCGAATCACAGGATGTTGTGGTCGGAAGGTTCACGGCCGACCACCGCCGCCTGGCCCTTTGTTTCCAATTAGCCGCATTGCGCACGCGATGGAGGCTGGTCGTCGAGGAAACATCCTCCAGCCAAAGCTCGGATGCAACCGGCCAGGATGGTGTCGGACCATGTTGAAAAGCAAGGTCGAGTCCGGACAGCTTTCTAATCAAAGAAACGTGTTTTTCTTGGCTGGACAAGTCGTACACCTTCATATCGTTGTGCCAATGATAAAATAAACAACAACAAAAAAACAACCTGAAAATAATCTTCATCTTGGTGACTCTGTGATAACACCAAAAAATCTATATTATGCTATTTGTAGTAGGTCTGAAGAGAAAGGTGCCAGAGGCGTGGCCCTCCTGACACTACTGCATTTGTTCCAGTTGCTTGGTCGTCAACCTCGAGGCCGCTTTCATCCGATGTTCCTTCGGTCGCTGAGAAAGCCGACGTGGTGGAGGAGCCCACTCGGTACCTCCCTCTGATCCCTCGGCTTGACCCCAGGGTCCCTGTCGTCCCCCCCCCCCCCCTTCCCGTGCCTCGCCGCTCCTCCCGGGACGTCTCCGGACGCTCCCCGGGCTGCGTCTCGTCTCGCAGGACCTCACAGGACCTCGGGCGGTCCGAAGCCTGCCGCTCCCAAAGGGCTCCTGAGTGGGAGCCCTTGAAGGAAATCCCTCCAGCTGACTTCTGACATGATGGATGATTGGCTTTTTTTTGGTCCGGGCTTTCTGTGCACTTGCGAGGTCCGTCGTTTGCCTCCGAGGCCAACTCCCGTTCCTTCATACCAGGAACCTATTCAGGACCAGATCCTGAATCGGCTTCTTGAAACGTCTTTTACACTTCTGTAGATACACGCAGTCCAAACACCATCTGGTGCGCCATCGAGCTCCAACATTGACATGGCTGATGTGAGATCAGCACCTGGGGGAGGGAAAAAAAAGGAATAAAAAAAAAAAACAGTCCCCCCCCGTATTAAATCATGTGCAGTGTTTCTCTTCAAATTAGCTCGGGTGATGGAGCGCAGAACTCGCTTCTATATCTGAAGTGGGGGTTACGTGTGCGTACGTGCCTCATTATCAGCCGCCCGCAGTGTAGCGTGCAGTCGCGGCTCAGCCAGAGACTCTCAAGTGAGCGCGGCGCATTGCTGACTGCTAATATCCACATGCTGCACTCAAAGCCAAACGCGCAGGTCTCATCGATGCCGAAACGGGGGGCTGCGCTCGCACGCACACGCCCCGGAACCCCCCCCCCCGCGCGCGCCGGCCCCGTCGCCCACGGTGACAGCGCCTGGGTCACGGTGGTATGTGATGGGCTCAGTCAAACGAGAGTGACCTCTTTTAATGCAAGCAGCTCTGTTTAGTTGGCTCCTAATGAGTGCCTGTGACTCATAATCTATACTGTGTACTGGAGCCGGAGGGTTAATCAGCAGCGATGGTGTGTCTGTGTATTGTTGTGTGTAAGAGGATGCGTAGCCCGTGTCAGCCCGGGTTATGCAAAGTGGCTCTCAGACGTAATTCCTCTTGATGGGGTGACAATTATTTATGAAGTGCCCGTGTTTTTCTTTTTTTTTCCCCCCCTCCGGTAGTCAACATTTAGCCTTTTGTAATCAACTCGAGGGTTGCTCATTAATATGGAGCCGCACCCCGAGGTGTCGTCGGAACGGGTGCAGTTAAAAAAAAAAAAAAGGCAGGTGGCTAGACATTTCCTATGCCAAACGTTTCATTAAGAAAAATACACCTGAATTCTCTTTTTATGTACGACAACAAAAAAAAGGAAAAAAATTCACCTGCATATTCAAGAGTCATTTTATTACTACGTATAGAGTTCTGCATTATAAATATCTCTATTTTCTGAAATGAGGATCTTTGAACTAATGTAATATTGATCATCACTCATTAAAAAAAAAGGCAGTTGGCTTTTTTTTCTTTTTTACCAGCCTCGTTTCTGACGTTTTGCGTCCGGACCTCCTCATCAAAGACTTCATACGCGTGAGTTGGCAACATCTCACTGACACTTTTCAGCGTATTTACCTTTTGTGCCTTTGAGGGTGCGTTCCAATTCCCTCCTTGACCCTCAACCTTAACTCCTCGTTCCTCAACATGCGCGCTCCCGCGAGGTGCAAGTGCTTCGGAAGTTCAGTCGAGGAGCGAGTTTAAGGAACGCAATGGCCGTTAAAAACGAGGAGTGTCGGGCACCCACGTTAAAAGTAAGGGTTACCCAGAATGCATTGCGTTTGTTGGCGTCATAACAAAACGGCGAGCTACGAATGTATTTTCTTTGTTAATAGAGATATAAATATTACAAAAAAACATCGTATTCTCTAATTTAGGCCCATGTCATGGATTAGCTACCTCATTGTTGCTTAAGTTTTATTTCTATTTTGCAATCGTTAGTCAATGGCGGCCTGCAGCGGTACTGTTGCTATTGTTGCCACGGCTACGGCTTCTTCTCTTCAGACTTGATAGACCCAGCGCTGCTTTGACGTAATGCTGCCCCCTATCGACTGAGGAAGGATCTGCATTTAGGGAGTGTCCCGTTTCTTGCCGTTAACGCTTGGTTTGGAGGGTTAAGGTTGAGGATTAAGGAAGAGAATCGGACTTGGGCCTTCGTCTTCAGCTGAGAATCAGACAAACGCCGCAGCCACTTCGCACCGAATCTTTTTGTAGTGCCTGATAATTTGTGTCGGTGGTCCGACTGCTTCTGACACGTCGGAAATATTCGAGTTTAATACCTCAAGGTCAGTTTGGTCCGCCGGACCCCCCGCCTGACTCATGGCTGCGTTTTCTCATGACCGTCTCGACACATCAAGGAAAAGTGGGCGTCGCACCTGGCGGCGCGGTCGCGACATTGACAGATCAGAAGTGATCTCCTACCTGTAATTGGTTTTTATCTTGCTACATTCATCACAAAAGGAGGGTGGGGGGGGGGGGGGGCACAACAGCTTTCGCCGGACTGGATCTGCTGACCGTGTACGCTGGCGTCCACATGCACTCAGCAGCTCGCATTTAGAGCCGTCTGCTACGGGCCGCTGAGCAGCTCCACCGGAGAGGCCGGGATGTGAATTCCCCGAAGGTACCTTTTTTGCAGCAGCATTCAGAGTAAAAGAGAGAGAGAGAGAGGGAGAGTGAGTCATTCGCTCCTCCCCCACCCCACCCCCACCCTTTCCCTTCAACTTCCTCTGGATGTGACTCCCATCCTAATCCCAGACTTCACTTTGCAAAAAAGCCAAGGCTCTTTGGCAGCGGGCGGCCTCCGAAAAACGCCCCCATCAGCTGTCACGCCATCTGCGTGACGACGCCCGGGCGCGCGCCCGCGCGTTTCGGCCATCCGTCACCTCCGCGGCGGTACCCGGCTCGCCGTTATTAACCTTGCCGCGATCTGCGGGTGTCGCGGCGAGCGCGCGGAACCCGGGCGAGCCAGGTGAGCCTCGCCTCGCCGCGCGTGCGCCCGCCGCGCCGAGTCCCGCCAAAGGCTCGCTGGCGACCACGAACTCCCTCGGACGCTCGCGCCTACCCGCTCCGCCGCTGCCGTTTCGACGTCAATCGTAACCAAAGGCCGCGGTTTGTTTACTCGCACACTCGATCGCGCCGACGGTAAGGAAGGAGGTGCGGCGTGTGCGTCCCCCCCCCCCCTTCCTCCCCCTTCGTGCCGGTGCAGCCAGAGTGCAATTGGAGACCGTCAACAAATAATTCCATCTTCCAGCGGCGCTGTAGGAACATGTCGCCATGGGACGGAGCTGCTCCCGCAGTCATCGTTTGATAACCGCCGACGGTTCCCTCGCGCTTGTCGTGGCTGCCGGATCCGGGCGTGACCTTGAAGCGTTCGCTCGTTCCGTGTGTGTGTGTGTGTGTGTGTGTGTGTGTGTGTGTGTGTGTGTGTGTGTGTGTGTGTGTGTGACTGACTTAATAACTCATGCCGTCGGTTCTGTTAGTGACGGTCCCTGTTGTTGAATAAGAGAAAAGAGCCCCGGCCTGTAAACAGAACAGTGACGCCGGGTTCCCGGGATGATGGGCGGAAAACTCGATCCGTTATGTAATCCCGATAAATGTGTCAAACTCATGCAACATTGATTTTCAGCGCATCGCCGGTGACCCATCTCCCCGGCGCTCCCGATTGCGCCGCCGCAATGTGGAACCCATCGCGGCAGCAGAGTTCAAAGCCCCCCCGCGGGGGAGCGATGACAAAGTGAACTGTTTAGCGGAGTCCGAAGGAGGCCAGCGGGCCGAAATGGGTCGGAAACAGCTGCCAGGTTGGGAGCGTTACAATCTCAGATTCGGCGGGCCACAATGTTCAAAACCCACCCCGGAGGGGGGGGGTTCCTCCTAATCCAGCGGCTACAAGACAAATAAATCACGTTATTAGGGAAGCCGTCGGCCGGTTCATCATCAAAAACTAATCCTCCGGCAAAACCCAATCTGGCGTCAAAGACAAACGCGCGGCCCCTCGTCTCGTTTCCGCGGCGACTCGACCAGACGATCGTCTCCTCGTGGGCTGGACGGACACGAGTCCCGACCGCTCGGTCTGGAACACAAGATGTGGCTTGCTGGGTTATTTCAGAGTCGGAGGCCAAATTGATTCACGATGTTTTTCTGGAGCATTGTGGCGCTCGCCCTTTATAAACACTGAATGATTCAAAATAGGCTGAAACAAAATCTTCCAGCTGTGTTTTTTAAATTTGTGATTGGTTGATTTTAACGATCAGGAATTAAAAACTTCCACTCTGAACTTTAAAAAAAACAAACAAAACAAGATTCAATATTAAAATTAAAAACTGAGTTTTTAATGACTTTGATCACATTGCAGGTGAGCAGTAACGTTTTAGCACTCGGTTAAATCGGAAACATTTTCAGTTTTTTTTTTTCAGGGTTTCCTCCAGGTATGATTTTTTTTGTCCTCACTGAAAATTTTGTAGTTTCCCACTTTTTTTTTTGTTTTGTTTTTTGAACCAGTGTTTAGTAGAACAAACAGTTTGCACTCGCAACCCCACTTTGACCTCCAACACGATTGAGCTGTCCGAGGCGGCGTTCGGCCCCCTTGTTTGGGATCGTTTAGCTTTGATGGGGACACAGTTTAAAAAGCTTGCTGCCGTTTTCCATGTGACCCCGGCTCATCCTGACCTTCGTCCTGACCTTTTACTGAACCATCAACTGCTAAGAAAGCGATTTAAAAAAAAACAAAAAACACTCAACCTACCACGGAGTATCTGAACGGAAATCGCAGTCATTTCATCATTTCATTTGGAGGTTCGGGTTGAATCCCTATGCAACCCCCCTCCCCCCCTTCCCCACCGCTTCCCGTATCGCTGACACTCGGGGCCTTGTTGCGTTTGACCACCAGCCGAAGAGCGCGGACATTTTTTTTTTTTTTTTTCCCAGAAGCAGCCGCGCCGCCGCGCGTCTCCGCTGCGTCCTCCCCAGCGAAACTAAAAGGAGCAATCACTGAACGCTCTTTTGAGTTTCTTGCCCCTGGCCGACGCGAATGCTCGAGTGCGAGTGAACTCCTTCAGCCCCCCCCCCCCCCCTCTCCCGTCTTCGCTGCGAAAACAGGGTTAATTGCACTGTGTTGGGAGCTGGGCCTGGCTGTGGGCAGGCTCCATTAGCAGCAGTTGGCACTCGAAAGCTGTTTCTGTCTCCAGGTTTTTTCGCGGCGGCAAGACGGAAGCACGTGGAAAAAAAAGTGCGGCGCTCGGCTGGTGGGCGCTCCGGCCTCAGCGTTTTCGTTCGGGGCTCGTGATTCATTAGGATTTAATTGCTCGCCAGTTGTTGTGTTTAATTCATCTCGATTGACATCTGCCGGCGCGTTTTGGCTGCTCGTGTGGAAACTGCAGCCGTAGTTACTGAGAGTGCAGAGAAAAAAAACAGAGAGAGAGAGAGAGAGAGAAAACGCGGCTTCCCGTCAGATTTGTAGCCGCTGTGGGTTCCGTCACAGACTTGGATGAAGCCAATAATGCAGCATCTTTGCTGCTTGGGGGGGGGGGTGAAAGGGGAAGGGGGTCACTTTAAGTTATCACCCTCCATTTCACTGAGAGTTCACCCTCTCCCAGCGTTGTGTTTTCCCTCACACGTCGCAGTCGGAAAGCGAACACCCCTCCCCGCTTCCTCTCTGCTGTCAGTGCAAGACCTCCTCTCTCTCTCTCTCTCTCTCTCTCTCTCTCTCTCTCTCTCTCTCTCTCTCTCTCTCTCTCTCCCCCCTCTCTCCCTCCGTCTCCCTCCCTCCCTCCCTCTGCTCTTGATAGTTAGTGGAGGAGGCAACACAGAATCCCCAGAGCGGATCGCAGCGACGGCTGAATGTTTCTTAAACTCAAATTGATGCGTTCGCTGCTGCTAAATTAGCGGGAGCGCACACTTCGTGCCCGGAGAGACTGAGCAGCATAAGTGCGAGCGTAGCCAGTCCTCTTCCTCCCCCTCCTCCCCCTCCTCCCTCCTCCTCCTCCTCCTCCTCTGTTGCATTATTTGGTCGTAAGACACGAGAGGGGAGGATATTCAAGGTGACTCACAGCTGACTTACGTAACAAATTCTTGCGCGGTAATAACCTTAAAAAAAAAAAAGAAATAAGAAGCCGCGATCGGAGTGGAGTCGCGCCGCGCGTGCATTTTCTGAATGATCCGGTTATTGCGGTCAACCCCGCGCTGCTGCTCCTTTGTTTGCTTTTAATCCGAAGTGAAAGCCCGAAGTCGTCCTCTCGGTGAGTCACGCCGGTCGAAGACGAGGGACCGCAAAGGCTGTGTCAAGGGCATCAATGAGTAATTGATGAATCCTCATCGGCGACCGGCGTCTTAAAAAATGGAGTCGAGTTTTATCAACATCAGACGAGTGTTTCGAGGGGATTCCGAGTGAGCGGAGACGATGCGCAGTAAAGTTGATCGTAATCACAGCTAAATACAGGCAGGTATTCGGTAGCGAGCAGTGCTACCTGTGCTTGGTCCCATTCGACTCTACAGGTTTCGCCCGTAAAGTGTCAGATGTGTCTGTTCACGGAGGAACTGGATCGCTGTGTTGAGCAGGACGAGCTGGAGCAGCAGTAATGGTGCTGCCGCGTACTGGCTGACAACCTCACTTCTGATGCGGCTCTGTGAAGGCCCACTGAAAGAATGATCCCAACTCTTATTTTGAAAAGCACACCATCCGTTTTTTCTCAATGACACAAGAGAATGTTGCAAATGAACCTTTTTGCATCATCACAATCCAATCAAAACTTTGTAGTTACTTTGGAAGATCTCGTAAACACACACACACACACACACACACACACACACTCACACACACACGCGCGCACACACACGTCCACAGGATGG
>JASSRZ010000023.1:4833666-4847422 GCA_032164315.1 Malacoctenus gilli | reverse complement strand
CTCTCACTCTCTCACACACACACACACACACACACACACACACACACACACACACACACACACACACACACACACACGCGCACGTGGGCCTGGCGAAGCCCAGCTGAGCAAACATCCTTGGGTTTGCTGCCTGCCAAAGGAGGTCCTTCCCTGATAGCCTCCTCCTCCTCCTCCTCCTCCTCCTCCTCCTCCTCCTCCTCAGCCACACACCATACACTGGAGGCCTTCACCAGCCACTCAGCCAGCCGTCCAGCGCCCCCCCGCCCCACCCCCAGCACAATTCAGCAGCATGTTTGATCTTTATATATACAGCTAGGTCGGTGGAATTCCTGCCTAGCATTTTTAGCCTTGAAATCATAAACCGCTAAATGCTGCTTCGCTCTGGCGCAGGGAATTCGAGACCTTCCTGGCGAGGGTGGAATTCCTTTAAGAGGCGCTATTATGTGTCGGCCTGGCGACACACGCGTGATTTGGTGCTGGCTTTTGAGCCGTTTGATGTGATTGAAAGTAAAAAAAAAACACGATGCGGATCACGTTTCTCACTCTGGCCCACCGCTTTTTTTTTTCCCCCCTCCCAGAGCGTGGTGTCCGAAGCGGCTCAGAGGAAAGAGCGGGACATGGTGACGAGGGAGATCGACCGGCTCCGCGCCTCCATCCAGATGGTGTGCCGGAGTTCCCTGCCGCTCGGCAAGATCATGGACTACATCCAGGAGGACATGGACGCCATGCAGGCCGAGCTGCACTCGTGGCGGCGGGAGAACAAGGAGCACGCTCAGGCCTTGCTGCAGGAGCAAAGGTTGGGTCTCCCCTCTGTCCGTGGGTCTCGTTTCTTGTGTGCGGACCAGACAGGGCGACTGTGGGGGGGGCACGAGTCAGGCGACCAGAGGAGGAAGATGATTAAAATGTGGTTTAAGTGTTTAAGTGCGACTAAAAAGTCGCAATTTGCATCCCCGATAGTGGATATGAGACTTTAGTGGCCCTTCACCCTGACCAATTTCTTGATTCGGTTAGATACTCACATTTTTTGCGTAAAGATGCTCTCCTCTTTCGTTTTTTTTTCTTAATCCAACCGCGTCCGCTTGTGCCTGCCGCAGGGCCACCGACCAGGCCGTGGAGCCCCTCAAAGCGGAGCTGGCCGAGCTGGAGCAGCTGATCAAGGACCAGCAGGACAAGATCTGCGCCGTGCGGTCCAACATCCTGAAGAACGAGGAGAAGATCCAGAAGATGGTGACGGGGATCAACTTCTCCTCCCGGACCTGAGGGAGGAGAAGCTCGGAGGCGACGCCCTCCTTCCCTCCCTCCCCCCCTCCCCGCCCGCCCCCCTCCTCCTCTAAATGCACTGAATATCTCGCCACAGCAGTTTCTCAGGCCATCGTTCCTGAAGATGGTGTGAGAAAGGTGGGGGGGGCCGCTGGTTGCACTTTGAGTGTATCCTTTTCAGAACGAGCGATGGACCCAAGAGTCGCGGCAAAAGGAGACAATACGGTTGAGATGTCGGTTGGAGATTTAAAGGGCTACTCGGTGGTTCAAAGGTCGAAGGTCACGCCGAAATATAAAAGTGAGCGCTGGAAGGAAAAGAATCGGAAGAGAACAGATCTCGCTGCGCTGCACCCTCCACCAACGCCCTCCGTCGCCCTCCTCCTGATGGTGCCTTCGTGGGTCCGAGTCAGTTGACCGCTCAAGACTTGGACACGAGATGAACTGGTGTGTCCCGTATGACGCGTTGTTCGACGAAACTACACAGACCAGCTTCCGGTTGGGTTTTCTCGCTCTTCTTTCCCGCAGCACGAAGGTCGTTTGTTCGAGTTACGTCGCTTGTAAAACTGAACCTCATCTCTTCACATTTGGCGGGTGGAGCGCAGGAGGAGGTCAGAGTGTGTCCCCGTTCTTCAACGGCGTCCTTTGTGCTGGGTCGCAGTGTTTTTGGGTCAAGCTTGTCCTATGTGTTGACACACTCGTTTTTCTTCCCTTCTTTCTGAAACTTTGTCCATCATTCGTCCATTTTTTCCATCTTTTCTCTCTCTCTTTCCTTGCTGATGCTCTCCCAAAGCTTTTTTTTTTTCCCCTCTGCTGGCTTCCAAATGACCCCCGCCGCGTAAAACCCGACACTCGTCGTTCCCGGGATTTACCTCGCTCACTCTTCCACTTTTTTGACGCACTGCTGCACTTTGAGAAGTTCGACGGGAGGAAACGCTCTCTGGCAACGAAGCAGCGATAGAATTGCTTGCTCCTAAAAAAAAAAAAAAAAAAAACCCAACACATTTCTTTCGCACACTTTCAGGAATAAACGTTCATCCGTTCCACTCGCCGCCGTCCTCTCGTCTTGTACTGTAGAATTTGCCAAACGGTCTCTCTTCTAGGATGGAGACTCTTTGGTCACACGTAACCTCTGCAAACTTTTAATCACTCACGTGAAAGTTGCTTTGTAGCTCCTTTAGCGACCTTAAAAGAAGTGTTTTTTCATGTATAGCTGCTTTAAGCATTTAAAGCAATACTTGCTTATTAATGTCTGACCGCCGTGAGAACGGATGTGAAGCTTCTTGAGCTGGTGGGTAATACGTGTGTGTTTGTGTGGGAGGGGGGGACCAACGTTTTCTGGTCACAGCGTTTGTACTCGTTGCTACCTCCGTGAGTTCTGCTGCACTCGCACAAGATGCAGATCCAGCAGCGCTTCCAGACGTTACCTGTACATGCACTGCACAAGAAAAGAGTGTCTTTGGGTGAAACAGTGCTGGGAATATCCACTTGCTGCAAGTTGATGCCCAATTCAGAAGACGTAGCAGATTCCCGGGCCTCTGACTTTATTTGAATCTGAATTTAAAGATTTTTCTCGACGTTACTGGATGGAAGAAACGCTTCCGAAGCTTCAAAATGTCTAACACGTACGATTTTTTTTCTTCAGTATTATCTTCAGTCCTTCAAACACAAGCAAGGAAGCGAGGAAGAATGTTGGAATAAAATTTCGTGGAAAAACTCCTGAAAACTGAAACTGGAAAGCCTGCATGCGCGTAACTCCACCGAGAGACTCTTCACACTGTACATCATTTGTATCATAACCCCGGTTTCCTTTTTAAACTGTACATTTTGTATATGTGGCGACTGTATCATAGCTCAGATAATTCTATAATTTTGTAGTGGAGTGAAATAAATGGTCACGTTGAAATAAAGTCCCGGTCCTCCGCCTGGCTTCTTTTCCCCTTTTTCCTCGGCCAGCGGGGGCGAAGTGGGTGACTCGCCGATTCGGAGAGGAGGGAGCGGGCTGGAAGTCAAGTTGGCCGCACAATGGGCAGCCCCGACGCGAGGCCTCGATTGCCCCCCCCCCACCACCACCAGTCGCATTGTGCGGCTAAATAAGCAATGAGCCCCCTCTTTGTGTGACTCTCCAGGACTTTGCGCAGGGAGTCCTCGTGGCGAGCGTGCCCGGCCGAGTCACACTCTCGAGGGGATGCTTCACCTTGAGGAACCTCGTCCGACGTGGCGGAAGCAGGGGGCCGGTCTATTGAAGGCCCCCCCCCCGCCCCCTCGAGCGACACGAGCGTCTGACCTGGTCCTGCCTCCGTCAAGCCGTGAAGCAGCTGCCACGTGCACAAAACGTATTAGGGATCCCCCCCTTGGAACAGCTGTCGTTTTGTGCGATGCGAGGTGGGGCCGGGGCTCCCCTTCGTAGAAGACCCCTGGGCTAAGAACCCAGCCCCCCCCCCCCCAGTCTCAACAGGTGGATTAGGAAGACTTCAGCACGGGCCCCCGATAGAGCGGAGCTCAGTGTCCGTCTGCATTTACCTTTTTAACCGCGTGCCCCCCTCCCCGACATGACGGCCTCTTTTACCGTCAGCCCGTTGAGTCCTTTGAAACGGGCGATGGTTTGTCCTCCTAATGAGTCGCTGCACCTTTCGCTCCTGAAGGTCTGGAGCCCTCTAATCCCTCAGGGAGGCCGCTCCGAATGGCCCAGGCCTCTTCAGCAGCTTTAGGCCTGAAAATTAACCACACTTTGATTGATTGGACTGAAATCCTGCCTCACAACTCAGCTTCCAGCCAGCATTCTGCACGGTGATTGTTTGCGTTGTGCTCAGTGCGTACAAGTTTTTATTGTGCTCCAAACTCTTTGTTACTTGGAGGCTCATAGCGCTTAAGTCAAGTGTGCTTCGGTGGCACATTTTGGGAACAAAAGTTGACTGAAGCATTTTTAAAGTCATTTCAAAGGCATTCTGTGCCGCTATAATCGCTCTATTGTAGGCAGGATTAAAATGGATAAAAATGAACTGATAAAAACGAATTTTCCTTCTGTTTGAGAGTGAAGTAATTATGTTTGGATATCGTCTAAATTTAACCCACTTGTACGCTTGTCACGAGTAAAACAGTTGGTAGCTTTAACTCATTTTTCTATTGATTGTTTCCCTGCCATCAGCTGTTAGTGTTGGCCTTTGTTTCAAAGCCTTGTTTATTGTTTTCCATCAATATATTGCAGTTCCACCAGTGCCTTGGTCTACTGTACACGCAGTCGCACACTGTACACACACATCGGAACATGTCGATGGTTTCCGTGGTGCGCTCAGGGGGTCCGCGTGGCTCCGTTGACCTGCCTCTTTATTTTTAGAGCAGCACCAGGATGTCACTGTCTGTCAGCAAGGAGTCATGGCTGCGTGCCTCCCCGGTGTGTGTTACCCCCCCCCCCCCTCCAAAATAATATCCACCGGACACAGATCTTCCCAAAGTTAGGTACCAGTAAAGTTTAGTTGGTAGATTGCGCGCAAATTGAGCAACCTCTCTTCCAAAAGAGTGAAAAGTTTCTCAAAGTACAAGTACACATGTTCTGACGAAAGACAGTGTATTTCAACATTTTGAATGAGTTTAATGAGTAACATGAGTCAGATTTATCTTGTATTAAAGCTGATGGCAATATATTTCTGTGTGTATGTGTGTCCCCACAAGAATGTATCAACGCTTTGGGAATTTTTTTCGGTACTCCATCATCAGACTTCTCCAATTATTCCAGTAATTATTCACAAACTTTTGATAGTGTTTAAGTAATTGAACTAACCCTCAAATTATACATTTTAACTCTATTTCAAAGTATTATTGTTTGTATTTATTCGCGACAATAAAAAATATTAATAAAAAAATAGCCAAATAAGTGTTCATAATTACACCGAATGAGTATTTTCAGTTTTTTTTAACCATGCATGGGACTACTGCATTATAGGGCTCATTTAATAACATGAATCAAAAACATGAAACATTCATTCTGTCTGAGGCGCTCGCGTTTCAGCGCGTCTCTCCGGCGCGTCGCTCTCGGCAGCGTTTCCCCTTTAAATCCGTCCAGCTGAGCGCAGGCAGGAAGTAGCGCGGCGAGCCCGAGAAGAAGAGACGCTGTCGTCAACACGGTCACGTTTGTTTTGTTTTGATGGCTCCCGTCTGATCCGGATCGCCTCCCCCCCGCACCCACCTCGTCCTCCTTCTCTCCCTGTCCCCCTCCCTCCCTCCTTCCCCACCTCCCTCCTTCCTTCCGCGTGTCTCCTGCGAACGCCGCGGTTCAGATCGGCTTGGTGAGACATTTTTTTTATTTATTTATCTCGGGAGCATGGCCGACGGTCCGGAGGCTGACGCTGACGACCCGCCCAGCATCACCTTCCCCCCGCTCATCACCGTGTCCGATCTGCCCAGCGCCACCGCTGCAGGTAACCTCGACACCCCCCCCCCCCCCCCATCCGTTCCCAGGCGGGGGGGTGGGGGCGCACAGATAGCCGGTGCTGCGTGTGTCACAGCGCAGCATAACAAGACTGACAGCACGTCACGGATGATTGATCGCTTGTATAATGGTGAGGTGTGGCGAATGGCTCGAGAAGGACTCCCACCTCCAGTGGCAACAGCTTCATCTGGATTTACTCTGATTACACGGGTCATTCGAGGTTACAGTTACTCGATCAGGAGATCCATGTGTTTTTCTTCTAGAAAGAGACGCAGGGAAATCGCCAGGTGACAAGACGATCCGTCAGATTCCCTCAGACCCTCCATGTGTCTGTGTGTCAGAGCAGTGAGTCATCATTGCTACAGTCACAGGAGCTCCACGCCGTCCCTTCTTCCTCCCCGGCCTCACCGGGCCTCCGTCCTTGCTTGGCATCGAGCAGGAGGCAGAGCGACTCCGGGAGCTGGGCCCAGACGGCCCCATTGTGTCTCTCATCCAGGGCGTCATCCCGGAGACGTCAATACCGTCTTTAATACTTCCTGTCGTTGCACCTTTATCGCTCTGGGAAGCCTCACTGAGTCAGCGATGGAGTGTCGGCCCAAGGACGCGGCCAAGACGAGGCTGCGATTAGCAGATCAGACAGGAGGCACGAAACATGGAGCGTGTGCCTCCATGTGTTCCATGTCCACCTGCAGTTATAAAGCAAAGTGCAATGAAATCAAGCAGACATGGTGTCCCATGACATTCGCAAGACAAGCTGTGAAATGACAGCATGAAAGGAGCAAATGTTTGATGAGGGAAGTGGATCCAAGTGGATGTTTGTTGAAGTTGTTAGAAACAAGTCATCTGCAACCTCCTTATCAAGAAAAGTGATCAAAATGTCAACTTTGTGAACATGCCATTCAGTCCCCCCAAGGGGTGGATTGGCCATAGGGCGTGCCGGGAGTTCAAATTTGATGTTATAATGTCATCATAGTGACATTACTGTGGTATTATTGTGACGTTATAGTGTCATCACAGTGATGTCGCATTGTGACATTATAGGGATGTCATAGGGGCGTCATATATTACGTCGCATTGTGACGTCATATTGACGTCGCATTGTGACATCATAGGGTCGTCGGATTGTGACATCATAGTGATGTCGCATTGTGACGTCACAGGGACTTGATAGTGCCGTCGCATTGTGACTTCATAGGGACGTCATGTTGACGTCACATTTTGTCTTCATAGGGATGTCATGTTGACGTCGCATTGTGACGTCATAGGGACGTCATATTGACTTCGCATTGTAAACGTCATAGGACGTCCTAGTGACATCACATTATGATGTCATAGGGACGTCGCATTGTGATGTCATATTGAAGTTGCATTGTGATATCATCGAGACGTCATATTGATGTTGCATTGTGACATCATAGGGACGTCAAATTAACGACTCAATTTGACATCATAGGGACTTCCTAGTGACGTTGCATTATGCTGTCATAGGGCGTCGCATTATGAGATCATCGGGACGTTGCATTGTGACGCCATTTTGAAGTCACTTTGTGACATCATCGGGACGTCTTATTGATGTCACATTATGACGTCAGAGTCGTCGCATTGAGACGTCATAGAGACGACAATTGTGACATCATCAGGACGTCGCATTGTGTCGCCATGGGTACGTCACATTGTGATGTCATAGGGACGTCTCAGTGACATCCCATTAGTATGTCATATTGATGTCACATTGTGATGTCATAGGGACATCACATTGACGTCGCATTATGATGTCTTAGGGACGTCATTTTGACGCCGCATTGTGACATCATATTGACGTAGCATTGTGACGTCATAGGGACGTCATTTTGACATCACAGTGTGATGTCATCGGGACGTCGCATTGCGGCGTAATAGGGATGTCATATCGATGCCGCATTGTGGCATCATAGGGCCGTCGCATTGTAACGTAATGGGGATCATCAGGACTTCCCATTGTGTTGCCATGGGGACGTCGTTGTGATGTTGATGCGACATCACGATAACGTCCCTTTGACATTATCATGACGTCAGTGTTTTGTCATTATGATGTCATAATGACATCATCGTGACGTCATTGTGACATCATCGTGACTTTTTTTTTAACATCATCGTGACGTCAGGGGCACAGTATCTGTGTGGTTGACCAGTCTGGAACAAAAGATCCAGGGCCAAATTATTTTTCCCAGTCCAGCCTTGGTCACCCCTCAAAATTTCTCTGCATGTGTCCCTGCAGCAGCACCACCACCACCACTCCTTCAGCCATTTGGAGTCCATTCATTGATGCGTCTGCATTTTTCCTCCTTCGCAGGCCGCAACCTGAAAGAATGGCTGCAGGAGCAGTTCTGCGACAAACCCCTGGAGCAGGACGACATGCGGCTGCACAACGCGGCTTACGTGGGAGACCTGGACACCGTCAGGAACCTGCTGCAGGAGGACGGCTTCAGACGGTGAGACGGCGCAGACGCAGCCTGAGGCCGCGCCGTCACGCGGGTCACCCTGTTACAGCAGGGCTTGGTGGAAAATCGTAAACTTTCGAAGGTGGAGGAGGCAAATGGAAATAAAAACAATCAAATCGCGGCCCCCAAGTACCAGAAGTGAAATCACAAAAGACACAGTCTGCACGATATGAGCAGAACAGGAGGAGAGAGATGGGAAAGCAACAGTCTTGCACCTTAGGGCGCACAGACTTTTGGCTTTCTTTGCGGTGAACCGGCCCTTTAAATACCTCTGAGAGACCCTAAAAGGGCCTGGCCAGGTCCATTTGAGATAAAGTGTTAAAATCCACTGATTTACAGACAGAACCTGACTGTTGAGCCTTCTTTTGAGACACAGAACCTCCTAAACTCTCAATACCGGTCGAGTTCCTTGGCGCCGACGTTGCCCCCGTCCTGACAAGCCATGTCGCCGGCACGGCCGAAGCCCGGCCGGCCGATTGAGACGCTCTCTGCGCCACCTCATAGTGGTCAGCGCACATGTCATCCCCGTCCCGCAGCGGTCATGCGCCGCCGTCGTCCTCGGCTCGCTGCGTCCACACCCAGCCAACCCATTATTACTGGCTTGGAGGCAGTTCGCCTTTACAACATACTGTTATTTCAATAAAGCAGGTTTTTTTTGTTTTTTTTTTACCTCACTGGGCTCGTCCTCCTCGGTCCATTGCGGCTTTGCCAAAGCAGCAGGAGAAAAAGCAAGTTTTTTTAGAAGGTATTGGTTGTAAATATTTTATTTGTGCTGAACACAAAGCATGATCTTTTTAAGGCCTTGGCGGTTTTATTTGTTTTTTCGAGCATTTTAGTGGTTGCTGGCCTGCTTCAAGCTTGGCACAAAGATGAACCAGCATCATAAATGTGACATAACCCATGAACCTGCCCCCCCCCACCCCCCTCCTGTGTCCGGCGCCAGGCGGATCAATGAGAAGTCGGTGTGGTGCTGCGGCTGCCTCCCCTGCACCCCTCTGCGCATCGCGGCCACGGCGGGCCACGCCGCCTGCGTGGCCTACCTGATCGCCCAGGGGGCGGAGGTGGACCTGGTGGACGTCAAGGGCCAGACGGCGCTCTACGTGGCGGTGGTCAACGGCCACCTGGACTGCGTCCGCATCCTGCTGGAGGCCGGCGCCGACCCCAACGGGAGCCGCCACCACCGCAGCACCCCGCTGTACCACGCCGCCCGGGTGGGGCGCGTGGACATACTGCAGGAGCTGATCAGGTGAGGGGGGCGGCGCGTTCGGTGTCGTTGTCACGGTGATTTCACAGTCCACCAATGTTCTCGTTTTTTTTACCCTGCAGGTTCAACGCCGACGTTGACATGGACCACCAGCTGGGCCCCCGGCTCCTGCTCAGCGCCCGCACCCTCAACACGCTGGTGGTGTGCCCGCTCTACATCAGCGCCGCCTACCACCACCTGCACTGCTTCCGGCTGCTGCTCCAGGCCGGCGCGCAGCCCGACTTCAACTACACGGGGCCCGTGTGCCAGGAGGCCCTGACGCGCGGCCTGGCCTCCTGCCTGCTGGACGCCGTGCTGCGGCACGGCTGCGAGGTGGCCTTCATCCACCTGCTGCTGGACCACGGCGCCAACCCGGCGCTCGTGCCCTGGGACGAGGCGGAGCTGGAGGCCCCCAACCGGAGGAAGGTGGACCCCGAGGCGCTCCGGGTCTTCCTGGAAGGGAGGAGTGAGTGGAGATAGTTTGTATCGTGAAAGATGAGAATATACAGGCAGCGGTGAGGGTTGTGTTAAGATGCGTGTTTCTTCAGAGATAGAAGTAGCTGGGAGGAGGTGATGAACACAGAGTGAGGAAATTAAAAAAAAACCCACAAGTGTCATTACGAATTTTGGCTTTTTTGGGAAATTAAGGGTTGTTTACATGTGTTGGGATTTCACATCTCTCAAATTAAAGAGGAAAAATTTCAAGTTTCAAAATCAAGTCCAACAGAACATATAAGGACTCTGTAGAAACAGAAGTATGTCGAAAATTCAGCCCCCCCCTCAAGCATCCAACGAAACCACCGTTTGCCCAACTCTCGTAATGGAAACCAGCTGCCTTTCGAGAAAGTACCTGTGATTCCCCGATCAGCCACTAGGTGGTTAGTATTGAGAAGGAGTCATTCAACCAGGAAGTCGACGCACGACTCTGACACGCTGCCCTGCTGTCATCACGGCTTCAAGATGATGACATCATGATTGTAATTATTGGTTACACCGGTGTCTGCCTGATGACAGGTCAGAGTGTGCAGGGTGAGAAGCGCCCAAGGCTCGGCCAGCAGTGGTTGTTGCCTTTTGCAGTTTATTGCCCCCAGTTTCAGCATTTTACCTCGTGAAGTTGTGGAGTGAATGTGTTTTGCACTCCTGGCTTCACGTTGGAGTCACACAGTCAAGAAAAAGGGTAAAAAAAAAGGAGTTTTAAGAATGAAAACGAGACAGAAAGTTGTGTCTTTCCTCCAGGTTTCTCTTGAATTCTTCGCATCGGCTCATCCGTCCGTGTCTTCCGTTTCTTTCCCCTCCTCTCAGAAAACCCTCCCAGGCTGACGCACTTCTGCCGCATCAGGATCCGCAGGACGATGGGCAAAAGCCGGCTGAACCACATCACCTCGCTCCCGCTGCCAGAGCCAATCAAGAACTTCCTGCTTCACCGAAACTGACCCACCCGCCCCCGGCAGACACCTGACCGCGTCCTAGAGACGAGCCTCGGGGCTGCGCTTTTTTTATGTCTACCGAGCTCCATATTTAACTGAAACATTTCCCTCTAACCATTTTGGAATACTCTGATCGAGGGTATTTCCGCCGCTTTTAAACGTCCCATGAAACTGTCGGTGAGACGTGCAGAACTTCTTCATTCTCCTAGTTAGCATCGTGACCTGCTCGGATCACCAGGGTGCACATGACTCCATTGAACCACAGTCAGGATGTAGTTTAGCCTCATACATGCTGTGTGATACTTCAGTCGGTCATAGGCAGAGCAACGTCGTCCTCATTCAGCTCTTTGTATCACTCACTAGTGTTGATTGCAAAGCCCTGCCGCTAGTGTGTGCAGCTCAAGGCTGACTTTGGTGCAGGGAGGAGGTCTCCCTGGGATATCTTCACTCCCTCAGTTAGGCAAACATCCAGGGTGCAGGTGGACTTTGGTGGCTCTTATGTATCTAAATAGGAATGGGAAAAGAAAACCTCCGATATTTAACACTGGAACTTTTTTAGCACTGTTTCTTCGGTTGAACCTTTCCTCGTGTTGTGTATTACAGTGACCCGATTGTGACACTGCCCCCCTCCAAGCCATAGGGATGAATGTTAGTGTGGAAGTACCTCCGCTCTGTCAGCTTAGCTTGTATGCCAGCTTTGCTGAATTCGCGTCATGCAGTAGAGATGTAAAGAAATGCTTTTATTTATATTTTTAGGAGTTTTATTTCCTTCCTTTTTTTTCATTTTGGATTTCATGAGACGAACCGTCACTTTTTTAAGGCTTTTCAAGCTGGGCATCATGTTGCCGGTTCGTTGTCATAGGAACACTCCCAACTGGAAAGTGAGGATTTTAGGAACTCTCCTGGATTAAAGCAAAAAAAATGAGAAAAAAAACACCAAAGTTAGATCAGAAGTAGTGACCGGCGGCCATATTGAATATATATACAGTACTTGTGTCTGGATTGTTGTCTCGTGTTCGGCTGCTCAATGAAGCTGCTGCTTATCTCCGCGTACTGTGAGGACTGAACACATTTACCATCGACCTTAACTGAAGCTGGTCCACACCGACACCACTGACAACAGATGAGAGCTGACGCTCTCAGCTTGTGTCCAAACGCGCCCTCGGTTTTGGCTGGCAGGCGAAAAAGTTTACATTTCTTGATCTCCTTTCTAACGTGTCTATCCGCATGTCGATTACAAAGGAAACTCTTAAGGAACTTTATATTGTTTAGGCAAGAAACTCTTTTTTTTTCTGTGACACTGACAATCTGTTGAATAGTAACTTAACTGTTTATAGTCAACAAACAAAAAAGACGCCTTCTCTGTGAATCCGTCGCATTTATTGTGCATATTTGTTGCACAGCTCGTTTCCCTCCAACACTAACATGTAAATGATGACCATGTTAAAATAGGACCGTGTTTTGCTATATATATATATATACTGAACTTTTATTTGCACCCAATAAACGTATTGTAATTCTAGCTTCTCTCCCGTGTGTTGTTTTTATCATCTAAAACTATACGAGGGGTTGACGGCAGCTTGGAGACTCTGAATAAGTAAGGTCATACTTCCTCTTCTGTGAGTCATCTCGCAGGATGAGACCATCGGTCTCTCCCCGTTTCCTCACAAGCTTCCACGAGACCCGTCAAAGTCCAAAGTATCTGGAGTTCAGCGTTTGGCCAGAATCCAAGGGGAGAGAAATCGCCCCTCTTTTGCCTTCAGGAAGCAGGGTGGGGGTTGGGGGTCTTGGTCCGGCGAAGCACCCAGAGGGAAGTTCCCCTGGCCTATCTCTTTCACAGGTTCCCCCCATCGCTACAGTTCTGCCACTGGAACTGTAAGTGAGCCCCTTTTAGTGATTGGATCCCTGCTGGGCAGTTTGTTTGGTTTTCCTTGCGTTTCTTCTCTTGCAGCATCCTCATAAATCCAAGGCAGTAAAAGACGATCCGGCGGGGATTATCGAGAACACAGTATATATTTTTTGGGCCTCCTATTTAATAAAAAAAAGAGGCTTTTTCATAAAGTTCAGTCACAGATAAACAAGAAAGGAACTTGTAAGAGCGAGTAATCTATCACTGGGACCTTGTGAGACCAAACTAAGGCTGGAGAAGGTGGTCTGCATCAGTCCTGCTCTCACTGTTTTGGTGTGCTGCGACATGCATCAGTCCTGTGCGCATGCAACTGAACCCCCCCCCGTTTCTGAGTAAAAATGTCTCCCCTTCTGGGCCTTCGCTGTCCGTCGTCCTGCGATAAGCGAGGGAAGCCATAAAACGTATCACAAGGGTGACAGCGTCCTAGAGGGGCACATTTGGAGTTGCTCCGAGGCCTGATAAATGAGCCAGGATGTCATGACGACGGGGAGGGAACCGCATTACGGCCAAAGCGTAACCGGCCCAGAGGAGAAGCGCTCGGCCTGGGAAACCCCCCCCCCCCCTCCCCCGAGTGGACGCAGCAGGCGGCAAAACACACGGGAGGGAAATGTGAGCTCTGGGTTCCGACACAGAGTCACGCAGAGACCTGAAAAGATGCCTCGGGGGGAGGGGGGGGTGTTCTGGAGAAACACTGGACAGCAACACAAACTTCGGAAAGTATCGCATTTGAATACGCATCATTTAGAGGGAACAAAAACGTCTTTCTGCGCGTCGGTTGGGATGCTGTCGGCGGAGGTCTCTAGATGGCACTGTCTTCCTTTCAAGCATGGCAGGGACCCGTCCACCATCTCCATCGCTCCCTCCTCCCTCCTCTCATTTGTCTTCTCCTCTCTTCCTTTGTGAGTTTGTATTTTTTTCCTTCTCTCTCTCTCTCTCTCTCTCTAGGGGGGGGGGGGGGGGGGGGGGGGGGGGGGGGGGGGGGGGGGGGGGGGGGGGGGGGGGGGGGGGGGG
>JASSRZ010000023.1:4810422-4821917 GCA_032164315.1 Malacoctenus gilli | reverse complement strand
CACACACACACACACACACACACACACACACACACACACACACACACACACACACACACACACACATACGCACGCACACAGACACACAGACACACAAAGGAACACCATCAAAAACGTCATTTTTTACGAGTCATTGAGTTTCAGGTGTGGTGTTCAGTGGTCTCGCCTCTCAGAGTGATGGTCTGGGGTTTGGAGCCAGGCAGTAAATAAGTGAAAAAGGGACAAACGGATGTAAGGTGTTGAAGCTCTCATCATTACCAACTTGGCTGTAAGACCTCTTGTTTTAACACGCCTGTTTACACCCGTCTCAGTTCGCTGAAACTGCCTCATTTCGACCACAGAGGCTAATGTGACGTCCCTCAGGTCTCCATGCTTATTTCCCCCCACACACAAACCACAAATCTCACAGACTTGTTCTAAAAGCTCGTTCGAGTAACAAATAACCTGATTCAAGGTTGAACATCTTGCCGTCTTTGCCCCCGAAAACGTGCGCCTCCTCGCCGTGCACGTCGCCAGTTATTTCGGAGGAAAAAACGCGTCAGTCGGGACCGAGCCGGTCTGAGTCACGTCGGCCGAACCCCGGGAACGACACGGGCCGCCGCGCTTCACGGCGTCGTAAACCATCGTCTCATGAAAAGCTCAGCGCTCAGCAGGTGAGTTTATGAGGAGAAACAACGGCGGCCTGTGATCGGCTCAGCTCATGTGAATATCCTGAGGTCTTTTTTTTTTTTTTTTTTCACCCTGGAGATCCTCCACGAATCCAGTTTCTGCCGCGCAGGACGAGACCCCGGACTCGCTTCGCTGGATGCCCATCTCCACGCGAGTGCACACAGAGGACCACCAGCTGACCACAGCGATGACTTCAAGACATTTCAGCGCTGAACAGAAACGTATTGGCTGATAAATGAAAGAAAGTTGGTAGGATGGTTAAAAAAAACCCAACTTTACAAGTTTGTCACTCCAATTTAACTCCGCGTTCCACCTAGTTGGGTCATAACAGTGACTCTTAAAACTTTGTATCCTGGACCGCCCCCATATTGACTCAATGACAGCCTGTGGACCCCCCCCCCCCCTGTTAATTTCTGGTTTGCTAAAACATTCCAGTGAAGCCAAACACTGGCAAAGGCAAACACTCTTGCCAGAAAATCCCCCCCCCCCCACACACACACACACACACACACACACACACACACACTCAAACACAGCTTCTCCTCCCCGGCCATCTCATCCTCCGGCCTAATTCAAAGCATCTTGCCGCGCGGCTGCAGCAGAGAGAAGGATGTGGCTGAGGCAAATAAAAGAATCATAACAACGGGATCAAAGCGGCCCCGCAAATCCGTTCCTTCTGGACACGCCGGCGTTTGCATAAAACAAAGAAAAGTCAAAGACAAGACAGACAGGGCGATGCTCCGAGAAGGGAAGGAAGGGATAAAAGAGAGAATGGGGGGGCGGGGGGGGGGGTGAGAGGCTGAGCCCTGAACCCTGTGACTCACCGAGAGGGTCATCGGCACCGCCAGCTGCCGTTTGATTGATACCCGGCGCTTCGATTTCAGCCTTTTTTTCTTTCTTTTTTTTCATGTGTCTCGCACTCGATAGCGCCCATTCTGGCTGAGCGCCTTCTCAGACGGCATCCCGACTCTCCTCTGATCCTCCGCGCAACCGCTTCTCACCTTGAAAAGGCGGAGAAACCGAACGACTGAGAGCGAACGACGGAAAAAGGACGCGAAACTAAATTGTTGTCGCTCTATCGTTCGGACAGAGTCGAAAAAAGACGTCGTTTTACGACGATTTACGCTCGTTTCAAGCAGAAACGTTCATGCACACGCCTTCAAAAACACTCAGATAAAAGAACTCAGCTTTAATAAGTCTGAGCTTTGACATCACAAATAGAGGCTGCTGTTCGAATTCCACTTCCTGCACAATCTCTCAAACTTTTGGCTCCATTTCTCTATCTGAACATCAGTCGCTGCAACTCAAACCTGGCCGACAGACAAACTTTTGGCACCTGCCGGCCCCTCGTTTGTCGCTCCACTCGGCGCTGGAGTGGGATTAACGAAAGAAGACGATTCCAAACACACTTGCAGTGAGGAGATTAGTACGACCGGGAGACTCTTGTTTACAGTCTGTTGCTCCGGGCCGAGAGGAAAGAAAAAGACGTCCTTATTTGCTCTCCCTTTTCTTCGACACTTCCCAGCCCACTTGTGGAGTGTCTGTGGAGCGGCGGCGTCTGGACGCTAAATGACGGTGAGATTAAATGAGAATGGAGACATCTGTTTGTGCTGTGGTTCCCAACTGTCTTATCTGGAGCCCTCCTCATTTGCCTCAAAAGCTGCGGACCCCCTCCTCCGGTCTCCGAGTTACAGTGAAGCCAAACACTGGTGGACACGCTCACAAACAAACAAAATCAGGAGCCTTCAAAATAAAAGCCGCTGTTTGCTTGAGGACAGGGTTAGCTTTGTTCGTGTGTTTTCTTTTGGCTGGCGCGGACCCCCCCTCCCCCGCGGTCTGTCTTTATGGACCCTCGGATGGGAACCAGTGGTCCAGGGAATCGGGTCCTGATTATCACCATGTTCTTGCTTTGAATATGCTCACCATTAACCCGCTGATCATCTGATCTGCTGGTACAAAGCACGAATGTGGTAAATATTTTAGATGCTGCTGGGTCTTTTTTTTTTTCTTTCTTTCTTTCTTTCTTCTTCTTTGAGCTCTTTTGTGTTTTATCTCCGTCAAGCTGGAACTCAGATTTCTGCGATACGAGAAAAAAGAAGAAAAAAAGAGAAAGACGGGGGAAAAAAAAAAAAAAGACAGCGAAGCGAAGCCAAATCTGCACCCTGCACGCACTGCATTTTTACATCATGATGCGTCGATCCCCATAATTCACATGGTTTTGTCGTTTTACACTCAATTTACAATATGTTACAGCTCAGGAATCTACAACACATTTTCTCAGACGCAAAAGAGAAGGGGGGAGGGGGGGGGGGGCGAAAACAAAAATGAAGCGGAGGGGAAATCGTGGACAGACGCGGGGCAAAACTGGGCACCGTCGTCGCTCACGACTGCGCCGGCTGTTTCGAAACACGGAAAAGGAGATCAGGAATCGGCAAGAAAAAAAAAACCAAAACCCACATCGTGGCTCGCACCCCCCCCCCTCCCCCACGGCTCAGCGCTTCCCTTGAGGAAAAGGGAAACGCGGATTCTCAGAAGTGCTCGTCTAAAAACAATATACACACGACGAGCAAGTGAGAAATACATATTCCAGACCCAACGGTAAAAAGCCTTATGTTTAGGCCCGGGCGCTTTTTGTTTGACTGCGTCGGGGATGCCAGGGGGGCGGGGGGGTCCGCCGAGATTGGCAGGTTTACAGTTGGAGAGGGGTAACGCGGGGCTGTCGGGCGATCGGGGTGGGGGGTGGGGGGTGTTTGCTGTGTAAAGAGCCGCCTCCTGGAAGTTTCTCCGCGGAACAAAGGCGCTGCTTGTGTGACAGTGCGGTGGAAGCCTCCCGGGCCGCTGTGTGGGCCCTTTGTGAGGGGGCCACAATGGAACACAGCAGCCCAGTGAGTCCATAACTCATCCCGCGCAAACAAGCTGTGATGTCGGTAAATGAGGCCGAACTGCAACCCCCCCCCCCTAAAGAAGGGTGAGACGTGGCTTTGGCGGCGATGCTTGATGAGAGCAAACAGTGCCTCCAATGTACGGGTGTGAAATGCATCCCATCCGTCCCTCCGCTGGAGACCGTCCTAACTGACAGCGGGTGAAGGCAGGTGACACCACAGTAACACGCCGTCACACACCGTCACACACACACACACACACACACACACACACACACACACACTTGGACCATTTTAGAGTCGCCCGTCGACTTCATTTGCAGGAAAAGCCACACTCGAGCGATCTCTACGCGAAAGGATCCTCCGAGGACCCGAACCCAGGACCTTTCCACCTCGACAGCGGCGTGCCAACCGCTCCTCTGTATGACCGGTGCCGATTTTTTCTTTTTACTGCAACACGTTCGTGCCGCGAGTCTGGTCGAACACCGCGCTGATGACAAGTACGCGCGATGACGAATCCTTTTTCGCATGTTATTGCGGGATCGCTCGGCCTCATCGTTCAAACCCCCTGACAGTCCGCAGAACGTATCTGGGAGCAATCAAGGGAAAGAATGTTATTTTTCATGACTGGACTGGACTGATCAATACCCGAGTTTTCGCGCGATGTGCAACATCCTGTAACATCTTGCGCTAACTTCCATCCTTGCTGAGGCTTTTTTGGAAAAAAAACTTTTCCGTGACAGCTCACTCGTCACAGACTCACAGCGACGCTTGGGTGGCCTCCGTCGGCGCTCTGACGAGTCTTTACGTCGATGATAAAAAATCGACGAAGGGGGGGGGTGGGGGGGCTCCTGTTTTTCGGTCGAAACTTATCGGTTGGACCGCCGCAGACCGCACAGATTGCGCTCGTAAGGCCCTCAAAAACACACACACACACGGAGGCCCGAAACCAAAGAAAACGCCGCGTCCAAGGCCGCCCGTGACAGCCGGCATGCCGCGCGGCCTAAAACAATACACAGACTGTCCTTCCCTGACGGCCATCAGTACACACTCCTCATACGGTCACGGCAGGGGGAAGAGCACCACCCCCCCGTCCCCCACCCCGACATCTCCAGACAGCGAAAAATAAACGGACGCGTGGAAAAAGAAGATACATAATGATTACCAGTGGCGCGGGGCAAGACGGCGAGCCGATTCCTCCTCTCGGCCGTGAGAAGGCGTTGGGTGTCACCGCGCAATAAAGACACCCCAACTTCCCCACCGGCCGTCCTCGGCCAAGCCCCCCCCCCTCCGTGCGTGCGCCCCAAGTGTCGCTGGAGAGTCAGCGGCAGAGCCATGAAAATACCCGCCGCGGGTCATTAAAATACCCCGGTGAATACGGGGATGCTTATCAAATAATACGAACCACATTGCCGCGCTCTCTCTCCTCCTGGGCGAGCGGGCGGGGTGGACGCGGGGGCCGGCGGGCGGGGGGGCGTCTTCACCTTTTTTCCGAGTGCTCTTTGAAGTCTGGCTCCTGGAACAAGTGCCTGGGAAAGTGGAAAAACTTCATACGGCGAGGGAGCCGGCCGCTCCTGTAAGGGGTCGTGACCCCGCCGCTTTTTTACAACTTCTCGTCCCCCCCCCCAACGAAAAAAAAAAAAAAAGACTCAGACCAGGAAAGTGGATAGTATAGCGTCTACGAACGTAAGTTAGAGTCCATATACGATCCCGAGTCAAACTGAAACAAGGACAGGCCATCAGACGGTGACGTTTCTTCCGATTGTTCGCGATCGTGTCCGCAGCTGAAAAGCGGGGACCTCAAAGAAGGCCATAAGAGACGCCGTGAGGAGACAAAAAAAAAGAAAAAAGGATCCCTCATAAAACACCGGGGCGGACTTTAGAAGGATTTTCCATCCTGGCCCGTTTTCCAGAGTATGGATGTCCATCTGATTAGAGCGAAGGAGAATACCAGGAAAACACGTCATCGCAGACGACGGAATCTGCCAGAGTCACTCAGTCTAATTCCCGTCGAGCGGCGCATTCGCTCTTGTTTGCTCCAATTTGAAGTTGGTCGTCATTCGGTTTTATCACGCGGGTCCTCTGGGGTCCAATGCGAGGGAGACGCCCACAGTAGCGAACTTCAAATATTAGAGTTTTTTTTTTAAAGAACCTTTCAGAAAAATTAATGGATGAGTGCAAAAGTATCCGAACTGGACACCGACAGACATTTTTTTCCCCCCACTCTGTCTAAAATAGCCAGTCTCTCCTTTTTTTTGTTGAGAATGATGCTCAGATTTTCCCTTCAAGAGTACTGAAGGCCAAAGTGATCACAGTGGTGACATAATCAAAACTTCGACCGAAACGTGATAATAAAATCTGTCATTCTCATGTTTATTTCTATGCATGTAAAAGTAGAACGAACCTCAGATGTATTTCCGAGATGCCGCATTTGCGTGTTCGTCACAAAGTTCCCAAAAGAAGCTCAACGGTTTGTTGCCCAACTGCAGCCCACCGGAGCAATCCTCCGCTCCGTCTCTCCGGCGGGCAATACGTCAACGTCTGTTTTGTTTGCTTGCTGTTGCTGGCCGCCGCTCGCTGGGTTGCGCTGCCACGCACACGTCACTCCGCCTGACCAGCGCGCAGTGGCGAGGGAGCAAACAGGGGGAGAAATGAAGCGGAACATTGTGTCAGTGAGATCGCTTTTCACAATATCGCCGTTTGTGTGGATTTTTAACACAACGTTGACATTTTGGACTTTGATTTCACAGTTACTCTCAACAGAAAAAGCTTTTAGTCATGAAGGGCATCATTACAGCACAATCAGTAGCCCTCAAGCGCTTATTGAGAGCTCTCTCTCTCTCTCTCTCTCTCTCTCTCTCTCTCTCTCTCTCTCTCTCTCTCTCTCTCTCTCTCTCACACACACACTCACACACACACACACACACACACACACACACACACACACACACACACACACACACTAGAGCAAATTGCTTCAATGCCTTGCTCAAGGACAGTTTGACACCAGTTGGACACTTCAGTACACTTAGACAGACCTGAACGGTATAACTGTCAGTATGGGAGCTGAAAAGACGGTTAAAGACAGCTGTTTTTTAAAAGAATGTACAGAGTTCACACACTGGTGGTTCAAAAGAACTTGTTCACATCTATGGAGTTTCGACTGATGACTGAGTGAACTCCAGAGTTTGTCTCATTTGACCCGTGAAAACAGCCGAGCTGCCTCAGTGAATCTGCGTCCCGTCCCCGATTGATATCCCAGCAAGAGTGAAGCGTCTGCATGGCACATTAAGGAACTCCGTGCCTGCTGTTTGACTCACGCTCCGCTCTGGATGCTGCGTTCCTTCACAGCGCGGAGTTTAATCAGCCATAGAATAAACAGGTCCCGGGTTTCGGCAGCCCGACGCCGCCGCCGCCGCCGTCGCTGCCGCCGTCTGTCTTTGACATTTTCCCTCTGACGCTCTCGGTCACCCCCGCCCCTGGAATTCCTCCTGGATGGAGACAGGACGGATCCCCTCTGGGGGCTCATCTTCAGGGAGGAAATTATTTTTCATTGCCCCCCCCCCCCAAAAAAAACACTGCGACTCCTGCCAGCTGAGCCCCGCGCTGGCCTCCGGGGCGTCAGGTCGGGATTCCTCCGGTTGGGTCGGGGCCGACGGCCGACGGGAGAGACACCTCGGCCGGGACGACCGTCCTCCGCCGTGGCGTTGCTCAGCTTTCTCGGCTGCGATCGTGTGTTTTCACGCTCGCCGCGAATGGCGAGAAGACCCCCAAATCATCACAGCAAGCGAAAACTGGAGTCAAGCTTGGTTTGATTTTATCCCCCTTCCAAGCCAGAGACACAGCGGTTTTATTGTCAAACAAGGGTTTTTCATGTTGTGTTATTAAACTTTTTGTTGTCAGTGGTTAGCCTTTGGTATTGGGAAAGCCTCACCAAAAATATTCCACTTCAAATAATCCAAAGTGATGGAAAATGCTTTTTTTTTTTTGCTGCTGCTGCGGCTTCTCTTCTGAGCCCCTCCGAACATTGAGGACGTTTGTTTTCGTCGACCGTTTCCCGCCGTCGCTCTGCCGCGTTCCCTTTGATGTCGAACAGTAATTGGGAGGAGGTCTGGAGCGTCCGCCGTAACTCACTGCGTCCCACGTGAGTGACGGTTCGGTCCAAGAATGCAGTGACTCATCCCCTTTGGCTGGATGGCTCCAGCGTTTCAGGTGATTCAGCAGGAAAAATCCACTGACAGCAGTCATCGCAGAGACTGGGCTGGTCTCCCCGACGCGGGACGTCCGTCCCAGCGCGACACGCGGGGCTGGCTCGTCCCTCCCGAATGACAGAGGAGCCAAATGAAGGAAGGAGACAAGGGGTTGAGTGGAGATTCTGTCACTCAGTGTGAATAAACATCAGCTTTCGGGGGCATTATTCACTTCCTGTCTCTGGAGATATTAGAAAGTCCCAGTACCACTATTTGGAGCACCTCTGTGAAAACAGGACTGCAAACCCCAGCTCTTTACTTAATGTTGATACATTTGAATGATAATTCAATATACACTCTGTAGAAACACAAAACGATGCAATGAAGTCCACCATCAGAACAGAAAAGGGGCGGAAGCACACCCGCCTATTGAACTGTTTCCAGCAATCCAATTGGTTCAATTTGGTCCAATAAAGCAGTTACAGCCAAAGAGGATTCATGTGTTTTTACACTGTTTTATGAGGGTTTTTTTTGGTGCTGCACTTCTTCCGTATGAAAATGGCTTCATAACTAACGTTTCATTTGATGGAGTTGATGTTCTCTGATAAACGGACTTCACCTGGAGCATACGGACCAAGGCCGCTCCCTTCGGATTTGGATCGCCGTCCTCCGAGTCCTCCGAGCGTCCGTCTCGTGAGAACGCAGCAGTTCTACAGTCTGAGCTCCGACTTCTGTCTGGGGGCTCCTGAGGGAAATAAAGAAGCTGTCCGAGTGTCTTTGAGAGTCTTCCGCGCGTTCACAAAGATGCTTCTGTTGTTCGAACTCATGTCTGCAGACTGGAGACGCTGCCTTGGAGCGTTTATCCCGATCGGCTTACATCCATTTGTGTTGATTCCTTCCTTTTTCTTGTTTTTTTTCTCTCTTTCTTCCTCTGTTTGTTAAGTTCCCTCAATCCCCCTGGTTGCTTCAGTACCCCTTTGTTCCAGCCCCCCCCCCCCCCCATATCATCCAGCTGAGAACTACAATGAACCGTCGGCACTCGTTTTTCTCTCATGGGTGCTTTTTTTTCCTTCTTTCTTTCTTTCTTTCTTTCTTCCAGTTCCTGGGAATCTATTTTCCTGTTGCTGCTCCTGTCAACTGATTGGTGTTTATGTTAAACAATCTGTTCCTTATAACCCTTTTGTTTTCCGGTCCTAATTCCATCTGTCCTCCGCTCCAAACACTTTCTCTACTTCCTCTTTTTTTTTTCTTTCTTCTTTTCGTCGGCGTTGCTCATAATTGTCTCAGCGTTCCGATATTCGGCCCACTAAGGATAAAAAAAGGGGGGTTTTCGGCCCCTTGGCGCTGGCGAGGGTGGTCATAAAGTGGCAACACCTACAGCGTGAGGCCGCCTAATCCGATCCAAACGTCATCATTAAGGGAAGGGTGTGTGTGTGTGTGTGTGTGTGTACGTGCGTTAGTGTGCAAGGTGGGGTTGTGTCGACCAGGAAAAGCGTTCCTTTCTGTTTCCTCACCGCAGCCTTTAAGTCTTGTCCAGTGAGCTGTTGTTCATTTCGATGTCACGGGGAAATAAAAAAGTCCCTGGTGTCCCGGTTTGGCACGAGATTAAAAGTGAAGCAGCATTTAAATTCACAGAGGGGAAGGAGACCCTCGATAAAAAAATAAAAAAAAAAGGGGGGAAAAAAAAAAGGCTTTGGAAATAAATTTTAATGAGCCACAAAACAGAAGCATCTTGAGCTCATGATGTTCTGGTTTTCCTTCAGAAAAAAAAAAAAGTTAATTGAGGCATCATACCACACGTAGGAGGGCAGGGGGTTGTTGGGCGGGTTGCGCAACGTCCGTGGGGCGGGGGGCATTCGCTTTGCATCGAAAAAGAAGTCAGTTCAAGAACAGTCGTCAATTGATCCCGCAAAGAGCCAACTTCTTTCCGTCGCTTCCTGAATCCGCCCATCTGCCGTTTCACTCTTTTCGGGGCTGCAAAGGCTTGAGTGGTCCTTCACGGGGGGGGGAGGGGGGGGGCGACCTGTCAAGCATCAGCGTTGCATCTTTCGTCTGGGATCACGCCGTCAGTAACACCTGAGTGAATATGCGCGGTATGAAACTACTGGAAGCTGGGAAGGGTGATCGCAGCGCGCTCCTCTGACCTGCAACACTGTCCTGCAAAGGGAAGCAGAGGATTCAGCACCTCAGCTTGGGCGGATGTTGTTGTTTCGCTGTTGTCATCTCACCGATGATGTGCGAGATTCGCGATGGACTGCTCGACACCTTGGAGGCATTGCTCGCGATGTTTGGCGTCCAAAACAAAACGCGCCGCTTCTTCGGCCCGCGGGAGCAGCTGTCGGAGAGCAAAAACGCTTCCTTCTTTACGAAAAGGGAAAACAGCTGTTCATGTTAACATAGCTTAAAGTATAACGTTACTGACAGGGTTAATCAGCTGAACGGCGCATGTTGCTCGCTGAGTGCCGTAATCGCCCGGCAGAGACGTTCTGACGCCGTCCAGCACCTCGCAGTTCCTGGCTGCCGGGGACGCACACAGTTACTTGTGATTGGACGGATGAACCATACATTGACCTATATGTATACATCGTGTCTGCATGTATACAGACTTCACAATAAGGTTTTCAACTGCAAAAGAAACACAAACAACAAAATGCAGTTAGTGACTGATAGCCAACTGTTTAACCTCCTTTGTAGTGAGTGTCTGTGTGTGTGTGTGTGTGTGTGTGTGTGTGTGTGTGTGTGTGTGTGTGTGTGTGTGTGTGTGTGTCTGTATGTGTCTGTGCATGTGGGTATCTGTATCTGTCTGTGTGTGGCTTTGCGTGTGTGTGTGTGTGTGTCTGTATGTGTGTCTCTGTATGTGTGTGTCTGTCTCTGTGTGTGTGTGTGTGTCTATATTTGTCCGTCCTGTGTCTGTGCATGTGTGTGTGTGTCTGCGTGTGTGTGTCTGTCTGTGCGTGTGTGTGTGTCTGTGTGTGCGTGCGTGTGTGTGTGCGTGCGTGTGTGTGTGTGTGTGTGCCTGTTTGTCTGTGTGTGTGTCTGTGCATGTGTGTGTGTGTGTGTGTGTGTGTTTTTGTGTGTGTCTATATGTGTCTTTGCGTGTGTGTCTTTGCGTGTGTGTGTATGTGTTTGCATGTGTGTTTGCATGTGTGTGTGTCTGTCCGTGTGTGTGTGTGTGTGCATGTCTGTGCGTGTGTGTGTGTGTGTGTGTGTGTGTCTGCGTGTGTGTGTGTTTGTGCGTGTGTGTATGTGTGTGTCTGTGTGTGTGTGCGCGCGCCAACGGCCGGTCGCTGCTTGTTGTCGGTGACTCAGTGAACAGACGGCTGAGCAGCAGCTGAACTGTTGACATGAATCTAATTCGCTACATCAGAACCGGCGATCGCAGCGGGGAGGTGAGAGCGCCGTGTGGTCCAACTGTCTGTGATCCCGCGCCAGACCGGCCACTGCGGTGTAATCTGTAACTAAGTCACTCAGTTACATCGGCCCCGTCGGCGCCGCACCGCGCGGCGGCTCTGAGCGTGGCGACGTTTGATGGAGGCCGACTGTCCGGCAGAGATGCATCGGCAGCAGGGTCAGCTGAGGGAGAGGCCACTCTGTGTGTGTGTGTGTGTGTGTGTGTGTGTGTGTGTGTGTGTGTCAGTGGGAGCCTGGAGGCTGCAGATGTCTCCCTTTCAGCCCTGGTTTCACACCCTCCCTCCAGTTCTGTGTATGTGTGTGTGTGTGTGGGGGGGAGGAAGTAGCGGAACTACGTCACAGT
>JASSRZ010000023.1:4746846-4762384 GCA_032164315.1 Malacoctenus gilli | reverse complement strand
CCGCCTCGCGCAGTCATATATCCCAGCATGAACCGCGTGCTTGAAGTCGGCGGCTGTTTACCGTAGTTGCGAGACCTGTTGTGGCACAATATCGGTCCGTATATAAGACGCACCGGATTATAAGGTGCACTGTCAGCATTTGAGAAAATTGGAGGTTTTTAGGTGCGCCTTATAGTGCGGAAAATACGGTAAGTGATTGCACAACGTTGTTGCACACTTCACGCTCAGCTTGTCGACGCTCCCATAAGGCCTGCGTGTGATTAGGAGCCGCTCGCCGCCGTCTCGACCTGCACAGGTACGGCTCGCCGGTGCAGCTGCGCAGTAACAATACTTCCCTCCCTCCGAGCTTCACATGATTGCTCCATTTCCTTTTATTATCTGATGCCCGGACCCAGGCTGACCCCGCTGGAAGAGGCGTGAGGCTAACCGCTCTCAGATGTGCATCGCTGACGGGGCCCCAGGTGAGAGAGCGAGAGCGAGGTGCCCTGCAGAGCCCAGGCAATTGACGCCCCCCCACCCCCCCGTCCTCCACTACCCTGCCTATTTTCGAGTTTTCAACTCCCCGTGGCACCCGTCCAGGCAAGCTGCTCCGAGCCTGCGCCGCCGCTCGGTGGGCTGCTGAAACCCAAAACGCGGGAGCCCCCCCCCCGGTCCGGCTTCATTATCCCCCCGCTGCAGGGCGGCGTTGCGAATAACAGCCGCGTCCTTCAAACTCGGAACCCTTCGTGACAGCGAAAAACGCATCCGCCCCGCTGGGGGAGTCCTTGAAGCCCCGGGAGCTCGGCCAGATGCGGCGGCGAGAGCTTTGAGTCCCAGGTGGGCACGGCGCAGGTAAACACAGTAAGGGGGGGGGGGGAGGTTAGCGCTCTCAGTTCTCGCCTTCCTTCTGCTGGCACCCCTCGTCCGTCCAGCTGGACGGACCCCCAGCCCGATCGCCCCCAGTTCATCAGCCCCCGCGGCGGGTCCGCGTCTTTTTCGCGCTCCAAAGGGCGACGAACCGCCGAGGAGAAGTGGCCGGCTTCGGCGCACGTGATGGTGTGTTTTTGTACTGTTTGTTTTGCTCTCGCTCCAAGATCCACATGGACGGAAGCCACGCGCTTTTTTTTCTTCTCTTTTATGACTGTATGAACTCATTTATGGCTTCGAGGGATCTGCCGAGCTGGAAGCAAGACGCTCTGGGACGCGACGTCCCATCAGTCAACATGGCTGATACGGATTTAGACACAACTTTAAGAGCTTACTTAAGCGCACCACTTCTGCTCCTTCGGGCAGAAACAGATGAAAACTTGCGTAATTAGGTCTTGAAGGAACTGCTGGGCGGTGACAATAGGGGCTCCGGCCATGCAGCTGAGCTGGGAGGCTGTTGTTTGCTGTTGATTGTCTTTATCTCCTACTTTTCGAAAATGGACTCTTTATTCTTATCCGCTAATTAACTCTTGTGCTGCCAACAAGCGCTGCCAAGCCTAATCTACGTCGTTTCTTGAACAATGATCATAAATCCAGTCCAAAGCGTAATCTTTGTCAGATCACGTCCACTGGACTTGACAGGCTGTTTTGCTTGGATGTGTACAAACTCTGGAGCTTTCGCTCTCGCGTCCCATGACCATTCCGCGCGCCGGCGCCAGCTCAGGTCAGGCCCCGGACCCCTTCCTCGTGCCTCGTCTCCCCGCGCGGACGCGCCGTCACGCCGTGTAACGGCGATCGGCGGCGGCCAGACGGCCCCGCTCGCGGGACCGCCGCGCGCCGGCGCTACTCTGAAAAAAAAAAAAGAGTCTCGGATAATGGCTTTAGCAGCGCGCGATCGGGGCCATTCCAAGCGACGAACCGAACGCCGCGAGGGTGTGCTCGCCGCCGAGGGGCCTGCGGCGGCACTTGAGAGGTCGCTCCCTGGAAATAGAGAGCGACCGGCGGCAATGGATATTCACTCTGCTCACCGGGAGCACGTCGGTTCACTCGCCGCACGTTATGAAAAAACGCATCGCGTGAGCGCAGCAACATCGAAGCCTGTGTCATGCATTTTCTGTCACGATTCCAAGAACTGTTCACGAAGCCAAAAAATAAGCGGTTGCATGGAAAAAAAAACAACAAAATTCAGTAGTTGCTCTCAAAGAAATTAGATGTGACATATCTTGGACGCATACGGTTCAAAACTCCGCCGCAGCGGCGAGAAGTAGTGCTGCTCGGCTGCTGGGCTCCGCGGCCCCAACCTACACACTCTCCGCAATTAACCTTCTGCCTGGAAGTCCTCTCGCGCTGACGTGTTTGCGTGTGCGCGCCTGCATGTGTGTGTGATGCAGACTTCCTGTGTTAGTGGTAGGGGTTTGGGGTTTCGATGGAAGTGTGGCGCGTCGGTGGTGGTGGTGGTGGGGGTGGGGGGTTCGCTGATCAAGGAAAAACACCAACAAAGCAACCGAGAGAACCATCATGACGAGGAAAACCTCCGTGGGAGAGTCAGGACAAGCGAGGAAAAACGCAGGCTACTTAAACATCAGTTTGATCTTCATTTATGAATAATCTTTAAATGCGTTGCAGCGATTCAATCCAAGCGTTCGCAGATTGACAGGAGAGGAAACCGAGAAGTTCTGATCCACAAATCTGTTTCCAGTTTGGTCGACTCTCTCTTTCAGCGTCGATTTCGCTGCGCGATATTGGATCGATTGGACTTTTTTTGGCAAAATGAAAACAGGTGACAGGTTTTTTGGCAGAGCTGTGAGCGATTATAAGGGGGTTGGGGTGGGGTGGGGGTGGGGGGGGTCCGAAATGTTACCCGCCTTTTGTGAGAGGCGATAAGCCCAAAGGGTTAATGTGTCGAAAAAAAAAAAAGTCAAGTCAAGAATATTCACTGAGTCAGATGTTTCTTTGAAACGTGACTCGCTGTTCCAACACATGAGAGGGGGGCCTTCTGCGTGAGTCACCACTGAAATTCATTCATAAGAACCAGGCAGGCTGTGGCCCCCATCTTTTAATTGAGTTTTGATTTGACACACAGTTGTCAACATACAAAAGAAGGAGCCTTCAAAATAAAAGCATTGAGGAGTCTTTTTTCTAGTGTCTAGAAATATTCGCACTGTGGTTTTCTTTGGAATGTACCATTCTGACAGCCACAGAGCGGGTGAAGCCTTGGCTGCCTTGGAGATCTCTGTTGCCCCCCCTCCCCCCAAAAGGGTCATGGACCCCAGGTTGGGAACCACACCCTGAGACTACACAGCTTAGAGTTGAACGACTGTGGGTTCAGGGTTGTGGTGGAGCTTGTTCAAAGAGTTCCTTCATTTCATCTCACTCTCACATCCATGGTACCTTTACATCCGAGTACACACAGAGTATACTTTGATTAGTTTGTGTATAAACAGCCCAAAATACCACATACCTGGGGTGCTAACAAACGATAGCTCCCTCTGTTTAGTTTTCCACCCTGTGAAGCCTCACCGTTTCCTGGTGGTGTTGTGGGTTCACAACCCGGAACTGCCACGAGTCATTGGACAAAAATAAACCCTCTTTCATGCCTGGCTCAAGGGTGGTTTGACAATAATTTATGAGGATCTCTTGGCAGTAAATAATCCCCACCCCACCCCACCCCCGCCCCCTCCTCTCTGGGCTGACATCTTACCTCGTTGCCAAGCAGAGCCGAGATGCAGGCTTCAGAGGCGTCGCATATGGCCGTGAGGTCGTGACCCCCCTCCAGGGCGAGGACCAGCCGCCCGCCTGCCAGAGACATCAGCTGCCTGGTCAGGTAGCCAAAACCTGAACTCAGAGGAAATGACAACAGCGAGAGAGGGGGAGGGGAGGGGAGGGGGGGGGGCAGAATGAGATGGGGGAGGGGGGGGGGTTAGGACTGCTGTTCAGCCTCCAACTTCCTTCGACTTCCTTCTTGGATTCTGATCAAAGCGAAAGGACGCAGAAAAGGGGGCTGGAGCGCGGCTGAAGGAAGGGCCGGCTGCATCGCGGAGAGGGGAAAAAGAGAGCGACGGTGCTCCGAGGATTTACTGGGGGCCAAAAAACAAGCCCTAATATGAGCCAGGTTTAATTTTAATAAATGCGGCTTTGCGTTTCGTCCTGGTCGCCGTCTTTGATGTTGTTCCTCTCTGGAGGAGGAGGAGGAAGAGGAGGAGGGAGGGGGCTGTAATATATGCACTCAGCCGTACTTGATTCCTGCCTGCATTCTGCCCCGTCCCTTCTCTCTGAAATCCTCTCTAAATCTCCCATATCGCCCCCCCCCCCCTTTGACAAGCAGGACCCCGGCTCTTATGTGAGATCTGCAGGTCGGCCTCAGGAGAAGCTCCTCGCTGGCACGCTAAAGCCTCGGTCTGAATGCGCAAGTCACCCCGACACAAGGTGCATGCGCAAGTGTGTGTCCGGTTCAAAAAGAGTTCCCGCTCAAAGGTCACACGTTGGAATACGGAGATTTGATGCGACTCCTGGGACAGAAAAACTGCCCAGAGAAGCTTACGCGATTTGTAACAACAGACAGGAAAGAATTAACCTATCGGGGCGCTTACATTTGGCCGTGAGCTTGTAGCCTCCCAGCGGCGGGGCGTGTCCATCCACCGCGTCGAAGCCGGAGGACACCAGCACCATGTCCGGGGCAAACTCGTTGGCGATCGGCATGACGACCGTTCTGGAGAAAAGTGGAAGAACAAGAAATCAGGCTCTAGCTTTTCAAACATCAGGCAGCGTGAGTGAGGCGAGATATCAGGGCCTCACTCTGAAGCACTGGAGGACATTGAAGCCTAATACACAGGAACATTCTAGCGGGCTTTTCAGTGACCAATGCTGTTTTGGCAGGTTTTCACATGGACGAGGGCACTTCTGAAGGATGAGCAAGGGACTTCTCGTGCTGCAGGTCAAGAAAATATCCCATCAAAAGCATGCAATATTGGTAATTACCATTCAAGTTGTGTAAACACATCCTGAAAGGTTAATTCTCAGGATTTTCTCTGTACTTTTTGGTGTATTTTTGATTTTCCTTTGTGGCTTTTCTCTTCTTTTCATGGTTTTCAAAGCAAACATCCACCTAATGAGTTTGTATGTACAGTGTGTGCATGTGCGTGCATGCGTGCTAGTGTGTGCGTGTGTGTTTTTGTGTGTGTCTGTGTGTGAGGGAAAATTACCACATGCGACTTTTGAAGTGGATGGTTTGGAAATTTGGAGGCAGCGGTGCGCGCAAGCAAACACACACACACACACACACACACACACACACACACACACACACACACACACACGCACACGCGCGCGGGGTGATCTTTAAGTAAAAAGGAGAAGCGGAAGGACAGATATAATTGCATGTGTGCACGTGTGTTAAGTATGGAGGATAATTCGGACGCTGGGTGGGTGTGGCCAACGAGGGCTGTTTGTGTACAACCTCCATCCAACACACAACCAAGCGGGGAGTGCTCGCGCTCGAAAAGTCATGCACGGGAATCAAATCAGCAGTGGGATAGTTTGTAATGATTCACTGCGAGCTGCGGTCGGAAAATCCACTCGGGTTTTTATGATGACCCTCCTTGGGGGAAGAAAAGGGCGTACAGGATGTGTGTTTACTTTTATGGTCGTTTGGCACATAAATACTTGATTAGAGCCAAGAAGATCGGACCAGTTTGAATTTATCGTCTTTATTTTATCTCGCTAAGAGCTTAACAATCAAGTCCCACACAACTTTGGCGAATAACCGTCGGGCAGTTTGACGCCGCTGAAAAAATCTCAACAAGCGTCGCACAATTTAGCGCCTCTCGTTTCCTTTTTTGTTTCACTCATGGAGCTCCCGCAAAATCGCCGTGGATCTCCTCCTCCAGCTTAAACTTTAAAAGCATTAGAGTGAAGCCAAAGCCCCGGCAGAAGCGCTCACTCTCACACACACGTACAAAAGCAGGAGTCTTCAAAATAAAAGCCACCTGCGATTTTACGAGTTCGACTCAAGTGTCTGAAAAACCTGGCTTGTAAAAAAAATAAAAAAATACTCGTGTCATAACTTTCTGGTTTTGAATAATATAGTTCTTGAGTAGTTGGACTTCACAGATGTCAAAACAAGTCGCTGAATTGGATACACTGTGGAACCTCAGGCTATTGGCTAAGACTTTTTGGGGGGGAGGCCCTTAATATTTGGGCAAGTGGTGTTTTGGTGAGGTCTGCGCGTGACGGGGGTACCACAGGGTTCCGCTGTAGGTCCCCTGTACTTTGCTGACCTCAGGAACACGGTGCTGGTTTGCTGGCTGCGGGCGAGCGGCGTGCCCTGAACTCCGCCGGCCGCAGGTTTTTCCGTCTTTTGCTCACCGCCAAATTACAACCCAAAGCTGCGCACAACCCCCCCACCCCCCCACCCCCCTCCTGCCCCCTCCAGGCCACAACACAACACTGCTACGTACACACAGCTGTCTGAGGGAGAGGCGGGAGGTAGCTCAGTGAGGGGTTTTTTTTTTTTTTTTTTGGGAGTCCCAGACAGCAGGGATACTCGGAGCGCGTGCGTCACCGTGTGATTGCGCGCATCTGGCACGGTTTCAGGAGAGGACGTCATGCAGGAAGATTAAAGAGATTCGGAGGGAGCGATAGAGATGCTGACTGGAGGACAAAAGAACCAGACTGTCTGGGAAGGCACGGTGCTTCGAACGGTGGACACAAAGAGAGAAAATATGAATATTGGTGAAAAAAAACAAGCCTTTAAGGGAACCAGTTCGATTAATACCTCTGCGTCTGACTAACTCGTGAACAACGTGACACCTTGTGTCACAGCAACCCCCCCCCACCCCCGGCAGAGCAGAAGGGAGCGAGTACGGACGACATCTTTCTGCAAGACACGCTCTATTCTCCCATTACTCACGGACGCGCGCACGCCCGCAGCTCTGGCCCATTAACGTTGGAGCCATAAAAGACCCCACACCAAAGGGCGTCGCGCCTGTGGGCTGACACAACCGCGCGGAGGGAGACCTTGACCACCAAGGATACTTCACCCGTTGCTGGTTTTGCCCCCCCCCCAACCCCTCCAGCCTTGAACGAAGACAGTTTTGATCACGGTGCAGAAAAACTCGCTGGTGCCATCAATTCCAGACACCCCCCACCACCCACCACCCCACCTTCCCCCTAAGTCACAGCCTGACATTTAAGGACATTTAGAAAAGCCACAGTGATCAATTAGCAGCCTGGTGCATGAGGAAGCGAGTGGTTACGGAGGGAGATTAAATGCACGTGAATCAGAGGCCATGCACGCACGGGCGAACCCAAAAAAAAAACAAAAAAAAAACGTCGCGTTAATTGAGAGCGGGAAGAGTTTACGGGGCCTCCGGAGGAAAGGTCTCGCTTAACGACTGCTGTCTCAGTTCTACTTTACTGTGAACGAAATGGCTCCTCTTTAACAGGGAAGTAAACATTTGCTGGGAATTGTTTGGCTTACATGGCAACACGTGCCCAATACGTCAACCGAGGAGTCGGGAGAGAAAAGACACCGAAAAGTCGGGAAGCTCAAGCTGCGAGTGCGATTTCTGCGACATAAGTCGGGGTTGTTGTCTCACTTGTGCTCAGGTTGGATTTTCACAACAATGTGCGCCAATGAAAACAAGCCGATAAGTCAAACTTCAACTGGTTCGATTCATTTGATTTAATTGAAGATCCAAAGACGCTACATGTTGCCACCGAAACTGAGACAGGTTTGACCCCACCCCCCATCAATAAACTCCAAACTCCACGACAATAATGGGCCCTTTTTTTCCCAGAGCGTCTCTCCACATCTGATCCCAGTCAGCGCGCCCAGTCGTCGGCTCCAAACAGGATCTTTAGTGAATGTACCGAAACCAGCGGTCGTTTTGATAGGCCAAGGAAAACTTCCTCTGACGGTGATGACTCGCCTTTGACAAATTCACTTCAATTCATCATCTGTCCGTGGAAACCGGTCCTCTCGACGCTCTGAAACCCTGCAGGTCATGGCTGACAGCAGACTGGGAGGGACGGGGGGGGCAGGGGCAAGAGATACAGAATAACACCATCATGGCACCACGTCGGGCTCTGGTAGTTTGGTGAATTCGAGGCCTGATTCCAAGTGAAAATCCACCAGGGCCAGACACATCTCCTTTGAGCTCTCAAGACCTCACCTCTGACCCTGACCCGCGGCCCACTATAAGTACACAGTCTGTCCATTAGGGGGCGCTGGACCTGTCACACCAGCTGACAGCAGGTTAAACTTCAGAACTGAAGGCTTTCCCCCTGTTCGTTCATAAAAACTAGAGGAGTGTGGAAGAAAGGAGAGAGGGAGAGTGTGTTAGGGGGAGGGAGAGAGAGAGAGAGAGAGAGAGAGAGAGAGAGAGAGAGAGAGAGAGAAAGAGAGAGAGAGCGAGCAAAAAACTCACACACGCACACTTACACTTCAAAGCCCTGTCATCTGGCGCAGCGGAGAGCTGGTTTGAATTAAATTTAATTCTCCTCCTCTCTCGTCTTTCCAAGTTCATGGCAAAGGGGGTGGGGGTGGGGGTGGGGGTGGGAGGTGGTGGGGCAGAGTGAGAGAGCAAAGGAGGGGAGAAAGAGAAAGAAGGAGGAGAGAGACGACGGCGCTTCTGGTTTTCATTAGGGCCAATTTTCTTATCTTTTTTCCCTCCGCGCTTTTCTGGGGGCTCCGACTCGATCCCCCCCTTGCAAATGCAACGTGGCACAGGCACAGCAGAGACATGGGAAGGTGCCGGCTGCACAGGCACGCACGCATCCCCTCCCCGAAACCGAGAGGGAGCGGCGGACCGGAGGCATGCACGGAGGCGCAGCGGGACGACGGGAGAGTTTGTGACGAGGTGACGCTCGTGCAAACTGTGAGAATTCTGTACATCTGTTTTGTGTGTTTTCGCGCACCTTGACGCACTTTCGAGCCCGGTCAATGAGCATCATGTACTGTAAATACGCCAGTCTGGCATCTGTATCTGTAACACGACCCACATGTAAACACAGAAAGTGTATACGTGTAGATGCTCTGTGTGTGTGTGTGTGTGTGTGTGTGTGTGTGTGTGTGTGTGTGTGTGTCTGTCTTTTGAAGTAGTGCGATAAAAAGTGATTCCTTTGGGGTTTCATGGCGCCTGCGTCTCAATCTCTCTTCATCATTGGAATTCTTCGTTAATACAAAAAGGGTCCCACACACACACACACACACACACACACACGCGCATAAAGGCCAGCACATGTATGTTCTCCCATATGCATGAATGCACCACCCTCCACAATCAACATACCAAAACTACTGTATGAATAAGTGGTTCCAGATGACGCGACTAGTGTTCGCAGAGCCAGTGTTTGACAAATTTGTTATCGATTTTTACCATCGGTGCGAGAAAAACACAAGCAAATATATTTGTATGAAGTCCAACAAAAGCGCTACACCGGTTTAAAAGACCAAAAAAATGCTGTCTTGCTGTAAAAAGACCTCACATTAGATGCTTTCTATGGAAAGACATTCATTATTTCTCATAATATTTGCATCAAACATGAAATTACTTTTTTCCTCCACAGAAACACTTTGCAGAGGTGCAAACCAACAAGTCCCATTTGGATCTTCTCTTCATAGTCTGAGCAGTTACTGTAAGTTAAACTGAGGGTAAAACGTTCCAAAAATGGCAGAATAAAATTCAAGTTTGATACGAAACAACCCCTTTAAAACCCACATATTCGATTTAAATCCCCTTTCAGTCTCGCCATTGTGTGTGCGGCTCACTTGCAGCACTAGGACTTTATATAACGCATATAAATTGTGAGGTTGTCATCAGCGCGCCTGGACGCGGAGGTCAAAAGGCAGCAATGAGAAGGGGGGGAAAAGGGGGGATAAAGAAAAAAAAAAAAGGAACCAGAGGAAGCTCGGGGGCTCGCGGGGGCCTGGGCCGCATTAGCGGGCTAAGGTGTGCTTCCGGGGGATTGCGTGCCGAGAGCCGCGATAAGACAGCGGCCTGTCGGTTTGATGTGCCGCGCTCCGGCCAGATGGACACGCGGCGGGGGAAAAAAAAAAAAAAAAACCCTCCCCAAAAAAAACGCACGCGGGGTCGTCTTCAAAGAGCGCCGGAACGAATCCGGGCCCTGCCTCTCTCCCAGCTGGACGAAAGCGCAACGCGTCGGAGACAAGTACGCGTCCGAGTCGCGACGGTGACAGAGCGCGCGAGCTGCGTGTTTGTGTGCGAAGGGGTTGGGAAGACGAGCCCTCCGGTGACTGATTCCATGACAGGAAAGCATTCGTTTTTCCGAAGCCACAACGTCGCAGTCCGACCTTCGGCCGACGTCGCTGCCGTACCTGAACGCGGCGAGGTACTCGGCGTCGCTCATCGGAGGCTCCAGGCCCCCGGTGAAGGCCATGTTCACGTTGAAGCCCACGCCAGCGCCGCTGCCCACCTACAGCACAGACACGAACGCAGACACAGGTTTGTGGTGCTTCAAAAGGTCACCAAAAACAAGCTGGAGAAGGCCGCACAGAAAAGACCCCCACCCACCTCATCAGGCGCTCCACTGCCCGGGAAGAAGTTCCCGTCGTCGTACCGGTGCAGAGACAGGTAGAGGACGCTGGGGTCCGCGTAGAAGGCCTGCTGGGTGCCGTTGCCGTGGTGAACATCCTGGAAAACACACAGTGGAGCCATATTTGTTGTAAGTTACCTTAGAAGGAATATTTTTTCCATCAATTACATCTTGAACAGAAAGAATCGACTGGACGACATCTGCCGCCGAGGATGACAGGATGGGACAATTTCACCCCGTCTGTGTGTCAGCTGTGGCCTGTGACGTCCAAACGGGACGGTCAGCAGGATTCAATCAAAAAAATACACACACACACACAAAAAAAAAAACAGCTTCGAACGGCCGCGTGTGTTTGCCAGCAGCATGACATCAATTAAAATGACCTCACTCTCTATAACCCAGGAATGCTTCTAATAACCCCCGATCCCGAAATGTCCCCGCTCGCCCGGAGACGAGTGGCATGACAATGAGTCCCGGTTCCCCCCTTGCGACAGACGGGGCAGGAAATGAAAGACGGGGCCCTTCAAAGGCTCTGGGAAATGGCCATGACCAGGCGGGGATGCGTTGGGAGAGAGCGGCGCTCCTGGACATGGTCCCGACGCCGGCTCTGCCAGACCGACGCAGGAATTACTCGGAGGAATCAAAGAGAGAGGCGACACTATTTGAACGGGGAAAGAAGAGACCGCGGGGTGAAAAGGCCACGCTGCGCTTTGGATCTGTTGACTACATTGCGCCGCTTCGGCGTTGTCAGCGATGTGCACGCAGGCTGCAGGTTAAAATGCATCCAAAAAGGGGCGTTTGAAATGCGTCTCCTGCAGCTGGGAGGACCGACAGCGCAAAGCATCTCCGAACAGATCGCAGACACGCTGCCGTCGCGGTTTCCTGTGGTCCGAGGAGCAGGTGACGACTCGGGCCTTTAAACTTTAAAAAGGTACTCATGTTCAAAGCTCCGTCGAGAGAAACATTCGTTTACCCCTCGGCTGATTTCTTCCAGACGACTCAATTACAACTGTGCGGACGAACACGGGAAGAAATGAACATCTGTTACGGCACAAGATCGGTGTGACGAGAGGAGGCGGGGCTTGTGGACTCCTGCGGGAGTGCATTCCGTAAAAACATGCTTCAGGGACGATACATAAAGAAAACAACAACAACAACAACAACGTTGGTGTGAGGCTCACCCAGTCCACAATCAGGATCTTGCTGACGTTGAGCTTCTGCTGCAGCAGCTTGGCAGCGATGGCAACCGAGTTGAAGTAACAGAAGCCCCTGAGGGGTCAGAAGAGACGGGGGGGGGGGGGGGGGGGGTTGGGTGGGGAGGCGACGCTTTCACACACATATCTGACAAAGACTTTGGAGAGAGAGTCCGTCCTGAGAATGTCTTATCTGCTCACATGGGCGTGCTCTCCTCAGCGTGGTGTCCAGGCGGTCGGACCACGGCGAAGCCGTTCTGCGGGGGGAAGAGACAAGTTGGTCGTCGGGTCAATTTGTCCTCACGACAGAGTCGCCGGTTCCTTCAGCCAGCCTGTGTCACAGTGACCACTCAACAAAACATCAGCACGCTTCCGTTGTGTATCAGGCTCTCGTGGACGGAGGGGGGGGGGTCCTAATCGTGGGTCAGTCGAGGGGAGCCCTGCGAGGGCGGCGACTCTTTCTGCTCACACCCCCCGCGCTTCGTCGGGCGACACGAGACAAACGTTTGGCCTGATGTGGAGCGAGTGGTCGAGCCGGACTAATGATGTTGGGTCAGCTGCTGTGGATTAGCAGCCGGCCGGAAGATTACTGTAGCGACGACGAGCGGTGGGGCCGGCGAGAGGACCCCCCCCCCCCCCCCCCCCCCGCTGAATCGGGCCCGCCTGAAACGCCTACCTATTTCAAAAAAACAGGTCCAGGAGACAAAGGGGGGGGGGGCGGGGTGTCGGGCTTTTTTCCTTCGGATCGGGAGAAAGTTGCAACCGAACTGAAGCGGACGGGGAGGGGAACTCGTAGAAAGGCAGCAGGTGGAGGCGCCGGGACGCACGTGTGTCCGTCTGAGAGTCGGTTAGATTTATGGCCTTCTGCCCGAGTTCACAGAGTTGTTGGTGCAGGTGGAATTTGGTCATTTGGCTGTCGGGGATCCTCAGAGGACCATCTGCACGCGTGTAAAGCATGCGAGGATAAAAGTGTGAGAGGGAGCGTGTGTGTGTGTGTGCTGCCGTTTGTACAGTTCTACATGTATGTGGGTCAACGTGAGAGCATTTCAATACCTGAGAAAGCCTTGAATAATTACTCTCACTGTGTTTTCAGTGCAGGATTACGGAGAGAGGCAGATTTTAATGAAAGTTGGCGTGGGAGCGCCGAACGAGTGCAAAGAAAGAAGCCATTGAATTGTAAAACAGATCCGGACTCAGAATGGCAGTTCTTCTTCTTCTTCTTCTTCTTCTTCTTCTTCTTCTTCTTCTTCTTCTTCTTCTTCTTCTTCTTCTTCTTCTTCTTCTCCTAGTCCTAGTCCTAGTCCTACTCCTCAACCTGTCCAGGTTGCGCTTTTCAATGACTATGAAAAGCACACGTTAATAGCAATCATGATTACAGATTAGCCTATCAGTGGTCGGAAAGCCCGAGTCTTATTGTCAATCGCACATTTGGTTTCCATTCGAAGCGATGTGACCAATTGTGCAGGAGGCCCGCACATAAAAGCCCGAATGGTGCCCACATAAAAAGCGCCGCGAGCGAGCGGCCTCAGTCAGAAGAAAAAAAGCAACAAAAAAAACCCACGCGGGTACTCGCGTGGCGCGCTACTGTCTCCCTCTGCAGGAATGTCATTAGTCTGTGGTACGCTGGTGCTAAGCTAACACCGAGCGCCGTAGCTGCCCCGCAGGTGGCTTTTGGCGCAGCGCTAATAAAAGAGGCCTGTTAGCGGGGCCGGCTGGCGTTCGCAGGGCCCTCTGTGCTGGAGGCTCCCCCGCTGGGTTCAAACAGTTAGCAGCCACCGCCACAGACACATGAAGGCTGGCTGAGGGCTGGGGTGGGGAGCTGGGGTGGGGGGGGGGGGGCACACATGACGAGGTGGGGACGTCTGCCTGTCTGGGTGGCGCTAATGATGGTTCTGGAATGGCGGTCCCTCTTTTCGGGAGGTGTGAATGGATTGCACGTTAAAGGCAGCGCGCGGAGGACAAGAAAGTTGGATCCCGTCCAGAGCAGAGGCGCGGCGGAGGCGAGCGTTCACGTGCGCTCCCATGTGCGGCTGGGAGAGCATGTTTAGTGTTTGGGGATGTTTGTTTGAAACTGGAGAGGAGAACGAAACGCGATAGTTAAACTCGAGGAGGCGTAGAGTCAAGCCTCCGAAAACAGGTCGACAAAACAGTCACGGATTGCACTGAAATGTTAAGAAACACACACTTGTCCCACACGCAATGGCAACAGAGAACAGAGGTCACTCAGAGCAACCTGAAGCATCAAAGCGGGTACGAAAAGAGCATCTTGGAGCAGTTTGTTTCATCCAGTGAGAGACGGTTCTAACTGAGTCCAGGTGAGCGGAGCGGAATCGGGTGGATGCTGGTGGGAAAGCCTCGAATCGAACCCCTCAGAGCGTCCAGACCAACCTTCAGCTCTCTCGACGCCACTTTGAAAACCAGCTCCACCACCGAGCCGACGGCCAGGCGAGCCGCGCTGGACGAATGGACCTCGTTCCAAATGGTGTCGCTGTCCACCTGCCGACACAAAAAAAAAACCCCACACGGCGGGCTTGAGATGGACGCGTTTTTTCAAAAGGAGACAAGAGAAGAAGAAGAAAGCGCGCACACACAGCCTCAGATGGTTTTCCAATAGAAGACCCCATAAAGTCAGGCACTTTTGATCGGTGTCATTTGCAGCGCGTCAGCGAGACAAGTCGTAAAACCGCGTTTGAAATCGTTTTGGGCCCCGCGTCGCGAGAGATCAAAGTCTGTCTTTGAACGCGCGTCGGCTCCGGCTGAAGAAGAGTCGGGAGAGGCTGGAAAAACAAAAGGGGACTTTAAAAAAAAAAAAAAAAGCAAAACAATGAGGCAGCGACGCATATTTAGACGTTTCGTCAGGCGAGCGGACAATCTGCATGCAATAGAGGCGACCTTCACAGCCAACTCACTACAAAGGGTTTGGGTTTTTGTTTTTTTTTCATTCGAGTTTTTATTTCGGCCAATAAACATTCGATCCCGCGCGATGCGGCACTGAGGATGACACAATCGAGCAAGAACACATGACAGTTTCTGGTCACCAGCCAGAAACTGGTCACCAGCCAGAAGACTACCTTCTCCTGGCCTCACCTTCCGTCATGTCTGATCAGTTTTGGGCAAGTTAGTTCCAAAAATGTAATATATTTAATAATACAAGTAACTTTCATTTGAAATGAATGAGTTTCTTTAGAATATTACAACTTGTGTAAAGTAATAAGTTACTGATTACTTTTTAGTTTCTTTCACCACCAACAACATCCAAAACTCTTTTTTTTTCTCTCATTTATTAGCGATTGAGTAACGAAGTGCGGCCACACAAGCTTTGACAAAAAAAAGTTATATTTCCATGAAATTAAACATGTAAATAGTTTAAACTATTTCAATAATAAGACAAAAGTGTACTTCAAGAATGAGGCGTAACAGCGGTGTCTGCGTACGTGTGCGTGTGTGTTTGTGTGGGCATGCTTTTTTTTTTAAACCGACAGCTCAGATTGTAACGCATTACCTGACTTGGTAAATGTAATAATATTACCAAAATATAATTCGTAACGTATAATATGACACCGCTACTGCCTGACGTAATATATTACAGCAACGTGTTAGGAAAGTAACTAGTTGCCCCCAACACTGTGTCTGATCCTACATTATTTACAGGTAACTGCGGTCTTATGTGATAAACGGCGAATTGATCCCTCGCTCTCACTTTAGCCGGTTGCTGCTCTTTCCCTCGTGTCTTCTCTGCTGATGTCGCAGCTCTACTTCTCCCTGAATGTGCCCCCTTGGGTCCCGTCCAGGGCCGGATTTAGACAGCCCCACTAGGGGGTGCAGGTAGAATATCGGGGGGGGGGCTTGCACAGTCGGAAGATTTGGGGGGGGGGGGGGGGCCG
>JASSRZ010000023.1:4697565-4714723 GCA_032164315.1 Malacoctenus gilli | reverse complement strand
GGGGTTGGGGGGGTTGAGGGGGGGGGGGGTAGAGGATCTGTGGATTTTTCAATCACAGCCGACTCTGTGAGCTCCTCTCCTCTGTTTGAGGTGTTCTCTCTGTCAGGTCGCTCCCACCCAGCTCCCCGCCTTCCCACAGTCTGTCAGATCCTGCTCCCATCGCCGAATCCATCTGAAAACGACTCAATCCCACATTGCGCACGTACACACACACGCACACGCACGCGCACACACACCAACCCCTTGAGCGCACCCCCTGGCCTGAAAACCAGCATGGGGTCCGAGTTTCCCTGACACACAATGATCTCTCAATTTGGGGGGAAGTAATCCATTTAGCTCGTGCACACGGCCTCCATTTTGGTGCTTTTATCAGCGACACCCTATCCCACCCTCCAGCGCCTCCCCCCCCGCCCCTCTTCCCCCTGCTGTTGATGTTTGGGAGGCGGCGGGGCTGAAGTGATCAGCACACGGCTGGTTTGGTCTTTTTTTCGGTCCAGGCGAGTAAGCCGGGTCAATTTCTGATACGCGCGCCGACATCTGCAGTGTTCTCGCCTCGCGCATAATCTGCTCAAAATATGGTATTCAAATTAGCAGCTGGTTGTGGCGTCGTGACACCACACTTTTTTTTTTTTCCTCTTCCCCCTTTGCTCCCCAGATGCCACTGTAGTAAGCAGCCATATTTCTTGTTCTTGCATCATCATCATCTCGCGTCTTTTTCCATCGCTGACGGGGAAAAAAAACCATATCGAACATGTTTGGAAGAAGAAGAAAAAAAAAGTCGGTATTCCCAGCAGCGTCTTCTTAAACTTTGTATGACCCCTGCTGGGATTTTCCAGGGACCAGTTACCAGTCAGTTACAGGGCTGACTACAGTTGTGTTGCTGTGACACATAAACAAATACACATTTATTGGAACCGACTCAAGGTGGATGTTGACGTAGCAACAAGCAATAGTTTTAAATTCCAAGTAAAGATTTCACTTTAACGGGACGGAGACTTTAATGCATTCACTTGGAATTAATAATGGATGAAAGGACAAATTGTGCTTCGTTTTTTTTCACACTCAAAGCACGTAACGTTTTGTGAGTACGCTCACGTGACATAACGTGGATGAAAACGGATGAGATCATGTCGCAAAGTCCAACAAATCAAAAGTTTCAAAAAGATGGGGAAATAAACAGTGTGTTCCAAAATATCCCCCAAAAAGTATTTACATATAAGTGACCTAATTCAAGTCTTTATTGCCACCTCAGTGGTGAGACGTGGAACTCGGAATCCAAAGTAGGAACGGTCGATGAATTCGGTCGGTTCAAACACTAGAAAGAACTCTCGTGAGTGATGCTTTTACCGTTCCGCTTGAAGCCGTGAAAAAGAAAAGAAGTCAGAGCAACGGTGGGAGCAGTTAAGTACTTGCTGCGACTGCAGTACAGGGTGTATTTCAAAAGGAGACCTCGGAGCCAGACGGAGCAGAAGTAACGCTTAATGTCGGGGGAAGAGAGCAACGGCGAAGCCGCCGCTGAAGCGACGGCGCCCGGCCGGCCCCGGCCTCTGTGGCGAAACTAACCGGCTCAAGGTGTCAAGCTCAGAGGTCGCGCGCACACGCCGTACGACGCGCGGGCGCCACAATGCAGAGATTGGGGCTACTGTTGCCAAGGGAACCAGCTGCCAAATCCTGAAAGTGAGACGTATTTAAATGGAAATCTATCAGCAACCCAACACCCCCCCCCAACCCCCCCCCCCTCCTCTTCCCTTCTCTCTCTCTCACACAAATCCAGATTCATTTCAGACCTCCCCCGTTAGTCTCTCCTCACCCCCCCCCTCACCCCTCACCCCCCCCCCCCCCCCACCTTCCCCCAACTCCCTGCCCCGGTGGCCAATGAGGTGGTGATGGAGTTGCAGCGACTTGCTGAGAAAGCCAATGACATCTTCGGTAACCGGGCAGGTTTTCAGTGCGGGAGGGGAAACCTGACACCACCCAACGGGACACACGGTAAAGAGGAGGGGGGGCAGAATAGTAAAAGGGTGTGGCCGGGGCCAGACACACTGGTGCTTCGCTGGGGCGTGTGTTCGTGTTGAGTGGGGTTACTGTACTCGTGGGGACCCGCGGGGGAGCCGCCGTGGCTCCTTCAGTGGCCGCGTTTCTACTAATCTTAAAAACTGATGGTTTGATTTATCAGCTCAAGCGTTCTCGGCCAAGACACTGAAGAACGAGTTGCTCCCGATAAAGTTGGGACACCTTGTGAAGTGAAAGCGAACCAAACCAGACTTATCAAACTGTAAAACCGTCCCAATGCAGCTCCCAGACGGTGCTGGCGTGAAAGCGCTCGTGGACTTCAAAGTCCGGCCAATCGGCCGACGGTTTCTATGGCGGCTCGCGGTGACGGAAGGCCTCTATGTTTACATGTAGGCCGGTTGACCCGTAAACCCCTGACCCAAGAATGCGTGCGTCTTTCACCTCGACACAACGGGCCGAAAGGACGAGGGGCCTCATTAGAAGATGCCACCGATTGTCGGTCTTTTCGCCCCGTACCAATCGGGGGGCCAATCACCCGTGCGCCCCAAACAAAGACCCCCCTTTTTCCCCCCATCGAGCTGCGACCAGCCCGCAGCCCACCGCGCATGCAACTACACAAACACGCCTGTCGAGTGCTCACACACGTACCTAATAAGCAGTAAACGCCGAGATCAAACAAACAAAGCCCTTTGTTGGTCCAACGGGCTATGTCAGTCGCTCTCACACACTCGGGGGGTCCCTTTTGAAGCGCCGGGGAGCTCGGGGGGCCCCGGCTATTTTTTGCCGCACAGAGACGCGCTCTCTCATGTAAGTTTTCCCACATGGGCTTAGGTGAGCGGCACAAATGCCGACACAATTCGCTCCAAATGGGAGTTTGGCAGCGGCCATCAAGCCAACACTCCTCATATAGACGTTCACAAGTGCCTCTCTCGATCGGCATGCCACGGGGGCCCCCACAAAGGCTGTTTGTTTTCACGGGCCACCAGCCGCATAAGCGGCATCACACTGCCTCCATACAATGTCGGCGGACTAAACATAACTTGCCCTGCGGAGAGTTATTTGTATCTTATGTCGATCAAAAAAAGAGATACTGAAGAGCAGGAAGGAGGTAAAAATGCAAAAATGGAAGAAAAATTGATTGTCACATGTGTCATTGGGGCTAAAGTGTTGTAATCTCAAGAAAAAAACTCAACACCAGACCAATTTCGGAGGATGACAGAGTTGTAAGTGCGCTCGCCTAACAGCAGGGGGGCGCGGGGGTCTCGCCCGAGTGGGGCCTTTCTCCAAGAGGCTCGTCTGCTCCACCTGAGGCAAGTGTGGGTGAAATGGGCTCCTTAAATTCACTGTTGAATCCAATATGTCTATTGGACATATAGACGTTTCTATAGACGTACATGTGGTTCTCCGTCTCTGTCCTGTGGGAGCCAGGCACCCTGTCCTGGTTGGACCCCACCCTTGCCCACTGACACCATCACCCTCTTAGAAAAAAACAACAACTAAGGCCTGGTGCAGCCGAAAGCGGACTGTCTTCCTTGAGGAACAGCAAACTCGGTCAGTTTGAGAACCTTTGATCAGGCTTAAATCAAGGCAGGAAAAAAAAAAACAACAACCAATCACAGCCACTCATCTTCAAACCGAAGGGCTACGAGAGCAGGCAGTACCGACGGCCGGGGGGGTGATGGAGAGCAGGAGGCGGTGTAATCACCGCGCCCCCAACAAGCTGCTCTCAGGCCAGCCACGCTGGCTGGCACATCGAGGCCCACTGCCACGCTCGCCACACGAAAAGCCACGCACCCGCGCACGCGGGAGCCTCGATTTGTTTACGTGTCAACATGACAGCTTTTACCTGCCGCACGCACCGAGAGACGTGTTGGCTCCAAAGCGGTTCGAGCATCCGCAGCGAATGTTTCGCCGCTTGTGGAGGTGTAGACTCGCGGCTGAAACACTATCTGACGGAATCTGGCAAAAAAAAGGAGCCAGATTTGGAGTCAGCGATAATAAAAAAAAAAAAAAAAAAAAAAAAGGACCGGTGGCGGCAAACAACACAGGCGACACGGCGGAGGAGCGGTTGGCGCCGTCGCATCGCGGAGACTCTGACGTCAGTCGAAAACGAAAAAGGTATCAACGCAGAACGGACAGGTCGGAGAGAGCGGGCGAAGTCGATGAACTGATTTTTCTTCTCTCCGAAAAAGTTAAGGAACGGAGAGATTTTAGTCCGCGAGACGTGGGAAATCTTCAGATTCACGTCTAGAATCGCGTTTTCTGGGACCCAACAACAAGCCCCCCGGAACGCGCTCCTGCCTCCCAGACTGCAGCCGACGCCGACTGAGGCTTGACGTGTTCCTCGAGCTTTCAAAGCCGGCTAATTACACACAGTTTCGGGCTATAAAGTTTGAAAGGTGAATTCAAACCGCCAGAAATTTTTATGGCGGTTTATCATGAAAGCGGTGGCCGTTTATTCTCTTGCTAAGACTCATCAAAAGTCACTCTTTGATGACTGTTTCCATGAGGTACTCCCCCCCCACCCCACCCCACCCCACCCACCCACACCCCAACATCACAACGCTCTCACTCTGTTCTTTTCCACAGTCTGTGGACAAGTCCGTGCTGGACTACTTCAAGGCTGTCCCCAGGAGCTACCCAGAGTTTTGAGAGCAGACAGGACAGTTACTTATTTCTTTAATTTATTTGTTAAAGTGGCCCTATTATACACATTTAGGATGTCTTTGTCTTCGTACGCAAGTCCACAATGACAGAAATTCATCAAGCTCTTTTTCTCAAACACCGTATTTCATTATATCTCGATCGTCTCCTTCAGCCCAAATAGACCCCCCTTTAGAAACAAGCAGAATGAGGCTCTTCCGCATTATGCCCCACCCCTACAAGATGCAGGACGCCTCTGATTGGTTAACTGCTGGCAGCAGTTGTCGGGAGCGTAGAGAAGCTGTCCAATCACTGAGCCCCTCCGACTGTGACGTCAGTGAAAAACTGATGTGAAAAAAACTCCCTGAAACAGACCGTTTCCGCCACCATTGAAACTGAATGGAGAGGCACGCTTGATATCTCAAACATGAGTTTATGTGAAAAGAGGGGGCGCTGCCCACTTGTCTGAATGAGCTTTCAACACTATTACACCGTGAATAGCTGAAAAAAGTTAAAATAGCGTAACAGGGCTTCTTTAAGAAAACAAAAACCAATCTTCGGGGATCTTCCAGTTCTTCCAGACTTTCCAATCTTACAGTCACGTATCGTCCGACCAACCGGCGGAGCGACGCGCACGGGCCGCGCCGTTTGTTATTTTACACAGCGGGCCGGCGAGCGAGGCCAACTTGGGCGCGACGGAGAAACCCGCCCGGGTAGCTTCGGCGCGACTTCCAGGCATCCGGCAGCGGCCAAAAAGCAACGGCGGGTGAGGCGGAGCCGCTTCGGTTCACACGCCGTTGATGAACGCGATCCCGGTCGCTGTGGATTTAAGGCAATGCAGACAATTCGAGGAAAAGAAACTGAGGTGAAAGGGGGCTGGAGCAGAGGAGCGATGTCACCCTATCGCGATCGTCTCTCTGACCCCCTTCACACAGACGCCAGCTCGCTCTCATCGCGTCACCGCGACGACCTCCAGAGGCGGCGAACAACGAGTTCCGCTTTGTCGCAGCCCGAGACGGAATCGTCTCTGTCAAAGGGGGCCAAAGCCTTGACAAAGAGGCAACAAGGTGGTTGGGGGAGGTGGGGCGGGGGAGGGGGGGTCGGGCTCTCGCGAAGTAAATCGCTCCATCCCGCAAGGACAGCGCGCCGCGCCGCGGCGCCGAGCCAGCGAGAGCAGAGGTGGCCGCTTCGAGCTGACTCACCCTGACGACGCCGGGCAGCGAGCGCGCAAACACACACCGCGGCCGCTGCGGAGGAGCGGCGAGCGCTGGTGCGGGCGGGCGGAACGAGACGCTCGGCCGCGCGCGTTCCGCGGTCGTTTTTCTTTCGCGCGCCAGATCGCCGCCGGTCTGACGTCACTGTGCCTTCCGGAAGAAACCGAAAAAAAAAAGTCTCACGTGTTGGCCGACAACAAACCTCTCCCTGGGAAAAATCACGACTGTAAACAGGAGACTGCCGGAGCCTTTGGGGGGGGCCTGCAGGTCTTCAGCAGCGACAACGGCATTAGAGCTTTACAGGGCGGAAGGGAGATAAACAGCTGATTCTCCAAACAGGAACATTGTGTTTACTCTGTGAGCCCCCCCCCCCCTAAACTCGCCAGATTCCTCCACCGCAGCAAAGACGGTTTAAAAACAGGCAGCAGCAATGAAAGGTGAAATAAAACGAACAGCTCGCTCCCCTCCTCTTCCTCACCCATCCGCTCCGGCCCTCCCGTCTTCCCTCTCCTCGTCCCCTCCCATCTCTCCCTCTCTCTCTCTCTCTCTCTCTCTCTCTCTCTCTCTGATGGAGCTCAGATTATGGATCACACAGACAGGAGTTATTTATAGACCAGGACTCCCAAGGGGAGTTTCCTCGCCCCCACCGGGCGAACCCTGACACTCAGAAGGGGGGGGGGACCCTCCCCTACCCTCCCTTAACCCCCAACGCGACCCCGTGCGTGTTTCCTTCGCAGTTTAGGAGACACAAACCGAGCCCTCGCTCGCGACTGAAGCCTCCACCAGCGAGTGTCAACACGCCGCCGGGCGGAACGTCAAGGCTTCGCCGAGAGGCGCCAGACGAAGGGGGTGAGCGGAAACCGCCGGCAATCACGTCGATCCCACGGACACAGGTGCAAGCTCGCTCGCTCGCGCGCCGCGGAGGGAGGCAAAACGCCATGGCGACGGCCGGGCCCGTGGCCAGCGGTTGGATGGACAGAGGGGAAGAAGGGTAGAAGGGTGGGGCCTAAATTGGAGGGGGGGGGGGAGACCAATGACAACAAGCAAAGGAGTTCGACAAATGGCCTGCACGGTGCACCGGGCACAACAGTGGAGCAGATGGGTGTGTGCTGGGAGATGACGCTCGTCTCGCCGCGTGTCCCCAGAGCGCAGGAGCGCTCGCAGCCACCTTTGTTTTCCCTCCAGTGTTCCCACAGACCGAAGAGCGGCTCTAAAGTGGTGCAAGGGGGATAAATCAGACTCAGGTGGGAGAGCAAGGGAGGAGGAGGTGGGGGGGGGGGGCTACTGTTTAGCTGAATCAGAGACGCACAAAACCTCCAGTCCTACTTTTGAAAGGACACAAACACAAGTGAGCCTTTGAAGGTGGATGGCAAGGCAGATCTGGGATCGGACGGGACCACATAAACAGCGGAGCCACATGGTGACACAGCGGGCGCGGTGCGCAAAGCTCAAGCGCACAAACACCGCGCAAGGGCGGAGGACCGGGCACTTTCACGGCTACTTCTTCTGAAAAAGGTGTGGGGGGGGGGGGGGACAAGCGGAACGCTCACTTCTTTACTGGCGCGTTCACGGTCCGAGGATCCAGCCGCGCTCCCTAGCGCAAACTTTCCTCAATCTTCTTGTGCGCGAAAGCGGGCGCGCGCTCGCGCACAATAGCACTCGCGCGGAGATGGGGACGGGCGCAGCCGCTGCCATCTGCTCCATTCAGCACGAAAGGCGGCGCGCTGAGCGAGTGTCAGCCTACCCCCCCCCCCCACATACATCAGGACCATTCAATAAACACTGTCACTACTCAAAGCCGCACGCCCACGCAGCCAGAGGACACGCACACGCCCACGCAAACACACTCACACACACACACACAAACGCACGCCGCGTGTGAACAAGCTGTACATTACACTAGAGGCGCGTATGTGTACAAACAGTCGCGCGGAGGAGATCGCCGGAGGAGGCTCGGAAGTCAGCGAGGAACAACAAAAACGCAGTGTCCAACTCAGCAGCAGCGGTTCAGCGGACGCTGGAAACAGCAGCAACAGCAGCAGCAGGAGGAGCAGCGGCAGCTCTTACCCATCAGTTGCGCCGGGCTGTCTGGTCGTTGCACGCCTGCGTGAGTGTGTGTGTGTGTGGAGGTTCGAGTGCGATATGTGAGCTGGAGAAAGAGCGTGTGTGTGTGTGTGTGTGTGTGTTCGCAGCCAGGAGTGAGACTCCGAGCGGAGCCGTAAAAAGTCCACCGCGGCGCGGAGACACAGCCGACCGAGGCTGGCTTCGGTAGCGAGAGCCGATCTCTCTCTATCTCTCTTTCTCTCTCTCTCTTTCTCCCCCTCTCTCTCTCTCTTCCTCCCTCCGTCTCCGTCTGTCCCACTCTCCCGTCTCTCACTCTGTCGCCTCGCTCTGCTTCGCTCACTGACGTGTTTTGCTCTGCCCTCCAGCTGCCTCCCTCTCTCTCTCTCTCTCTCTCTCTCTCTCTCCCTCCCTCTGTTCCTCTGGTCCCCTCCCACTCCCTCCCTCCCTCCCTTTCACTGTCTCTGTGACATCAGAGGGCAGTCTCAGGCATGTCGAGCATGTTGTGAGTGTTGCTCTCTCCCTTCTGCCTCCTGACTCACCTCCCCACAGCGAGGCAGGCGGGCATCTGTTTGCGACCAGATTTCAGACTCTGATTTCACACACGCAGCCGTCCACATTTTACCTGATCACAACTCAGCGTTGCAGGAGAGCTCCTCCACGTGCTCTACTTGTTGCACATCTCCTCCTCCTCCTCCGGACTCCATAAAGTCCTCCTACGCAACCAGGAGCTCAGCAGCCCCGGCGGAGCCGTCTCGACAATAGGCGCCGCGCGACCTTGCGAGACGAAACGCTCCGCTGCGGCGAAATGTCACAGGCGTCCCGTCTTTGTCCACAACGCGTGAATGCTCGCGGAACAGCCAGTGCTGGCTGGAGCCCGGCTGCGTCGTGAACTTTGTCGCCCTTCGTCCGATCAAACAGAAAGTCTCTGAAAGTTCATCCCGATGTTTTGCTTTGACACACCTGGACCTTTGGCTCCACGCCGGTCATGTGACGCCAGAGACATGTGAGGGTGTTTTCACAAAGGAGCCTCTTAGGTCACCTTAAATGCACCGGCGAACCGCTCACTTTCAACTGGGACTCGGTTGCAGGTGCGCTTTCTGTTTGCGGTTGTGAAAAGATAGCTTGATTAAATCAGTGGACCAGAAAGAGGAAACTGAACCGGAAGCAGGAAGTGACGACGCAGCTTCTCGTCTTCGGTCCCGGCGTGTGAGTCAGGTTCACGTTCACGGCAAACGACACCCCCAAACAAGCAGCCGTGGCTGGCTGCAGGCGGTCGTCCGAGTGATCCGGTCCAATTCCAAAAGTCGAGGGTGAGTGTGGAGAAGTTGCCGACCCCAAACTGTAAATTCGTGTCTCTCCGTTTGTGGTCGAGAAGCCTTCGCTCGCTCCTGGCTGCAATCGGCTCCGGCGGCACGTAAGACGTCAAAAGAAGAAGTGTCTCCGACTCCGGAGGGTTTTTTCGGAGTCGCTGGGAAGCTACCAAGACTCTGTCAGAGTCACGTGGGATTCCAGGAGGACACGAGACGAAAAAATAACTCCTTGCTTCGCTTATAGAGAGTTTTGTTTACTTCGAATGTCTGTATGTGAAAGAAGCTGCACTGGGGCAGATATGGGATTCGAAGGAAGTATGAGTCACACGCAGACAGGGGAGAGCCGGAGCTCACACACGCACACACACACACGCGTGTGTGTGCGGTCCAACGAGAAGGGAAAAAAAAAAAGACGCGAGTCGCAAATCAGCGATGACTTTTAGATTGAGTGATAATGAGGAGCAATTAAGGCTGCAGCAGGACTCGCCTATTGAACGGAATTAGTCCACTAATGAACACTGCTCCTCCGGGGGCGACACCTGACTGATGCCTGGCCGTCATATTAATAGACGGTTTGATATTCAGGCGGCGGGGAGCGGTACGGAGGCAGGCGGCACCAGGCTCGCCCCTCGCTTAACGGCGATTGGCGTAATTGAATAAAAGTGGAGGTGTTTAGGAACGAGGACGCGCCTTCACAGCCACCACACCCTCTCCCCCTCCCCTTCACCCTCCCCCACCGTCGGTCCCGTCGGCTGGAGGGAAGCCGGGGACGCCAGCCGCGAAACCGGATGTGTCGCCGTTGGCAGCGGAGAGTCAAACACTCGGAGGCTGGTGTGCGGCGCAATGTTGACTGGTTGCGAAGGATCACACTTTATGCAAATGACCGGGCGACGGCAGGCAAAGAGTAAACAATCGTTTGTTTTGGTCGGGCGGAAATAGAGACGGTTTGCTTTTTCCCGCGGCTTTTCCCGTGAAAGCGAACGCCTGAACCGGCGCCGTTCGGAGAGAGAGGCGGGGGAAACGATGGACGGACGCTTTTGTCTCCATCAGCAGACCGGAGTTCACTTCCTCTTGCGGGCCACTTTTTTTTTCGAGTGAGATCATCTGAGTTGCGGTCAAGACTTGACGCGCGCTCTGGCGTGTCACGTTTCGCCCGTGAGCGACCGCGGCGCACTTCGGACGCGCGTCCGAAACGGGAAGGGAAACGCGACGCGTCGGCTGACGTCCGCGCGAAACGCGGCGACACGTCGCAAGCTTTGACTTCGCGTGTCTCCGCGTTCGGTTCGGTCCAACCAACGCACGGAGGTCTCGTCCGTCTTGCGTTGCCGTCCTGGTCGGCGCAGTGCGGCGTCGTCCGGGCGATTCCGAACCCACGAGACGACGTTCCTCCTGGACTCGTCCGTCGTCACGAGTCTGCACAAAGTCACTGGAGTGACGAGCGCTCGATTGATTGAATAGCGACAGTTAACGAGAACTGATGAGATTGTGTGTGTGTGTGTGTGTGTGTGTGTGTGTGTGTGGGGGGGGGGGGGGGGGGGTTTTCCAAAACCTGCGTGCCCCCCCCCCCGGGGGTCCAATCGCTGCGTGCCGACGCAATCTTGGGAGTAATGAGGCAAAGTAAATGGAGGCACGACAGCACGACACTTATTTATACGGAGATGCTTTCAGATTTAATTGCAAAGTGGCGTTTTTCAAACTTTGCGAGCTGACGGAAAGGCGACCAAATTCGGGTTCTTCCCCCGGCAACGACGTTGAGATCGTTCCGCGGGGGGGCTGAAAAGCAAACGGGTCTAAAGAGGACACTCGACGCGAACGAGCCCGCGCGTGTGTGCGTGCGATCGATCGTTCGTGCGTGCGCGCCTCGCCTGATGCGGCGCGTGGTGTTTACAGGAGCTATTTTTGAAAAGTCCAACAGAGAATCCAGGAAGCCCAGTTTTTTTTTGTTTTTTTTTTTCTTTTCTGTTTGAACAGACAACACGGCGACACACCTGGCCGCGATAACGCCGCGCGTTATCAGCCCCGCCGGACGGCGCTGACGTCAAAAGGCTGCTGCTGAGCTTCGTGCAGCGGCGACACTGATAACGGCCGGTGCTGCTGATCCCAAAGCAAGCCGCCTCCTCCCACACACACACACGCACCCGCCCGCAAACGTCTTCATTTTTAGCGCAGGTAGTATCGCTGTCAGCGCAAGGGCACTGACCAGACTGTGGTACTGCGCAGGAGAACATTGGGTCAACTTTGCAGTGGAAATCAATGCGCGGACAAGGGCGGGCGGGCGGGCGGGCGGGCAGCGCGGTCAGAGGCAACCGGTGGGAACCAAAAAAAATGAGCAGGAGGGCGCACGTGGGCAGAGCTTGACATCGCCTCGGCCCACATAGCGAGATCGGGGCGCCTCGAAACAGGCCCTGCCTGTTCGGACCAACGACGTGCATGTCGTAAACGAGATCGCTCGAGTGTTGCGTTGTTTGGGTCGAGAAGCGCTTTTGCTCTCGTTTGTTTTCGTCCGTGCCGTTGTGGCGAAACGTGGGAGTTTGACTGAACTGGAACGAGATTTGTCAGCGTGTTTCATCTCACCTGACCGTTTCCACGCTGGTATCTATGGAGACACTCGTGTTAGGTTGCAGAAGCTGCTGATATAATGCTTGCAGAGCATCGCTGAAAAGGACGAGCCAATCGCAAGACGCCAAACAACAACGTGGACCTTGCCATCAGTTTGTCTCTCCATAGAGTCCAGCACAAAGAGACATCCGCGTGCGTTTTCTGACCCCATCGCGAGCGCTCCACTGCACCGTCAGTTCAGTCTGCAGCGCCACCTGCAGTCCAAAGATACGTACTCCAGCCTTTTTCTGCGGTTTCGTGTGGACGGGGCTCTTTTCTCGGCGTGGAACGGGGCGTTTCACCCCAAGTTAAAGCGGAGACAAACAAGAGATTCACTGGGCGCGATGACGGCGGGGAGGAGATGGGACCCCGAGCTACATGACGGACTCTAATGAACCTCCTTTCGGCCAATAAACAGCGCTGTCAGAAGAGACACCGGGGGGGCCTCCGGGTGCTGAGGCCGCCTCGCTGACAGAGAGCCTCAAGGAAAGGCGAGCGAATGTGACAGAGAGGCTCTTTTTCACTTCTTCGCAACAGCTCGAGCCGAGGAGCGGAGTCGGCGATAAGTGAGTGTATCCGAGATAAATAGCCCGTGTCGCTATCTGCATCAGCGTCAGCGCGCACGTGTGCCTTAAATAATGCATGCGGAATAATGATTGCGAGGCATGCCGGAGTACACGGCGTGGCAACCAGGCAGACAGGACTGATGAATAAGTAATGGATGGCGTCCCACTCGTAATGTACACACACATACACTCACTCACACACACACACACGAGCGAGGCCTGCATGCAAGCCATCACCACCAGCCTTGTTCAGGAGGGAGAACCGGCAGCAGCTCTTATTTTGGTACCTTTCTTGCACTCGTGTCTCCCCTCCTTTTCTGCACGGTGACAGGGGGATGGCGAGGGGGGTGGGGGGGGGGCACAGCGTTGCTTTTTTCATCCGTCTCCCCAGAGTACTACAGACCCGACTCTAAATATGTGAGATACGGTGTCGTTTATTATTGATTTGGGTTATTTATAATACACACACACACTCTCTCTCTCTCTCTCCCTCTCCCTCCTCCTGTAACCCCCCCCCCCTTGCTCCTCCCCCTTATATGTCTCTCTCTCTCTCTCTTTGCCTCCCGTCCCATTGACTGGTGTCTTGGGGAATCTCAAAACCGCGCACGGTAAATCTGAGGCGGCTACTCCGTTCAATATTTTCCCAAAAAAAGAATCACATTTCGAGTCGTCACGAGTCAAAAAAAAACGAAAAAAAAAACGCATTCTGGTGCAGCGAAAATCTCACTTTTTTTTCCCTTATTTGTAATTAGAAAAAAAGAGTCACTTTTTTTTTTCCAGTCCTTTCTTTGTGTTTCACTTTAAAAAGCCAACACCAGAAAAGCCGCAGACATGTGAAGCACGTAGCCATGCCAAAGTAACACACCTTCACCCTCGCAAACACTGACACTTCTATTATTTTTATCGGCGCTTGGCAGCGCACATTAGGCTGGCCGAATGTGCTCCGGGTGGGTGTAAATTGAGCCACTGCTCGGGGGCAGTTTGTTTAGTTTTTTTTTTATCATGTTTGCGTGTTTACACCGCGCTGCATATATATATCGACACCGAAACAGCAACGCCGATCAATAGAGCAGCGATAAAAACCTCCGAGCCGCTCGCTTTCTCTTTTCACCTGCGTGGAGAAACGCGTTTGGCTGGGTGGCAGAAATAGTGCAGCAACCCCCCCCCCCCCCCACTCCCCAAAACAGAGCTGGGTCGCAGACTGTTTGATGTTGGGGAGGGAGTACGATTGTAAATACAGACTGTACATACTGGGAGCAGGAGGAAGTTCTGGGGTGTTGAAAAAGGGAGCTCCCAGTTTAACGCCTCTTACGTGTTTTTTTTACTGTTCTAATTGAAAAACAAAAGAAAGATTTAAATATATTTCTCGTAAGAAAATCAGCTCAAGCTCAGGCCTCTTTTTTGGTGGGTTTTCGAGTTGAATTCAGGCCCAAACAAGGAGAGGTTTTGATCCCCGCACGTCGGTGCTCTGGGAGTGACACTTGGGTCACGTCCCACTTCGGTGTGAAAGCAACCTCGCTTTCAAAGCCTGGCGTGTGATCTGGGAAGGCTCCCTTGCGAGCTCGGACCGTACCGGAACCTCGCTGTGAGCCGAGTGAAACGCGCAAACCAAAATCGAGCCCATAAAAATCAGACTCCGTCCCGTTTTCACGGTTTACGTCGTCAAACTCTTCCCTTCTCCTCTCCGGGGTCCACTCTAAAGTGACTCGCGGCGTCGTCGTGGAAACGCGACGCCCCATCAGTCCGAAAAGAAAGCAGACCCGCGCTGACCGAGACGGCCCGTTTATGATTCAGTCCTCCGTACTCGCTCGTGTGAAAGCGCTCTTAAATCTCTTGGGAGTAAAATCGATCAAAACAGCAAGTTTGGTCCCGAGTTTGCATCGCGTGAACAAACGCACGTCGGGAAATTATTCGCGGTTTACTCGCGGCGTTCGGTCCGACGCGCTATTCCTCACCACCACCAAAATAAAAACTCCCGACAGCCCCGACAGTAGACTTGGAAACATCAATGCTTTCGCAGCACCTCTCAAGAAACTCCAGACGAAGCAACAAAGAGAGACGATTTGGGCTCCCGGCTGCTGCGGGGAGCTCCCGTTCATTCATATTTTACGCCCTCTCCTTCCATCTCAATGGTAATGCCTCCACCACCACCCCGCCCCCCGCCCCCCCGCCCCCCGTCTGCTCGGAGCTCGGCGCAGACAGAGAGCCATTAGCTGTCAGCGATGCTAAACTGAACTTATGAAAGATGTCAGCTCGCCACGCTCTTAAAATCACACGGGTCACGGGAGTGGCCCCGGTGCGCGATAACACAAGCCGCAGATTCCTCACGGATGGAGGTGGGGGGTGTGGGGGGTGGGGGTAGGGGGGGTAACAGCAGACTCCACAGCAGTGCCCCCGCTCACCTTTTTCCCCCTTGAGCTCCCCAAGATTGCCTCCAGGACGCGCTTTGGAGCCCCTCTTCAATCTTTGATTCAGCACAGCATCACAGTGAAGCCAAACATGCCCTTTTTGCTCTCACATACAAAAACAGGAACCCTTCAAAATAAAAGCAGCAAGCAGTTTTTCAGGTCTGATCGAGACTCTGAAAGTGTCTCATTTTGTTTTGGTGGTGTTGGGGTTTTTGTTTTTTTTAAACGTGCAAGTCGAATTTGCTGACACCAAAAGAGGCGGGGACCTCTGACACCTCCCTGTGGGCTCCCAGAAACCACTGCTCCGTTAAACCACGGAAAAAGGTCAAGAAGAAGGCAAAGCATGAAGACAGATCGAACAAAAAGCAAAAAGACGGATGAAGACGCGATGGAGAGACGCCGTCTGTTCCTCCTCCTGAACCAGTCTGTGGTGAAAACGGTCCTTTCCTGACAGACCTCCTCCTCGCTTGCAGCCATTAGGCCGCGGGCTCGTCTGTCCTGAACCTCCTCTTCCCGGACCGGGGAGGACCAGCCCGCGGTGGTGGTGGTGGTGGTGGTGGAGGTGGTGGAGGTGATGATGATGATGATGATGATGATGGTGGTGTTCTGACCCGATGCTCGCGAAAACGTTGCGGGCGAAAAAACAGAGGTCTGAACCTTGGAGTGGTCATCCATAATAGATGGCTGGAAGAGGACTCTCCCTGGTCCATACGGCCCTTCCAGGACCTTTAAAAGCCTTTACAATACGCACGTCTGCATTAACAAAGTGAGTCTTAACAGGAAGCGAAAGGGGCAAAAGAATAGCGCGAGTCAAACGAGCGTCATGTCCGTCCGTTGATCTTTGCATCAACGTGTAAAGGAGACAAACAACAAATCTGTGAGCGCCACGACTTGCAACGAGCTGCTCCATAAAAGTCGAGCGAAGTTACTGTCCGAACCGTCAAACCGCGGTCGGAATCACTTTGTCGCTTCAGCCGGCATGTTTCAACGCGCGCGGCGGCCGGCAGCTCGATGTGGTGGTACGGGACTGAAGACGGTTTACGTCCACAACACCTCCAGACGTCACTTTGTGAACTAAATCACGGTAGAATGCGCAGAGGAGGACAATATCTCTCTATTCGCATCTCCTGGAGACGGAACGGACAGTTGGATGGATTTGTTGAGGGCTCGTTCGGTGGTTTGTTTAGAAAACAAGGCTTAACCAACTGCTTCTCCAGTGCCTTCATTGTGAGCACTGCGCTCACTGAATACTTGAACTTTCAGACAAGGTGCTGGATTTAGATCCGACTGCTCAAAAAAGAACAAAAGGAAACGGCAAATAATCCATTTATTATTTCTTTTTTTTTTTAAATCGCTTTGAAGTGTTTCGTTCTGGCGTGTCCAGGTGGTCCAGAAACAGCTTCCCCATCATTCCCACCTGCCTTCACTGACCCTTTTTCTGGAATTCCCTGAAAATTCACCGTCTCAAGCAAAAAGAAATTCCTGTACGCACTGGTGCACGCACAGCAGCTCAGTCTCCAGACGTCTGCGACCTCTTGGAAAGCCGAGGCAGCCAGTCAGACAGGCAAACTACACCGGGCCACATGCAAGATTTATAACATGCGAACATGGCAAAAAAAAAAAAAAATCCCCCCCCCCGCCCCGCCCCGCCCCGCCCCACCCCCTTCCGAGACATCCACGCAAAGTCGCACACACAAACCTGCTGCGGCCGTCGGGATAATGGCGCTGTGGCAGACAAAGTAGGTTAAGGCGCATTGCCCGCTCTGCCGGAAGACAAAAACAAGTCTGGCTGGGAGCGCCGTGGCCGCCTTTCCTCAGCCCTGGACGTGGAGAGCGTGGACGCGTCTCCCTTTTAGCAGGCTTGACATGAAGGCCGCGTCCTCAGGCGGTGTCTCCGAGTAGAATAAGACGCCGGTACACCGTGATGTATTTTTCCTTTATGGCGCTCTGTAGATCTCTCCCTCATCTCTCGCCGAAACACCTCTGGATTGGTTTTCGGGAGCGCCGGCTTTTGGCCTGCGGCTCGCGCGCTTCGCGGGCTTCCCAAATTTGCTGTTTTTGAATGGAGCGCGTGGGTTGAGGCTTGTGCAACGGACGCGTACGGGGACAAACTTGACGAGAGGCGATGAAGCAACGAGCGGGGGATTCGGGTTTCAGTTCAGCCGAAGTTCAAGGGAACCGTTCGAAGAACTTCCCTTGGGCGGCGACTCTGACACGGTTGTTCGCGTGCGTGCATGTCTGTTCGTGTGTGTGTGTGTGTGCGCATGTGTGTGTGTACGTGTGTGTGTGTGTGTGTGTGTGTGTGTGTGTGTGTGTGTGTGTGTGTGTGTGTGTGTGTGTGT
>JASSRZ010000023.1:4668672-4679141 GCA_032164315.1 Malacoctenus gilli | reverse complement strand
TGTGTGTGTGTGTGTGTGTGTGTGTGTGTGTGTGTGTGTGTGTGTGTGTGTGTGTGTGTGTGTGTGTGTGAAACCCTCTCACCTCACTTCCATCCTCCTTTCTCCTAAATCAACTCTCCCCACTCTCATCCCAGCCAATCCTCTTCCGCCTGAACCTAAAGCACCACATTAGAACTCCACAAAGGACTCTATAAACTTGAAATGACTTCACGCGTCCCGCACCACCGATTCCCACCTTTCTTTTTTTTTTTACTTTGACTCAGTCCCAAATTTTACGTAAAAGAAAAAACCTCCAGTATGTTTGGAATGGCTGGAGCAGTGATACATCACTTTTTGTGGTCAAGCTCCGGACGTTGAACCTCCACGCATGGAGGCGGCGGACCAGCAGGAGGCGATAATTGACCAGAATGAAAGACAAAAATGAACAATTTTGAAAAAGCATGATATTCTGATGATACGTGACCAAAGAAAATGCAAGAAGGCAAAGTTAAAGTGGCCCCATTTTACACATTTTGGTCTTTGTCTTCGTATGCAAGTCCACAATGACAGAAATTCATCAAGCTCTTTTTCTCAAAGACCGTATTTCATGATATCTCGATCGTCTCCTTCAGCCCTAATAGACCCTTCCTTTCGAGACAAGCAGAATGAGGCTCTTCCGCATTAAGCCCCACCCCTACTATGATGCAGGAAGCCTCTGATTGGTTAACTGCTGGTAGCAGTTGTCGGAAGCACACCCATATGCCCAGCGTAGTGAAGTTGTCCAATTACTGAGTGAAACCTGATGTGAAAAAACTCCCTGAAACAGACCGTTTCTACCACCACTGAAACTGAATGGAGAAGTATCTCAAAACATGAGTTTATGTGAAAAGAGGGGGCGCTGCTCACTTGTCTGAATGAGCTTTCAACACTATTACACTGTGAATAGCTGGAAAAAAGTCGAAATAGCATAAAAGGGCCTCTTTAAGGAACCAGAGGTGTCCAGTGAGCATGAAGGTTACGGAGGGACGGAAGCTGACAGCATCGTCGTTTCAGCGTTTCGGCTGTTTACACATTGATCGGCTGCTTCGCCACATCCACCCACTCTGGGACATGTTTCTTTTCACGAATGAATGTTTTTCGGTCTCTGGATCCGACAGAACACCAACCTGCCGGAAATCCTTGGACTTGCGAGTGTTCGTCTGGGATGAAATTTCCAGAGAAGCGAGCGCGAGAACAGCTCTCGCAGGCACGACGACACTCGTTTCGCAAGTCTGCGACAATCTGCCGAATTTGGGATTTTCCCACTTAAGTGAGGTCATTCTGAAGAATCCAGGACGACCAGACGGTCCAAGGACAGATTGTTCTCTTATGAAAATACCAAAAAACTTCAACATCCAACCCCGCCCCCCCCGTTTTGTACTGCTTTTTATTGATGCCATGATGGATCATTAAATTTTTGTTATTCTTATGAGCGAAATGAAAACAAAAGCTTAGAATTTTCAAACCATCGACTCACAGAAGACGGAGGCGTTCTGAGCAACGCTCCTGGTTAGACACGGTCGAGCCCCAACCCCTTCGCCGCGCTGCCGGTTGCGCCTCGACGGGACGAAAAAAAGCGCCGCAAAACGAGTTCGGCGGAGGTTAAATTTATCGCTGGTGGCTCATCGCCGCCATAAACACGGAGCCCCAACGAGTCGAGTCACGTCTGGAGCCGCCGTCTAAACACAGCTGGGAGTAACAGTCGCGAACGTTCCCTTTCCTGCTACCCGGCAGGGACGACCCAGGTGGGGGTGGGGGGTGGGGGGGCGTGGCAGCGAGCCTGGAAGGTCATCGCAGGTAAAAAAAAAAAAAAAAAAAAAAACCCACATCAGGAAAATAGATAAAAAAGGTCCTGTTATTTTTGTGATCAGTTCTTTCGGAACTGGAAGTCGAAAGGAGGAAGTAATTCGGAGGGAAGGGGAGGCAGGCGGGTTGAAAGAGAGAGGGAGGCAGAGGAAGAAATTACAACCCCCCCCCCAAAAAAAATAAGGAGTCAATACCGAGGGTGTCGGATTTTGGAGCTGACTAATGCGAGGTGGCCGCGGGGGCGACTGCTCCGCCGATCGAGTCCCAAACTGCGAAACAAAGAGACACCTATTAAAAGACGAATATGAACTGGAACCTTTTTTTTTCTTCTTTTTTTTCTCTCTCCCTCTCTTCATACAATAAGCCAGCACATTCCCAGTAATTAGGAAGGAATTTCTTACATGTGGCTCTCTCTGACGTCAATCCCGTACCTTCCCAGAGTTTGCTTTCTCTTCCCCGGAGCTGTGAATGTTTAGCGTTAGGCTGCTTTTGGCACACCTCCTGGACTCGGGCGCTCGGAGAAGGTTTAGGGAGGGAGGGAGGGAGGCCCTTTTTTTTTTCCTCCTGCTTGTTTAATAAGCCAGTAATGATGAGCACGGTAACCCCAGTTCAAGATATTTGGCTCCCCTTTTTTGTGTGTGCGTGTGTGTGTGTTGGCAGACGGCAGCCTGCTTCGAGCTGGAAGACCGCGGAAAACGTTTCGGGATATTTAAAAGCAGGGCGCTTCAAAGGCTGGATTCAAGATACGTGGGGCAAAAAGCGGCGTACGGTCAGAAAAATGATCAGGAACCGCGGTCTGATGGGCTGAAACAACCGCTCAGCGGCGCGATTCATCAGGATGCGGAAGATGATGCGCCCGCAGCCGCAAAATAGCGAGGAGGTCCAGGGTGGGAGGCTGGAGGGAGGTCTCCCGCGGCAGTTTGCGTGTTCCCCTCTGTCCACACGAGTGGACAGGCTTCCTCTGTCAGTGCCTCTGTGTCTCAAAGGGAGTCTCTGCAGGAGTAGATGCTAAATTAAAGACAGATAGTGGAAAAATAAAGGTGTTTGTGGCTTCGTACGGAATAAGTAGTTCCGGCAGGTCAGTCTTCCGAGTCGACGGTCGGACCCGATCGGGCGCCGCGCGTGTCCCGGCATGTTCCCGTCAGGCCGAGACGCTGATGGCGGAGTTCCTCCGAGAGCTGCGCAAACACCTCGCGCGGCGGCGGCCGCCGCCGCCACCGAAGGTGCGCGAGCGTGACCGGTCATGTGCGAGCGCGTCGAGAACGCTCGAGAGGAGGGAAACATCTCTCGCTTTTTTCCACAGAATCGTTATAAAAAACCTGTTCGACAACCACGAACCCACCGGGTCAACCTCACGGTGTTTGATCAGAGACGCGGCCGCAAATCCATTCACAGCAAATCTCTATGACGACCTGCTTTGCTGGAGTGCGAGCGAACACACGGGGGGGGGGGCTCACATTAACTGATGACGGCCCCAAGGGCATCGTGCTCATAACGCTGCAAGTATATACTACGTACAGCGGCCATCTGCTTCACCCTGTGATCCGCGTCTCTGCTGAAAGTGAGACAATCGCCGGCGCGCAAGCGCGCGTGCGTTTGCACGTGCGCGCCCGCTTGGCTCCGCGTTCAGCGGCAGCGCGTCGCATCGAGCAGACCAGGGGGATTATCTGTAATAATACTGACTCACTCAGGTTTTAGCGGGAGTTTACCGTGGGATTACGGCGCAATCTGATGCCGCGGATCGCGCTGTCATTACGGTTATTGTTGTTATTGTTACTCATGCCGGGCTTTGCGATATACGTCCATCGCTTCGCTTACCGAGCGCCCCGTCTCGCAACAGCGATCCCGTCGCACACTGCGCTTGAACTGCCGCCCCCCCCCCCCGCCCGCGGACGCACACGTAGAACGACTCCCAAACGGGAGAGTCGGGACGTCTCTGAGCGGCGTGTCGCGTCACCACCGCATCGGAGAAGTCACTGCTTATAGCCGTCGGTTAAAAAAAAAAGCGACCAACGTTATCGCTGAAGCGTTAATCGTCCGTGTTTTGAAAGTGGTTCCGTCGCCTCGGACAAATCTTTTCCACGCAGTAACAAATAGCCGGGACACTTTCGATCAAGTCCTCCACTCCCGTGCCCGCCCCCCCCCTCCTCGCGCCAAATGTCGGTGGGAACGAGCCAACTGCGCGGAGACTTACTTTGGGCTTAGTTTATTTGTGTCCCCCCCCCCGCCCCCTCCCACCCCCGTTCTCTACGTGCCCGCCGCAGGTTGGCCCGAGCTCCTCCTCTGAGCCCCGTGTGTGGATTTCGCGGTTCCCATGCCATCTGATGTCAACAAGCTCCTCCGGCAACACTAATCCAGAAAAAAAAGTACCCCCCCCCCTCCCCCCCACCCACAGGAACCGCTCGGAGAGGCAACAAACTCCAGGACGGCCGCGTTTCACACCAACTCGAGGAACCGCCTCACACACGGGACGCGTCCGTCTTGCTCGTGCGAGTGGCGTTTAAGATCACGAGTTGGGGTTTTTTTGCCGCCCTCAGGTACAGGAAGTAACCACTGAAACAGACATGGCAACCGGGTGGACCACCGAGCACATGGAGCCCTCTTTTAAGCCCACCAGCAATAACCCCAAAATCCATCAGCCGTCCCACAGGTAATTAAAAAAAAGAAAGAAACACTATTTAACGTCAAAACGTCTCTAATTAGAGCATCGACAAGATGTGTTTGGTTTCGTGAAGCAGCAGCGTCAGACAAACACTGACTCTACGCTTCTGTTTTTCCACCAACGCGCGCGTCTGGCATCGGAGTACCTCACTTGAAAAGCAATCAAGAGCGTATTGTTTTGCTTGCGCTGCCGACGTCGATTGCTCCAGGATTCAGACGCGACGCAGCAACGCAAACAAGTCGAGTTCTCGCCAAACGGCGTACAGTTCAATCTGCTGTTTGCCGCGTGGAAACGGAGCCGTGTTCAGCACGTTGTTCCGACGGTACGCTTGCAGAGCAAAGACGCACCGACGCGCCGCTGTTACGCTATATTCGTGGGAACATTGTCGCTTTTGTACCGACTTATTTTTGTCGCGCATGCTTTTAACGCATGATACTCCTTTTTTGTGTTTACAACCCCTGTTTTGTCCTTTTCTCTCCTGAGGAAGTGGTCCAAACTCATCCTTCAGTGCAGATAACGTCGCTCTCCTTCCACTGGGTGCTGAGCTGCGGTTTGGCGGGGAAGTGAAACGCCGCTCTCGACCGCGCTCCCCTTGCCGCTGTGTCGGAACCGATCCCTTTGGTTTGTACTTCCATCGCAACACATCAAGAGGGTAAGCAAATCAGCTGACTACCACCTGAAAAATATCGGAAGAATCAAAAGGTTTTCTGACCAAACAGGACTCAGAGAAACTCATTCATGCCTTTATTTTCAGTCGACTCGATCACTGGAATGGTGTGTTCACTGGTCTCGGTAAAAAAATCGGTCAGACAGCTCCAGCTCATTGCAAATGCTGCAGCCAGAGTCCTCACCAACACAAAGAGGTGAGCACACTGGTGCTTCAATCACTGCACTGGCTACCTGTGCGTCAGAGAATTGGTTTCAAAACCTTACTACTGGTCCACAAAGCTTTGAATGGTCTTGGACCTAACTACATCACAGATTTACTCGAGTATAAAGCATTCAGACATCTCAGATCATCAGAAAGACTGGTTCTGACTTGGGAAACAGTGAGTAACAAACAAGGTGAAGCAGCTTTCAGTCACTATGCTCCGCATCTTTGGAACCAGATCATCTCAGGACTGCAGACTCAGTCACTTCTTTTAAATCAGGCCTCAAAACTATTTTATTGACTCAGGCTTTTGCCTGAGTCAATAAAGAGTCTTTGCAAAACAAAAAGATAAACTTCTATTGTTTCAATTCTCACCAAACTTGCCACACTCGCGTGATTTCAGTTTCCTTATTTCACCTTAAGTTTTTGGCAGGTAAATAAATAAAAAAAACATTCATTACAGGTTGTCTTAAAACAGAATCACTCTAAAATTTTTACAATTTTACGATTTTATTTGCTTTTGAACATGATTTTAACTGCCTTCTCTGTAAAGAACTTCGAATCGCTTCGTGTACAAATTGTGCTATATAAATAAACTTGACCTGACTTGACATACAGGCTGAATCGACAGGGGAAGGACTGAGGTCTGGAAAAGCAAAGTTGATCCGCGAGATCCATTAGATGAAAGGGTGATTTCGCATCAGCGACGAAGCAATTAATGACGTTTCGGGTGTTGAGCCACGCGCCAGCTCTCAGAGTGTCATTCGGGCAAAATAAACAGACATCGGGCCCATTTGCGGCCGAGCCGGATCGCGTTCCCTGACCGATTCAGAGAGTGCTCTTGCTCGCCCCGCTCTCTCCCCGGGCAACTTTACCAAACACACACACAAAAAAAAAAAAAAAACCTTCAAGGTCAATCTCATTGGCCCGCTCCGCTGGTAAGCAGTCCATTAGCCAGCTCGTCTTTCCTTAAACTGCCGGGATATTTGGGGTGGATGGGGGGGTGGCTTTCGGGGAGGGGGGGGGGGCTGCGCTGAGATGACAGAACTGTCAACACGGGCCTCTGACAAGGCAGAGCACTGCCATTACTTTCATGTGAGAGGATGGGTTAATTATAAGATTTGGTTTCTAATATGGAGCCTTTCAGAGGAAGTGCAGAGCTTATACCCGGTAATTAGACATAAATCGTTTGACTGAAGCAAAATGCAGGGGTGTGTGTGTGTGTGTGTGTGTGTGTGTGTGTGTGTGTGTGTGTGGTGTGTGTGTGTATGGGGGATCAGGCTTTGTCGGTGGTAACGGGAAGCGGCGATAATCCCTCGGAGACACAAACTGGGGTTTTTACACACCTTGCGGAGTGTTTCTGACCTGCAGCCTTTTCCTCGCGGTGCGTTTTGAATGCCGGCTGATTACCCGAAGCGCTCGCGTGGTCCGTCGAACGGCGCCAACGCCGCCGCGCCTTTCATCGAGTCCAACGCACGGTCGCGAGAGGCGTCGTCATTGTTCTCCTCCACTTTGGTGAAAAAGGGAAGAAGAACCCTTCCTTTCGACGAGTGCACCCTTAACACTTTGGGTGAGACGATGAGCACTACACGCTTGGATAGCCGAGGCTCCGCTGCCCCCCCCCCCCGCCCAAAACGGAGAAATTCAACGTTTATCGAGACTACGATCACACTGATTTTAGCGGTTCTGGATCGGCCATCTGCAAATTGAGCCGATAAGCTCGGGAGATTTTAGGCTTCAGACACCCGTCATACGCTCACCGTGCTTGTAAACGGTCCAAAAATAGGCTGACGGACAAACAAGCCTGAAAGTCAACTTATTATGTCTTTGCTGTAACATTATCAACAGATACGCTCTCAAGAAGCTGGTTTTAAATCACTGCTCTAACGGCTACTCAAAGCCAAGTAACTCCACCGGCTACAAAGCTCTTTTTAGCGCACTTCTGTCGAGGAGGGGGAATAAAGAAGAGTTGGACTCCGTCTAATTGGGATTGCTCACACAGTGACCTTATAAAACACCGGTGAGAAAAAAGAAAAAAAAAAAAAAAACCCACCCGAAAGCCTCAGTGAGCAGCTCGGCCCGCCGCAGGTTTTAAAGGGGCAGAGAGCGACACGCGGGAGGCCGAGAGAGACGCCGGTGCGTGAGTCACGCTGACGAAGCGGCGGCTAAATAAAGGTAAGCGTAACACCCCCCCCCCCCGCCACCCGCCCCTCCTCTGGAAAAGCTCTCGCGCCGCACAAAGAGCATGACTAAACCTGCCACAATGGAAACCTTGGAGCGCTGGATTTTAATGAAATGTCAGTCGTCACAGACGCATTATTCACAAATGGAGGAGAAAGCAAAAAGGGCGTCCGTCTGCAACGTGCGAGAAAGAAAGAGAGTGTATCTGCATTCAGCAACTGACACGCACGCTGGGATACACACACACACACACACACACACCCACCCACCCACACACACGCAGTGCGTTGGAGCCTACGCTTGGCTCAGTCCCTACACCAATTTCCCTCCTCTAATTACAATTAGAGCAGTCACGCTTGTTTTCATGCAGCAGAGGCGCACACTCGCACAGAGCTGAGAATGGCTCGCTTGTTTGTTGTGGTCGCGGCTGACAAAAAAGCGCCTTCCACGGCGGGAAGCCTACACGCAGCCTGACCTCTTGGGTCCCGGGAGGTCGTCCCCCCCACCCCCGGATCCTGGTAGCATCCCACGTCCTGAGTTCTGGCTCGTCCATTCAAAAGTGATTGACTATTCAAAAAAAAAAAAAAAAAAACAGTCAAATTCGGAAAGTTTGCGTTGAAAAAAAAAGAAGAGGAAGTAAAATGATGGTTGAATTGGTTTTGAATTGATTGCAATCGAATAGAATCGAAGAGAATTGAACAATTGCTTCATCACTGTTATTTCCAGAACAAGTCCCAAACTCATAATTAAGAACTAATTGCGTTTCCTTTCAACGCTGAGTGCTAAAATGAGTGAAACCACAGTTAAACTGAGGCGAACCTGCAATTTGGTGTCAGGCGGGTCACTTCAGGGTGTTGAATCAGAGCCCAACGGGGCCTCTGTGAGTGCTGACACGGAGCGCGATTGATGTGACCCGACTCCTCTCATAGATCGCCGTCGGTGTCATTGAGGGGTCCGGACTTCTTTCGCCGGAGCGCCACCTGCTCCGCGTTGTCGTGGCTGGCGGCGCTCGCAGCAGTCCTCCCGGACCCCTTTCTTCGGGACAAACTCAAAAAACGAACTTAAATGCCAGCGTAATCTCCTCTGCGGCGGAGGACCCCGCCATCGCCGAGGCGACGGGAGAGCTCGCCGCCGAGTTTGCACTCTGCTGCGGTTTGTTTATTTGTGTTTTGGCAGGAGGCTACTGAGCGTCTGGTGCGGACAAAAGGGGACGAGGGGGGGGGGGCCCATTAGATCTGCAACAAAATGCCCCTCTGTTCTCCAAATAAAATAAATTTGTGAGGGGAGGAAAACACTGGAGAGCCCAACTAAATGGAGTCTATTAATAGCGCCTTGCAAAGCGATGAAACGCATAAACGGCTCTCCTCTCGGTCCCGTCATTAGCGGTCTCCGAACGCGTCCCGCGATCGCGAGCGACACGTTTTTTTTCCCGCGGCGCCGCTTCGGTGGAGCGGGCTCACGGAAAAGAGCGGGGTCTCGATGGAGACGATTCGCACGCGAGACGCGCTGGAAAAGGTCCGGAACATGAGGGTCTCGAGTCACGTGGGGGTTCGCTGCAGCGCGACCGGCGGTCCGATGTCGATCAGCTGGTGGCAAACTGAGTCCTGAAGCGCAAGCTACCATCTCTCGTCCTTGGAGAAAATCATCACAGTGAAGCCAAACATTAAGTTAAAAACATCACAAACTAGGAGTCTTCCAAATACAGCACAGAGTATTTCTTCAGGTCTTAATTTATTTTTCTCTGACACGTGTTACCATCGCGGCTCAAGGTGGCAACAAAGGAGGAGTCCACACAATCAAAGTTGTATTCGTCAATTAAGTTTATTATAAAACAGAATCTAAACTGCAATGGGGTATGGGAATGTAAAGCATCAGTGATGATGTGCCATGCATGGTTGAGTGACTGTGTGTGCTATGACGTACAAAGATGCAAAGGAACCATACCTAAAGAGAAAACGTTACCAGGTGGGGTTGAGAGGGAGAGCGAGAGCCTCGAAGACCTGCGCAGGTTGCCTTTTGTACGCCTGGCCACGCCCAGCTCCACAGGTGCCACACATTAACCATTAATCTCCACCAAAACACAAGTAGACATGATGTTGGGCCATCGCACATGTAAGAATTTAAATTTAACCTCCTCAGAGCTGACGAACCCTCAGGATGCCCTTGTGACATCAGATGGCCCCCCCAGAGGGCTCTGGTTTGGGACCACTGCTCTTTAAGACCTAACCACACTTTTTCATGAGTGAAAATTTCCGGTCACTATAAGATTGCTGTTTGCCAATGTTGAGTGCTTGAGTTTTAGTTTGTGTTTCCTTTTTGGTACGTGTTCCACAGGGGATGCTTTTAGGTATTATACGTTTTCTTACTTACAGCAGATAGAGTCCAAACAATATCAAGAGGTCAACAGCGTCCATAAAAGCAGGTTGTTGTTTTTTTTTCTGGAGATGATGTTCTGGCGCAATACCGGCTGACAAACGTGTTGATCCCCACTCCCAATATCGAGCTCTCCTGCCAAGCTCCGTCATGTGAAGCCATAACCTCCGAAAAAAAACGCGCCGCCGCAGCAGGCCTCCGCGATCCCGAGTGTCGCTTTCCGCACCCGCTGCGCTCGCCACGGACCGCCCTAATTGTTTCGCTCGCCGCGGCCCCCGCGAGAGTGCATCTCTGTCAGGTCAAACAAACATTCCCACGGAGGGCCCGGTGTTTGCGTGTACGACACGATGTGTCAGCATCTCCCCCCCCCCTCCCCCGCTGCACTTCCATGCGAGGGGGAGCGCCGGCTGTGTGGCTCGTCGTCGCACGGATGCTCATTAGAGTGTTAGCTCCCGGTGCAATCGTGTGAGAACGACAGCGAGCCTGATGCACGCCGACACAAAAGCCAAAATCATAGTCGGGGGGGGGGGGCCATGGGAGAGAGGGGGGGTGGGGGGT
>JASSRZ010000023.1:4652685-4668572 GCA_032164315.1 Malacoctenus gilli | reverse complement strand
TGTGTGTGTGTGTGTGTGTGTGTGTGTGTGTGTGTGTGTGTGTGTGTGTGTGTGTGTGTGTGTGTGTGTGTGCCATTCTATCAGTGAAAGTGTCAACAGGAGGTTAGAAAATGAGAAAAAAGAAGAAAGATTTGGTGGTAAAAAAAAATAATAATGGCAAATGTGAATCAAAAATGTTCCTTGACTTTATTTTGAAAAGTCAGAGATGAGAATGAAAGACGAGAACAACTCTGTTCTCAAATTATTGCAATGGTTCCCGAAAGGTTTGGCTCCATGCTGTGCAGATGGGAGTACGTTCACGGAGACGTCAATGAGCGTCATGATGGTGGAAGAGGGAGACATGACGATTTGGTCGCAAAGGAAGTCACAATTCTGTACAACATTAATACATGTTGTGTGTTTTCCAATTACTGTTGCTGCCCAAAGACCTGTGCGGTCGTCCCCCACCAGTGTCGCCGCTCCGTCCCTCCGTCCCTCCTCTGGTGGCGACAGAGCGTCTTCCACCGGCCAACCAGATCGAAAGAGGCTTCAAACCTCTTTCTCTTTGAGCACGTCACACTAATCATCACAGAGCAGCCAAACAATGGCAGAAACACACAGTCTCATGACGTACACAAGCAGAAACCTTCGAAAGAAACTGCATGGGGCTTCTTTTTTTTTTTTCAAGTCGAAGATGCTTTACGCTGTTTTTTTCGCGTTCCTTTACCGCATGTAGACCTGATTGGGACGAGCGGGACGCATCTGGTGACCGTTAAGGTCGCGGGATCACCAACCGAGGGTTGTTTTCCCTTTCAATTCTGCTTATTCCGCTGCAGAAGTGCATTTATTTTGAAGGCAAAACCCCGGACTGAACGCAGCGCGACAAACAATCAATGTCCAAGCCTGGCTATGGATTGCCGAGCGAGCCATTGTTTCGGAACAATAAACAGCGCTCCGCTGCGACCCTGAGTCTTCCATTCCTCAGGTTTGTGAGCAAATACTTCTGTCGGACGTGAAAACGAGGATCCGCAGACGCGCGTAAACACGCTGAATGAAAGCACAACAAACGAGCGTCTGGGACTGTCTGTGTCTCCTCTTCGGGGAGTTTGCTGGCAGCGGCTGGGGGGTGGGGGGGGTCGGCTCAGCGTCTTATCTGCACACAGACAGGCTCTTGATTTAGCAGTTCCGCATCACTCCGTCCCTTCACACCCCAATCGTGGCCTGCGGCTAACCTCGGCGCGCGCGCGTGCTTCCCGGGAACCGGCCCCTGCTAATCCCGCATCTTCCGGGGGAACGGCCGGAGTCGGAGCTCAGCCGCCCGGACAGTGCGTTCGTCGTCTTTCAGTTGGGGAATGGCTCTCCAACGAGGTGGGACGGAGGAGCCCCCAAAACTGAAATCCAAAGACGTCATTTGAGGCGGTGGGACAAAGCTGGAAGGGGCCACGTTTCCTTCGCACGCGCGAGTGGGCAAAACCTGGAAGGAGATGCGAGGTTGGCAATTACATTTTTTGGCACGCGCCGCAGCAATACCATCGTAACACACGCAGGCCTGCAGCTACTGTTTTTACAAAAACGCAATTTGTTAGAATCAACTTTTTGGGTTTTGTTTTTTTAAGCATTTGTCTGTCAACTAAAACGCTTCGAACGAGGACAATTCTGCCTTCTGGCATCACCAGCGAGGAGGACTAGAGTAGTCACAATACCAAAATGAGTAACCACAATATTATACCACACAAAGTATCACGGTTCCAGGTAGTATCACGATACCGCGGCCTTTATTATTATTATTATTATTATTATTATTATTATTATTATTATTATTATTACTACAACTATTATTATTTTTTAAATTATTATTATTATTATTATCACTATTATCATCGTTATTATTACTATAGTTGTAAATACTTATCAATTACTTATAATGTTGTTTGTTGCATAATAAACAAAACACTGATAAAGTAAAAATTAAACTGAAACAAATATTGTTATGAACAAAAGCCAAAATAGTTCCAAATGCGACTTTCGGAGGGTTTTTTTTTTTTTTTTTTTTAATTGTGGTGCCGCTGACACCACCGCTACCGAAGAGAGTCACTACTTGTGCCCGATGCTTCTGCCATGCTGAGCGTGTTGTATGCGTTTGCTATCTGAAGCTGTGCTGCTTGTGCACAGCGAGACAGCTTGTTTTGTTTGTTTTTTTGCCAAACTGTTTATGGTAGCGGAGCTGACTTGATAGACACCCTTCTTCGTGGTAAAAACACGCCAACAGCCATACAGCTTTAAATACAGGCGGGCCCTGTGTGCAGAAACAGCCTAACATATCCCCAGACGTCACTTGTAAGCCGCAAACAGCCAATCATTCAGCAGCTGTGGAATTAGGTTGCAGTATTAGCTGTGTGGGTTGGTTGACAGGGAGAAGTACGCAGCGACACGCTGGGAGGAGAGTAGAGGCGGTCGCCATTAGCGGAAACTGGTACCGGGTCATAGTACCGTATTTTCTGCACTATAAGGCGCACCGGATTATAAGGCGCACCTTCAATTAATGGTGTATTTTACAACTTTGTTAATATATAAGGCGCACCGCATTATAAGGCGCATAAGATAGACGCTACAGTGGAAGGAGCTACGCTAAAGGGAATGTTAACAAAAAAGTCAGACAGGTCAGTCAAACTATATTAATAGATTACAAACTAGCGTTCTGACAACTCCGTTCACTCCCAAAATGAATAAACAGTCTTTTTTACTTGGCGCAGGTCATCTTGTTGCTTCCTCCACTTCCGCACCATTGATTCGTTAATGTTAAATTCTCTCGCTGCTGCTCTATCCCTATGTTCTACTGCGTGAATGATCGCCTTGAGTTTAAACTGCTCACTCCCTGGCTGGCCACGGGCGGCGCCGCCGCTCCTGCTGCCGGCCCCGCTGCAGAGGAGCTACCCGCTCTCTGTTATCGCCGCCGCCGCGCTCATGCTGCCGCTGCTCGGTCGCCACTGCCTCGCGCAGTCATATATCCCAGCATGAAGTCGGCAGCTGCTTACCGTAGTTGCGAGACCTGTTGTGGCTCAAAATTGGTCCATATAAAAGGCGCACCGGGCAATAAGGTGCACTGTCAGCTTTTGAGAAAATTGGAGGTTTTTAGGTGCGCCTTATCGTGCGAAAAATACGGTAATCCTCAGTAGTACTGTCGTCTCTAAATTGTAGTATTGTAGGAACTGTTGTGATTGGGCACCGCGGTGTAACGTGAGTACCGTGCAGCTCTAAAGAGGACGCCAGCAAACACTGCCCCCGGCTGCTTCCAGTGGTGCAGCGACATTTCATCCATAATCATACGGTTTCGAATTAAAGACAAATGTACCCATGCGCATTTGTACTTCAGTGACGCTCACTCCTTCTCCCCCGTCTCGATCGACGTCACCAATCATCGGGGCAATTTCGACACGCCGTTTGTACAATCTACCATCTCTAAGTAAGTGCAGGCTTTTAAAGCGCGCGTTTCTCCCAGACTTTGGGTTTTCCTGATTGCCGTGCAAATGGAAGCGTGGCGCCGCTTTTCACATGATCGGCCCGCCGACTAATGTCAGTGACGCTCAGCTGATGAAAAAAAACAAACACTCACTTGGTGGGTTTAGACTGCGTCAAGCGCTTCTCCGCTGTCATTCTGTACGGCCATGCGCTGAGGAGCAACCTTTGCCGCGTGGGGGGGGTAATCAGAGGTTTATCACAACTCTGATCCCGATCATGTGACGGACCATTCGTAATCGGTGTCAACTAAGTAGAGCATCTTCCTCCACAGACTCCAGCCGAAGCTTCCGTCACTTCCGGCGGACAGGAGGTGTTGGAAAAAAAAACAGAAGTGCAGAAGTGAAACCCCAGATTGAGCAAACTCAACCTCGCTCTGCTATCAAGTGTTCGCATCTTCCTCCTCAACGCGCCGCCGCCCGCGGACTCCGATGGAAAAGTTAAGTTTAAATTGGCTATTCGAGTCGCTGGGATAAGACGATAAACTGCCAACATGAGGGCGATTTTCAACCCGGAGCGCTTGCTTGCAGCCGAACGCGGCCTGCCGGGGGGGATCACCGCGCCCTGTTTGAGCGCGATGATGCGGCGTGGGAAGGGGGTCGGCTTTTTTAACGGCCCCGCTGGTTGAGCGTGCCTGCGCGCGGAACGAGGACGCCTTCCCGTCCCGATGGCAGGCCGCTGGCCGGTCGGGGAGCCGGGTGGGGGCGGGTTCAAAGTCAGGACAAGGTCCTGGCAGAGCACAAAAGGAGCTAAAATGGGTTTATTATTCAAGTTGTGAGGCACAACGGGGGGATATGATGGGAGGGGGGGGGGACTGAATGTGGGAGAATGATTCACAGCCATGAACTCATTGGGCGGCCACAAGGATCAACACAGGGATTCATCGAGCCTCAAATCACATCAGTCGAGGCTGAGAGCTTCTGTATAGTTGCCCATTAAAAGCTCTGCGTCCCCCCCCCCCCTTTTTTTTTTTACTGCCTCCAATCTTCCTCTCGCTTCTCTGGCCAACCTCCAACTTCCTTTCTTTTAATAAACTTGCATAACAGCGCGAAGAAAAAGTGAAGTAGCGGAGCGGAGGCCGATTTCCCCCGACTTTTGCTTCTTGAGCTTCCTGCATCCAAGAAGAAGAAGAAGAAGAGGGAGAAGAAGAGAAAGAAGAAGACGAGGAGGAGGAAGAAGAAGGCGAGGAGGAGGAAGAAAAAGGCGAGGAGGAGGAGGAGGAAGAAGAAGAAGAAGAAGAAGAAGAAGAAGAAGAAGAAGAAGAAGAAGAAGAAGAAGAAGAAGAAGAAGAAGAAGAAGGGGGAGAGGGAGAAGAAGAAAAAGAGGGAGAAGAAAAAGAAAAAGAGGGAGAAGAAGAAAAAGAAAAAGAGGGAGAAGAAGAAAAAGAAAGAGAGGGAGAAGAAGAAAAAGAGGGAGAGGAAGAAGAAGAAGAAAAAGAGGGAGAGGAAGAAGAAGAAGAAGAAGAAGAAGAAGGAGAGGGAGAAGAAGAAAAAGAAGAAGAAGAAGAAGAACAAGAACAAGAAGAACAAGAAGAACAAGAAGAACAAGAACAAGAAGAAAGAAAAAGCAGGAGAAAACTGGTGCTGATGCTGTAATTGGTTCATGGCTTCCCCCAAAAGTTCCATTCATGTCGCATTAGTGTCTCGCTCGAAATATCGTGCGCAATCAAAACGCAGACGCGTAAATAAACTGAATGGGTGGGGGGGGGGACTGGGTGACATGCTGGGCCGCTGGGAGCCGAAGGGGGGGGAGCGCTCGCCAAAGGCAACCTCCCGCTGGCTGAGTGTGTCTGTGCATTACCGGCCCCCGTCACCTTATTTGCCCCCGCCCCCCCCTCTGAGCACAACGGTGGCATTAATAGCCCCCATTAAAATCCATTAGTGTGACAACATCCATGGAAAGAAAAAAAAAAAACAAAAAACGTCCACAAACAAGCGGGCGCGCAGCCTCCGCCGCCGGCTCCGGGGCCCGATAAATAGCGGCGAGTCGCTAAGTCAGACCTGCGCTCTGACAAAGCGCGCTGAAAGCGAGCTAAATGAGCTTATTAATGAGATTAGGAGATGCAAAAGTTTATGAGCGGCGGTAAAAAGGAGGAGGAGGAGAGGAGGAGGAGGTGGGGGGAGGGGGAATTAATCACTCCCTCCATTTGGTCGCGCGGCGAGGCGCGAGCTGGATTAAAAAGGGGGGGGGGGCCCGATGGAGCGCGGGACCGAGGCGAAGGAAGGAGGAAAATGAAGTCAGCGCGTCGCGAGGCGTTACATAACGCGCGTCGTTACAGCTGACCGCCGTCACGCCGCGTAACCGTTTCCACTCGGCGTCGTTGAGAACAGCTGGAGGACAAACGAACGCCAGCGTCGGGCCTCCGGCGCACGTTTTCCACGCTGCTTTCCACGAGCTGAGGAGCGGGACCCGTCGCCTCGGCGACTTCTTCTGTGGCTCGGAGGCGTCAGAGGGGAGTTGGCGCCCCCAACAGTTACTCAAGCAGAGGAACTCTTTTCTTATTCCTTTTGAAACCCCAAAAAGTTAGTTGTAGTTTCATTTTCATTAGTTTTACTTTACTTTTTGTTGATTCCAGTATTGGTTTTAGGTTTTTTGTGAATTAAAGTGTGAAAGCTGATAAATAAAATACTCTAAGGAGTTAAATTGTTGATATTTATGCTGCTACTTCAACAAAAAAAGTTATTTAAGGCTTCTTTAGATGCTGGAGACTGGATGGCTGTTGATCCAGGCGTTGCCTCGGCAACTGCCAGAGGTGAGGCAGAAAGTCGCCACTGATTGGTTCAGAGAAGCAAAGGCGGGTCTTACGCAGCCAGCAAGGCTGCCGGTCTAGTGTGACAGCTGAGTGTGTGGCAACAGCTGTTTGTTGACCGAAACAACAAAACAAAACAATATCGTCTCTGTGATCAGCTGAAGCTTGCAAACACACGACAGTCAGACTCACGCCACAACATCTAAAACCGCAGCAACACAACGCGAACAAGTCAGAAGCGACTGCGGAGCGGAAGCAACGGACCGTAAACACGACGTAAACATCACGTGGGGTGGACGCGTGGACCAGCCGGGACAGGAATCCCCCTCAGACGTGCAGAGACACTTCGACGCGTCATCGGCGGTTCAGGAGGAACCAGACGCAGCGCAGCCACAAGACTCACTGCACATTGCAGGAGAGTGATTTACACATTCATAAGACGAACAACAACTCCCGGAACGCGGCGGAACACTGCAGAGTCCACACGCAGACAACGACGACTGCGTCTCTCTTCACAACAAACAAAGCCAAACAAGTGCCGCTTCAGTTCCCCTCGCAGAAGCGAACACGGGCGTGACTCGACGTTCGCAGCGCCCTCTAGTTGTTGCGGTGCTTCTTGTGAGGAACCCGGTTGCAGGTTTTTAAAAGAGAGTCAGTTGAGGAGAGCTTCGAATGTGACCGCTGTGTCCTTCTCAGCACTTCCGAGCCTCGTGCGCGAGGCCGAGGTCACCTGTGGGCGGGGGGACGCGCCGCGGATGACCTTCGGCGTCACGTTTCAGAGCTTGCATCCCCGCGTCCGTCACGACCTCATTACAACGTGCAAAGTCGTGATCAGCTGGAACTTTACGACGCTTTTTTTTTTTCCCTTTTCATCCGAGACTCCTTTATTTTGAAAGGCCTAGCTTGGCCTTTATGAGGAGTGAAGTAGCCCAGAGAAGAGGAAGTGGAGCCACCGTTGCGTTGCTCACTTCTCTCTTCAGAGCCAACAGTCGGCGATGACGAGAGCAGTTGACTGATGGGAGCATCGCCAACAGCACTTGGGACGTTATGCGTTACTTCAGGTACATCTGAACGCCATAAACTTTCTGCATGATGATGAAAGCAACAGTGACGACTGTATTTATGATGTTTTGAGGGTTTTTTTCCCAAGAACGTCTTGTTCTGTAGTGAAAATCAGTTGGTTTGATGAAACAAAGTTTATTTTGCTCATTTCCTGTGGTGAAAATCACAGCGGTCGCTTTTGCTCTGTCATCACGTTGGAGCTTCATCCCTCGTCGTGTTAAAAGAACAGATTACATTCGAATATTTGTCGTGAATTATAAATCCAAACCTAACTGAACCCAGCTGTGTGCTGGCTCCTACAAGTGGATGGACTGTTTGTTTATATCCAGACCCCAGAGTGGAGAAAGTGCCTCCTTCCAGCTCCCTGCCGCCTGCAGGAGGAGCGCGCACGGCCCACGTGCACGCGTTCACGATCACGCGTTATTGTTTCTGTACTGTTATCATCGAAATTCGTCTCAACAGCATCAGCGCAAGTTATCCCAAACATTATTCTTACAATCGCGTCCTCCGTGTCTCTGCGCCGTACATTATTGCTGTATCCATCTCTGCTCGGCTTGGATCTAGACCGGCCTGAAGAATCAATGGCATTTATCGTGCACCAATCCCAGCTGTCCTGTCCCCCTCCCTGTCTCCGTCCTCCACCTCAGGAGGACAACCCTGAGAACTCTTCCCCCCCTCTTTTCCATCGGGCCGCCGTGGCCTTGTTCCTGTGGGGCCCGCAGTTTACAAGCATGTGCCAGGAGTCCCCCGGAGCTTGTAAGACTGAGGCAATACTTTCCACTAGGAGAGGAAGAGGGAGCGGAGCGGCGCGGCGCGGCGCGGCAGCAGCGCGACGCGGCGCGGCTCTTACCGCTCCGCTGTTTACACTTCAAGGAGACACAAGTTTACACCCAAAGCTGCGGCGACGGCGGCGGCGGTCCGACCTCAGCACAAACCCTCAGCCCAGACACGCACACGCACACACACACGCACGCAAAAATCACCCGTGAACGCGGACGTGCCCGCGCGCCAGCCTCTCCCGTTCACTTTGCAGGGCAGACAACTTTTAGGGCGCGTCGGTTCGGGACTGGAAACGGGGCGAGCGAACGAACCCCCTCTCGAGTCTACCGAGCAGCGTGCACGGAAGGTCGCACCTGGAGTCCCACAGCGGCTCGGTTTGTTGTTCGGTCATGTTTGTGTTCATTCCAGCGTCGCTGTCAGTGGGAGTCAAATATCACCCCATTCAACCGGGCGGGGAAAGTTGTTGGACAACATTCCGCTATTTTGTTCCCCGTAATCGTTGATTAATAAGGCGCTTATTTCGGAGGGAGGAGGGGGGGGGGGACTTTGCTTTGCACCCCCCTCCTAAAAAACGTGAATGATTCAGGGACGAAAAGTGACGAGACGCAGGGAGGCGAGCGGCGAGAAGCGCAACAGTCCCCAATAACATAAACACGGGCAACTTTTTTCTCGGCCAGCCTTTCCGAACGAACGCGGCGAAGTGGGCGCGACGCCAACGCTACCTGGATCGAGCAGCCCCGGGGCGCGCGGCGCGGCGTCTCCCGCTGTCCGACGGCATCCAGGGGTGGAGGAGCCGTCAGCACCGTGAAAGAAAAAAAAAGGAGGAGGGAGGGAGAAAAAAAATCATTCAGCCAACTACTCCGCCATACTGAATTAATCACGTGTCGGACAAGCGTCTGTGTTTTCCTGAAGGGGGCGGGGTCTGCGGGCAGCAGTGATTGACAGCTGAGGGGGGCGAGATAAAAGCAAAGGAGGACGCACGAAGAACATGATGACGGTGCGACGTGTCAGTCAGTCACTTTTTGGTCACGGAGCACTTCTCACTTTCACTTTTTATTCAACGATGCAACACAAAGTGCTTAGAAAAACAAACGTCCAGCCCCGTAAGAGCAGAACTACTCATGCACAAACATGCAAACACACACATAAATCTGTGAACACAAATGTGCATGCACACAAACACACACAGACACTGTCCAATTTGACACATTGGGGGAAAAAAAACATCTTTATTCAATACAGAAGGGCCAAAATTAAGTTGATTATTTATTAATCGGGAGTAAATAAAATTTGGAGATCAAATAGTCACAAAGAAGGTGACTATGAAATGAAGGTGAGTATGAAAGTTGTCCGTTTTTCTTTCAGAGGTGCTTGAACGTCAGGCAACCTCCAACAGGTGAGACACTCTGGCCTCCATCACCGTTTTTCAGCCTGAGTTCGGCGTCTTTCGACGCGCCTCAGTGCCGAAACGCCGCGCTCCTCCTCTTCCTCGCCCGGCGCCGCGCCGCACTTTCGCACTTCCTCACCGCCTCCCCGCTCAGGCGCCCATTCCCAGGCAACCGTCCCCAGAGCTGCTGAGAACATGCGTCAACACGCCGCGCTCAGTCACTGCTGTAAATGCTTAGGTAGAGACACAGACAGGAGGCAAACTCGTTACAGTGACGCATGTGTTCAACAAACAAGAGAGAGAGAGAGAGAGAGAGACATCCGCTGAGCCGTGACGTCATGATTCCCGCCAGGCCAGGTACATGCCGCAAACTTTGTGAAACAAACACGCGTTAAACTGCATTTTCTTTGAGAGTTTTGCTTTAACAATCAGACCTTCTCTCAACCTTGGTGGCGACTAATTGGGTTGAGTGGTTGAGGGAGCAAAGATGAATGAATGGACGGATGGACGGATGGATGGATGGATGGATGGATGGATGGATGGATGGATGGATGGATGGATGGATGGACAGAGCTATGTCTTTTGCTTCCCATTGACATCATCATCCATCATCCCTGTGTTTTTTTCCTGACTGCAGCCAACACAACGTCGGTCCCGCAACTTGACCCCACAAAGTGGTACAATCATCATATGCAGACACACAGCCGTCTACACGCCCTCTCTCTCTCTCTCTCTCGCTCTCTCTCGCTTTCCCTCTCTCTCTCTCACGCGGAAGGTTCATCGAAGGGCTCGGCAAGCCTCGGGGCTCCACCCGTCCTCAAGCAGCATTCCCCTCACATGTTGTCTTTGGTGATCGGACATAATAGAGTTTATGACTGGTTGCACTGTAGCCTCCTCACCATGACACTGCCTGCACGACCCAGTCACATAACCCACTATTATCCCTCTCAAGTAGCAACACGGACACCGATGCTGTCATTAGGCACACAATGACGTAGTGACGTAAGCGGTGCTTTTGAGTGCCAAATATGCAAAACGCTGGAAGCTGATCATTATGTGTTTACTTGTTCCATTATGGTCCTTGTGCTGTTATTTTCTTATGCTTTTCTCATTCTCTCCACCTTCGGTTGTAGTTTGCTGTGATCCGTAAAGCTTTCCTGACCGCAGCCGCGCGGAGGACCTATGAAAGCCACTCACCTGGGGCTTCCTATTGCGTCATTTAACGTGTGTTTGTTCGGCGCGGCGGCCGTTCAGAAAGCCGGGTGCGCCGGGGAGGAAAACAAGCCTCCCCCCACCGGTGACTTCGTCTCGCGTGCGCGGCCGCGGAGAGCTCCTTTTTGTCATCGGAGGGCAAGAAACGACAAGAAGAGCAGCGCCATAAAAGAAGAATGCAGGTGGATTAGAAAACAAAAGAGAGGCCAGCTTTAGCGCCTAATGAAACACCCAGTGATTAATGTTTTAACTCCACCGTAATAACCCAGTGGTAAATATTCTCAAGTAGCAGCAGGTTCCCAACGCGGTGCTCAGAGAGATTACTAAATGCAGCGTCCTTGTTGCGCGTTATTATGATTTTCTCTTCCTGCACATCCAGGGGAGCTGTTGTTTCATTAGCTCACCATCAGGAAAAATTATCCACCGAAGGTATTTTACGTCTTCTATGAGAAAAAAAAACTCTATTTATGTACTCTGAAGGGATCCACACTGAAATATGAGATCCTTGTTGTTGTTTTTTTTCACAAACCACCAACGTAAACCTGTCCATCCGTCTCTGAAGAAAGACTTTAATGACTAAAGACGAAGAAACACATATTATGCAGCTTCACTCAGAAGCACAGACATTACTAACAACACCCCCCCCCCCTACCCCGACCAAAAAAGACACAGTATTGATGAAAACAATGCTCGGTGTGAAAACAGGTTTAATTAGGTGGAGAAAAATACGGCACACGGGGAACGTGACTCACCCAGTAAAAAGCAGCGTTCATTCATCGACTAATTATCCAAACAACAGTGTCTCGGGGCTGATTATGGGAAGTGGACGGGAGATAATCACGTTCGACTGGTCGGGTTTGTTTGGGGGTTTTTTCTGTCTTCTTTTTCTACAATCAAAGGAGGAAAAAAAACCCCTCTGACGGTCTCGACGGAGGATGAAAGCGAAGGAGCAGAAAATCGGCGCTCGCAGGACTTCTGAGGAAAACTGCGAGCAATCCGTTGTTTGTCCGCGGACATCAGACAACACGGTGTCTCCGCACAGCCACTGATCCACAGCGCTGACAGAGGCGGAGCCAGGCGGAGGGCAGCGTCACCCCCCCACCCCCCCACCCCGGCGCCTAAGAGGACGCCTGATGCCACCGTACGAGTGGCGGCGGTAAAACGGTGGATTACGTAAACACCGGCGCCGTGAGCGAGAGAAATAAGAGCAACTCGACGCCGAGTCGCTGTTCTTAAAAGAAGAAGGGGGGGGGGGGGACGCAGTGACAGCATAATAAGTAGCCACTTTATTGGGCCTGTCTGCATCGGCAGCGAGAGGAAGCTGATTTTGAGCCGCCCGATGGGACGGCTCAACCCGGCCGCACTCTCCGCTGACAGCGTAATAAGCATTCTTCCGAATCGTGTCCATGCCAACGTGGAACGGGATCCGTCCGCTGTTTATCCGCCGTAAAGGAAGTGGAAGCGGCGAACGCGTAACACCATAACCAAGAGGAGGTTCGAGAGTGTTTTCGTTCCCTAACCGATGCTGGGCCATGGAGATGCCGCCCGTCCTACTGTGTTGCCATGCGGAGAGCGTGTTAGACCGTCCCGAACCTCCTGTCAATAAGCGGCACGAACATGTCCAACGTTGTTGAAATCGAGACTCTCATCAAAGAGAACATGCAGTCATCCACCCATCACTCTGTTCACCATCCTTCTTTTCTTCCATCCACCTTTTTATTTGTTTATCCATCCATTTACCTCCCTAATTCTCCTTCTGCGTCTCTGTTCTTACATCCATCCTTCCAAAACTTCCGCCTCACCCTCTCCTGCCACCGCTCCCTCCCTCCCTCCCTCCATCCATTCAATCATTCATTCTTTCATTTATCCATCTATCTCTCCCTCCATCAGGTTGATCCCGCATGACGTTCCCGATGAATAAATAATGCGCGGATCATTTTGAATTCAGAAGTAGGACAGACACTGAAGGATTCCCTGGCTGGACGGGGACGGAGCCCCCTTTTTCTGTCCTCTGATACCCCCCCCCCGAGCAGGATAAAGCGATCCATCACCATCATACAAGCTTTGGCTCCTCGCAGATCTGAAGCATTTTAACGCAAGAACGCGAAATGTATCCCAACAAGCGCTCCCTCCTCCCGCCGCCGTGTCCGCTTTTAGCTTCACAGTTTCAGCGAGACAGTGAGACTGTCCCCGAGCAAAATGTTGCCGCAGCCTAACAGCCGCCCGACCGCCCACTCGACCCGAGAACTCCACGGCAGGCCGTGAGTGCGAGAGGAGGAATCGCTGAACTCTCTGATCCGCGTTTGACTCCCGCTGAGCAAGCATGAAAGTTGTGGCTGCAAGAGTCGCCTGGTCGCCAGGAAGCCTCCACGAAAAACTCATATTCACGAGCAGGAGTTACCTGTTAACCTGCGTTGTTCAGCTGGCTCACAGGCCACTAAAACTGGGAGTCAGGGTCCACATGTGACCTTAAAGGTCACCCGTTGCCCACACACTTTTTTTCCCCAAAACTGTGAAAATCCTGAAAAGACTCAGTCTTTCAGATAAATAGCTGAGTGAGACATTTACAAAAAACTCCCAGAATGCATCTTGAATCAGAAAGACACAGACCAGACCTCATAAAAAAACATAAGCCCCCCTCCCCTGAACAAAGCCTTCCTTTAGTAGCAGCACGTAAGGATGGAGAATGTGACCGTGTGACTGACTGCTGTGATAACGGCTCAAGTTGTGACTTGATGTGACCACGATCGTGCTTTGCGTCGTCTCTTCACGTCCAGAGGAACAGACGTTCGCAAGGACTCGTCGCGAAGGGCTTCGATGAGCTGTCGATGCTCCGAAATCTTCCCCTGATGGAGCAGAAAAACTCACAGGCGGCGGAAAAATGAAGGGCTTTCTCTCAGTTTTGTCAGTGGAAGCCATCTGCGATCAGTCGTAATCACAATAAAATACTGATAAAGCCCGGCTAATTCCCCCCCCCCCCCCCGCCCCCTCTCGCTAATGGAAGCAGCTTGCGCTCCGATCGCTCGCCACAGTTCTCCAGCAATGCCCTTAAAAAAAAAACCCACCTGCTTCATTAAAACCTCGGCGCTTCGCCTTCCAGAGACCGCCCGCTAATTGCGTGGGAGCCGCCGGAGACGTCCAGGAAGTGCGCGGGGTCCCGCCCCCCCCGCGTTGCGATATTGCTTTGACAGCAGAGGATGGATTTCCTGCGCGCGATGACGGGAAGATCAATCCCTCCGAGCCCGTCCGCAGCAGGGGCATTCCCCCCGGAGAGCGCCGCCATTATCTTTTAGGAGATAAGCGAACGTTGGCACATTCACACGCCGGAGGTTAATGCAATCCAGAGTGGGAAAGAGGAGCCGGGGGTAGATGGCAGGGCATGCAAATGTGGCGCGCCTGATGAACCGGGGTCGGGTCGGGGCGGGGCGGAGGGGGGGGGGGGGTTGAAATCGCCAGGACTGCAATGAACCGCTGCGCCGAGAACAGGGCTCAACTTGTAGCCCTTCTGCACTAATCCAATAATATTCCTCTTTGCCATTATCTTATTTAATTTTAGGATTTCAGCCACCCACAGAAGAAGAGGGAAAAAAAAAGAAAAAAGCGAGCAAGGGCGTGTGTTTGTGCATCAGTCTAACTCGATTAGGGCCCGGCGGGTTCGCAGTCCTTTCTTGTCGTGAACGCGCGGCTCATTGATTCCGCCCATCGGGCCGGCACAGAGACAATTTTCCTGCCGGACTCGGGGGAGCCGGACTCAAGACGGCGAGGAAAAGCAAGGCTTCCTCCTTCCGAGGACGTCTGAAGGGATGCGGCATGGCGCCGCGCTTGCTGCTGAGTGCATCAAACAAGTGGGGGGAGCGGGGAGGAGGCCTGCAGAGTCACAGCTGCTCCTCCTTTCTCCTCGCTCGGATGTGGCGAATTTCACCGGAGAACGCCCTCAAGCGCGACACGCCTCGAGGCAGCGCCGCAGATCCTCATCGTATGACGCAATTGGCTGCGTTACGCGATCGCGGCAGAACCTTCTGATTGGCTCGATCGCACTGATTGTACCAAAGAAAAAAAAAATCACCGAACTCCTGAAACAAAACTCCAGATTGTTTGAGGTTTTTGGTTTTTTTTTTCATCCACCGCAAAACCTTTATTACCCACTTGTAGTATTTCACCAGTGTTATGCACTTGCACCACTCTGCGGTTGAAGGTGCAGCGAGTGGATAAGGGGGGGATTAATGGTACCCTGAGCCACGAAACACCAGCCAATCCCGTTAAGCCCGGCCAGGCACGGCCGCGGCGACCCAAACGCGGTGGGTCTCGGTCGAGCCCGTGAGGGTCTCCTGACCGCCGCTCGATCGCTCAGATGACTGCGATCGAGTCTCCTCTCTCCGCCTCGTGCGGTGAATCTCTTGCTTCCTGTTGTAATTTAACTTTTACAAAAAAAAAATCCCTCTCCTCTCCTGCTTCTAGTTCTGATGCCCCCCCCGCCCCCCCGTAACGGCAAAATTATTACACTCAAACTCAAACCCGTAAATCCCTGCTTGACTCCCCTCAAAACCACAACAGTCTTTTTTTTCCCCCTCTCTTCACTCTTTTTCATTAGATCTGGCTTAAAGAGAGGATTAGGTGTGCGCTTACCTCCAGAATCAAACAATCTCTTGTTCTGTCACAGTAAATTTTCGCTCCTACACTTCCCGATTACCCACACAGACCCCCCCAAAAAACGAGTGGCAAAATGGCACCGTTTGTTTTTTATTCATCTGCCCGTTTAAAGCTTTCAGGAGTGTGTTTGTGTGCATGTGTGTGTGTGTGTGTGTTTTTTTCGCCACACTTCGTGCTTGTTTACATGCCTGCTCCCGGGAAAACATCTGAAAAGGGGAGTGAGAGGTGTGGAGAACACTTCCAGCGGAGCCCTGCCACAGTGTGATAACCAGAATGCAGCTCTAATCCGACGGCGACTCCGACACATGGGAGGGTGGGGGGGGGGGGGAGTGGTGGTGGTGGTGTTGGCGGGGGGTTGGAGTTCGAGGAGTGACAGCGAGGCGGGCGAGCCGCTTTGATACTCGCCGTCTCCGCACCAGATGTGAGCAGCATTACGGCGGCAACAGTGGATTATCATCTATTACATAACCGGGGCTGTGCACTTAAACCCTGCAGGATAGAGACTCGCATTGTGCCGGGGGGGGGGGGGGGGGGGGCCCGTGGCGGCGGCGG
>JASSRZ010000023.1:4613524-4635498 GCA_032164315.1 Malacoctenus gilli | reverse complement strand
CCCCCCCCCCCCCCCCCCCCCCCCCCCCCCCCCCCCCGCCCCCACCTGGCTTTGCCCAGAATGCACTGCAGTTCCCAAAGTCTAGCTTGGATGAAGTGGGTGTGGAAGATGAATGGATAACAGCCCGGGTGACAGGAAGCCCACAGAGAGCCATCAGGGCTTTGGCGAAAACAAACGCATCCAGCCAAACAAAAACGAACGCCGCCGGATGGGAGCCGAGGGACTGAATCAAAAGAGGGGGAGTCAAGGAACGTCGCAGCAGAAAAACGACGGAATAATCTGCTTTTTGGGGCGGAGCCTTTCACAAGGTTTAGGAGGTGACTTTTAATCTCTCCTCGTCTTCCTGAAACCCACTCTTGGCCATCAAGCAGATATACGATATATATAAGTGGAACAATGCTAAACGCTACATTAAATGCAATGTTTTCTTCCATGGTTTTCTACATGCCAATGTCAACAGTGTCTGTGATATGGGTCAATAAAGTGGTCGGGGAGCCCGATCCACTCCCACATCGGACGTCTGATACCCTTTCGGTGGTTTGGACTCCATCCGCCTCCCAGACCACAGTCTTCTTTAGCATAAGCGCAGCGTAAAACGAGAAGTCACCTCAGACAAGGCCACCGGGCCGAGTACAATGGCTGGTCGAACGTAATTCATCCCTATCACATTCGCGGCGTGGCTAATTAAACCACATCACTTCCCCTGCTGGAAAAGAGAGAAAAGGTCAAGGAGAAGTAGAAGGAGGAGGTGACTCGCGGCAAGAAGTCGGGCGAGCCAGGTACCCCCGAGTTGACGCACGTCCCGCACAGCCAGCAGACTTCTCAAACATATTTTGAAACAGGCTACATCTACATCCTTATTGCTCCCCTAAAAGCTGCAGTATAAGTACAAAGTGCAGTACAAGTTCATGTAGGAATGTGGACTTTGACGCACTATGGAGTATTTGCACTTATGTCATGAACTAAACACGTACTTGAGAAGAAGTTTTTGTTAGTTAATTGATTGAAAACACATGTGTTTTCAGTCTTCACATCTCTCAAAGGTTTTATTGTGAATGGGTTGCATTCCTAAAAGATAGCAAAAAAGCCACATTTCACCAGGTTTTCGATTCATATAGACCATATCAGACCAGATCTAGATGAATAACTACTGTAACCAGACTTCTTTGGCTGAGTTTGTCCTACAGAGGTTAAAAATAGACAGTGTGGACAGGGTGTAAACTCTGCCGCAGCTCTTGGGGGCGCTCAGCACAGTCAGATCTTCTGGTTTAGTTTGGGGAAAATAACCTAAATTGACAATATTCTTAAGACTCCTTAATTTTTTTTTTTTTTGCAAATGATGTTCTCAGTGGAGCCCATGTCTCTTTAAGGGGAAGCTGAAGCCCTAAATATATCCAACGATGTCAACAAACCATGAAAAAAAAAAGTGCCACTTCTAGTGCAAAGCTCTTTTTTTCAGTAGACATCAACAACAGTCGAAAATAAACCTCATGTTAATTAATGACAGAATGGTACACAATTCCCTCTCATTTTTCATTTGCAGCACTTTGCTGCAGCAATTAGTAAACCTTACAGCCAGAACATTACCGAACCAGCTGCCGGTTGCCATTCTGACAGCCTAATTGGAGCCAGCGCCTTGAAACGCACGTTTGTCTGAAAGAAAAAAAAAAAAGAAAAGAAAAAAAAAAGGCTCTTTCAGAGAAAAGCTGCTTCCTCATAATCAGGGTTTCTTGTTGTGAAGAAGGATAAGATGATGTGGGAGTCGCTTTAGGCGCCTCAAACTTTGAGCACTTCATCTCGTTCAAACTGGATGCAGTACTCGGGAGCCGCGGAACGAGGGGTTTCCAGAAATAATGGGCGAAACGGAGGTTGTTGGGTTTGCTTTTCCAATGGTGAGCTCTCTGGCTCGATCGGGGGGCGGCCATCTCCGAGTGGGCGTCAAGCGGGAGCGTCCAGAGAGACGCGTTCCTCGCTTCAAGTCAAACACAGAAAGTGGACGATGAGCAGGTTTTTCGAGGGGAGCGCGTTTGCATCGTCGGTTCCTCCTCTCAGAGGTTTACGTTATGAGATTGTTGTTCTTCCGTTTTTTTTTATTTAGTTTGGGAACCATTTAGATGCCGGCGAAGGACCCGCATCTCGGAGGCCCTCCCGAAGATCTGCTGGAATCCTGAAGGGAAGCCAATGGACAAATTGAGCCATACGTCATTTTAACCCTCTGGGGGAGTTTGCATTTCATCATTTATTAGCAACAGGACTGGAATAAAAAAAACTGCGTCGGATGATTAGCGCTTTAATCACAATGATCACTTCTTATTCACAATCTATCTTAAAGTAATAAAACTTGACAGAAACAAGCTTTTGGCAGTCAGAGATTCTCAGTCAGTCAATGAATCCATAAATAAACATGAATTGAAGCATATTTCTGAAGCTTCTACATGTTTAGCACTGAATTAAAACTGAAGATTTAAATTGATTCGTCGGTGTACGGATTCCTGCCCGCATATTTTCTTTTTTTCCTGCCTGTCTGCACTTTGACAGCTTCTCTGAGATTTTCCCGCTCGTCAGGTTAAGTCGATGTGGTCTCATCGTGGCACAGTGCATCATATTACCGCCACGAGCCGCCGCTCTCGTGCCTTTTCATCCCGACGTCAGTCGGCAGCCGAGCATTTAGTGTGTCCGCGCGATCAGAAGCGAAGGTAAAATAACTCGATGAAAAAATTCTTTAACAGTTCTTAATGACTGACCAAAATTGATGCAATAAACTCCAGCGAAGACGAGCAAAGCGACTGAACCATCTCCAGTGTGTGTGTGTGTGTGTGTGTGGGGGGGGGGTCGCTGGGAACACTCTATTTATTTATTGATGACTAAAAGTGAAAAAGAAATCATTATCATTGCTAATGTTGTAATAATAGTTGGTTGTTATTGCTATTCGTCTTACTCACTGAGTTTCACTAAAATGAGAAAGCGCGTGATGTTTTCTGTCCCCCTTCACGAGTTTTCCTCGACAACACACTAAGAATAGCCGCAGCCCTCGTCAGGTGTTGAACTGTCATCACAAACGTACACACTGCTTGCTGACACACAGTCTGCTTGTGCGTGACTCATGAACTGAGGAGTAATTGATTACAACGTAAACTTTTCTTGGCATCGGGCAGCATGATCCTCCGGCCCTGAGACATGTGCTGCTTTCGGCGTGATCAACAGCAGATGCGTCTCACTCCCACGTGCCCGCGCTTTCTGGAGTATGACTCAAAAAGGCGCACAGCGGCAACCCCTTCGGCAAACGCCGCTGAGCTGTCGCTGCCACCGTGGGGTGTGGGCGGCCCCTCGGCCGCAGCGCTGGCGCTCCCGATCTCCCTTTCACATTTTCGCCCAGTAAGTCATGTGGCAATGCGTTCGCCCCTCGCGCCAGATCCGTTTTTCGATCCGATCTGCTACTTTGCACCTCGCAGCATGAGGAGAGACGAGGCGACTGGTTTTGTTGTCTCACTGGAGCTCCAGAAAGTCAAAGTCATCAAAAAATTCTCTGCATAATCGAATAATCTGTCAATGTTTCTCTTCGTGTGAGAGTTTTTAGTAGTTTGTGCTTTGTTATCTGACAGGTGAGGCACACAAAACCATGAGCCCAACAGAAGAGCTTCGTTTTGCCAGCTGACTGTTTATCAATACTAGTTATGCAGAAGTACGTTGTAGTGTGGTCCTGTTCACTGCTAACTCCTCATTTTCTGCTTGTTTTTCTTAATGCAAAATTAGAACTTCAGTCAACAAGGGGGATCAACACAGCATTGATTCTGCATATTTTCTTTACTTTACTGAATCAACCTGACAAACATTCAGGTTTTTTACAATTGACACTATTATTCAACAGTACTGAAAAAGGTTCATGGAAACATGCCGATTCATGAGCCTCCATTACTCCTGGACACTAAAGTTTGTTCTCTCTTTGAGTTTTAATTAAATGTTTATTGATTCTATTGGTACTGTAGCGTGTTGGTGTTCAGTCATCAAAGCCACTCTCTGGCATCTACCCTAAAGCACATTGCTGGATTTAATGCAAAAGGGAATCAAGACATAAAACAACGATATCAGATAGTTGCCTACAGAGATGAGGAACTCTTGACCTCAGAGTTTAAAGGTTGCTTTGAAAACTAAGAGGGAATTGAAATTTTCTACACACCAAAAATGGGGAGGAGACGATTGGAGACCAAACACAGCTACATCCATGTGACTCTGTTTCAGAACACAAACTGTGAAACGCCAAGACGCTCGCTAAAACAGTAAATCCCATGGCATTATTGTTTATGTAGAGCACATCCACCGAAAATAACTTCAAACAAAAAAAGCGCGATGCTTTGCAATGCTAAACGAAAATGCTTTAAACCAAGAGTAGTCATGCATATGGGATTATGCCGTGTCTCTTTTGGACCCGGCTCTTTTGTTTTTTTGAATTTTTTTTTCTTTTCCGTATGCTAAACCGCGCTCGCACGCCTGTTGGAGTTGCGGCTCTCCATTGTGAGAACGCCGCCTGGTAGCGATGAGCGATCGCCGGCGGTAAACAAGTCCCGGCCGCTGCCAGATAATGCTCCTCCCCAGCTGTGGGGATCTCGCGGCTTTCGGGGGCCGTCTCTCCTTCCTCGCTGTGCCAGTTTCCTCTCCCACTCTGCCTCTCCACAGAATCCCCGGCATTTTTCCTTCCTCAAACACAATATTTACCGCCCCCCCCCCGAACCCCGCCCCCATCCTCAGCAGGTCCTTTATTCAGCTCACCCAAAGGACACACGTGAATGCACATGACTGTCGTATTCATGGAGTGAATTCCGTTGAAACAACTTCCAGAGGAGGGAAATCACTCAAACGTATCCAAGGAGCGGAGAATTTCGGACTCGATTTGTTCCGATAAAACACAGTTCAGGGCCCTTCGGTGTGTCGTGACCAAATATATGAGGAGCAAGAAAGATGGGGGCGGCGGAAAGAGGCGGCGGCGTCCCGCTGTGCCGCCGCTTGGTCTCTCGGTGCGACAGAGGCATAAGTGTTCTTATTTGCATCAATCTATTTGCCCTTCAGCCAACCCCGCTTTAGGTAACAGTCCTCCCCATTGTCTCTTTGTTTATATTACCAGCCCGGGCTCAGCACCGCTTCTCTGTCCTTCTTGCCGTCGCTCCAAAGTGTCACAACAACATCAGTCAGGTTTCAAGGAATTAGTGGCATCTCCGATACAGAAGGATGTTGTGTTTGGTATCATTTTCCTGGCCTTGTAATCAACCCACAACACAGACGACTCCATCTGTTGACGGGAAACATTCGATATAGCATCACTGCTATTTACAACCCTTCCTGCATGACTTTGTACCTAACAGATCTTACACATTTGTTTTAGCTCATTTCATTTGCCCACAGAACACAGCAATGAGCCCAAACTGAGCGGGTGAACACGTGCGACCGCAGTCAAAGCCAGCATCAATGCATGCAGAACGTCAGGCCTGAGTAGCTGCAGGGTTTTACCAACAGACGTCAGAAAGAGAACAATTTTGACAAGGTGAACCTTGAATTTCCTGAAGAAAAGACGCAGGTTTTCTTTAGGTTTTGTAAAGAAGAACAAGGGATGATATTCAGACAAGGTGCTCAATTCAGTAGTGTTGTTTTTGATGCTATGATTGTACCAAAGATACATGTGGACCCTGAACTAAAATGAGTATCACAGCTCAGATCGGTGGGGTGCGGGGGGTGGTTACGTGAGGAGTTATGAGGGCATTTGACATCCACATAAATTCCGATGTCTGCACCGACTTTTTTTTTTTCCTGTGAACTGCCAAGACCGATAAGAACCGCTTCTCCATCAGAGAGCCTGATGGTACATGTTGTGAGTATTACTGTGAGTGCAGAGAGGACGCTGGAAACACAACTGCACACTTTACACTTCTTCCACTGTGCAGTGAACCAGAAGTACACACGGAGATCCGAGCACGTTTAGCCAAGGCGCGCGTGTGTTGCTGCGCAGCACAACTTTGTGATGTTGGAACTTTGACAAATGATCAATTCGCCTTTATACTCCGACTCCGACAACAGCATTATTATTAGTATGCCTTTTCATCTCGGTACAGTCAGCCAAAGAGCGCTTGATCTCAATGGCCTCTTGTTAATGGAGCGAGACATGAACTGTTGTACCCCTTTCCTGGATGTGGTACGTTAGTAATTTATGACGCCGATGATCAGTCATTCTGAGAGCAGGACAATCCAAAGCTTGTACAGCAGATATTGAAGCCAGCAAGCTCCTCTTCAAGCTGGAGGTTGGTTTTTTTTGTTTTTTTTTTCAATTACGTGGGCTCCAAAGTTGAAGAAGGAATGTAGAAACTGAGGAAGAGGCAGGGTTCTGTTAACAAGCTGCCTTCCAATGAACCTGTGCAAAAAAAATGTACAAATGATGAATTGAGTGAGAGATGAAATTTAGCCAAAAGCATAGAAAGCACAAAACAAGACAAGAACAATAATTAGGATGGATTATTAAATGAACAAAAATGAATAAAAAAGGCTCAATTTGAGTCTTTTTTTTCGAATGGAGGGAATGGAAAGGAATGGACAGCATTAAAACGAGTGCAAATATAAACTTCTTATTTCTGGTAAGCTGAGCAGGTCAGTTTGGAGCTTCCAACCCTCCCACGTGCCCTCGGTTCCTGGGGCAGGCTGCTCCGGCGCCACGGAAGAGAAAAAGACGCCTCTCCAAAGTCCCCAGCTCTGCGTTCCAAGACCGCGAGGGGAGGCATGCCCGAGGACCCGGCCGGTCCCACCGGCTCGCACAACCGTCGGTGTGTGGATTATATATTCTGGTGCAGGACCAGGAAGTGCTTTAAAACTGTGCGAGTGTGCAGAGAGACAGCCAGCACACATCAGGAGACATGCAGACACCACGCAGCATCATCAAGCTTGGCCCTGAGTGATGAAGCGCTCAGCTTTCAGGTGAGGAAGGTTAGGAGCTCACCCTTCTCATCAATACAGCACCAAACGACTGGAGTGCACACGAAACTATCGAACACGTGACAGCATCCTCGAAAAAAGAACATCACATCCCTGAGAACCTGCACACCCCAAAAAAACCTGCAGCAAGTCTCTGGGCAGCGATGCAAAGGCGTGCGTCATCAATAGTTTACCAGCTGACTCAGGGCAACTGATCACATACATATGCATTTATCTTGACCAGGGGGGGTCTCACAGCGGGGGGCATTGCCAGTTCAGAGCTTGTCAAAGTGGCACATTTCAATGGAAAAGATAAAACAGAAGAAGAAACTTCACCGAATCTCCAAAAGAAAGTATGATGTCTTTTACGCCAATTTGGTGACTTTGTGTGTTTGTTTCAAGGTAGTTTGAGAGACTTCGGGGGAATGAATAGTTTGATCCACTGGCCTCAGCTGTACATCCATCTACTGAACGGTTACATCCCATAATAAGGCTATAGATTGGTCCTTATGGAGATGAAGAGGGGAAACGGTACATATACGGTCCGTGACAGTTGTCGCGTAACTGCAGCTTCTTGTGCTTCTTCCACAGAGCAGTTTGCCTTCTTCTAAAAAAAAAAACAAAAAAACGCCACCAAACACACTTATCAACGGGCCTTCTGACAGCATAAAGACTGGAAAAACAATGCGCAGCAATTTGGCGAGGGCGGAAACACTGTCTGCTTTCTCGTTTCATAACGTCAGCCGCTGCACGTCTCTCTCTTTGAACCGGGGTGGTGATCTTCTTTCCCGACGTTTAAAACGTTGGGGGTATGTGAGGAGAGGGGTGGGAGCACTTTGTGTCTTGCCCCGAAAATTAGATTTGAGGATCAATAGTTTGTTTTGAGTCCAGTCCAATCGGAAGCGAGGCCGTGGCCAGCAACAGGCCGGCTTCAGTTGGGGCGGACAAAGAAACGGTGGACTAGCGGGGTTTTTTGGGCTTGGTCTGAAGGCACCGCGGATTTGGCTTCCTGGTTCAGCGCTTCGGTGAAGGAGGAGCTACTATAGGCTCGCCAAAATCAGATAAGCTCCATTGAACAGTCGGACTAGATTTCATTATCAAACGTAGTTTGTGTCGTAAGTAAGCAATTAAGGAACTGCTGTTTTATTCATACTTTTTACATAACAATCCCAAAGTGCTTCACAATACAACAAAGTGAAAGCACTGCATCGGATTATGAATATAAAACAGTTTACAGCATAAAGCGCCATCCTAATTAAAGCTCGTCTGAGAAATTTCTCCAGCTGCACTTTGAAAGAATCTATGGAGTCCGTACGGCACGAAGGAGAAAAGACGTCAAAGAAGCTTTTATCCTAAAGTGTTTTCCCTTAATCATCTGGTTATCATGGCCCTGACCTGGCAATGAGCGGGAAAGGTCGTCGGAGGTCGTGCGTGAGTCAAAAATAAAAAGGAACAGACTGAAAACTGTGAGTGCGTTCATTATTTCAGTTCGAAAGAAGAAGCTTGCCTCGTCTCAAGAGCTCGTATCGAGTTGAGCTCACTGGTAGATAGTCGTTTGGTGAACTCACTTCAGAGCACGAGGGTCCCTGGTTAGAGGGCCTTTTCTGGTGTGTCTGTTCTCCTGGAGGGTGGGTTTCCTTTGGGTGTCCCCCGCTCCAATCCCATGCTCAGGTGGCCCCTCTGTGACTTAATCGTGCATAGGGGAGACTGATTGTGCGTCTGTGTTTTTTTTTTCTGTGATCATCGACTTGCAACGTGTCCAGGTGGACCCTGCCTGCCCCCCCCTTTCTCCAGTGGAAGCAGGCACCAGCTGTGTGGAAGATCAATGGATGCATGAAGGAATAATAAACCTGATCAATTGTGAACAACATTGAAGTCACGGCAACAACAAGCGGGAAGTAGTTCGGCCTTGTCTTATTAATCAATCCATTACCGTCAATGCCCGTTATCAATAACAGCTCCTTGGAATCGATAGAAATTTGCCCGTGGTGGTAAATTAGACTCAGCTAACAAGTGATTATGGAGGTCAAAGCTTTGTCACATTTGGTCAAACGTTTTTACTGAACACGAAACGATTTAGGAGTGCTTTGAAGGAATGGATTAAAGTGTAGTTTGTATAGATATAGTGTGATCAGGCAGTGCTTCCTTGAAATAATGACAAATCTAGTGATGGTTAACTAAAAAGATATAAAAAGCACATTTTTTGACTTTTTAATGATATTTTTATGTCCAATTGTTTCGACAAGAGGCTCCACAAATAATCTATCATAGTTCGTATGGCTTTTTTCCCTGCAGACAACACAGCTTTATTGTGATAACTTCTGATTTTCTATACATCCTTTATACCTTTTGTTATCTGACAGTTTCCACAAAACACTTTAAAAGACGTCTGATCAGACAATCGCAACTCTCTTTCTTCCTTCCCGGGATTTGCGGCTGCTTTGAATGGCCGTGACCAACAGCGGTTGCCTCGCCTACAAGTGGGCCGTCGCCCCTTCCAACAGCTTAAATATGGTGTTTATAAAAAAAAAAAAAAAAGCCGAGCGAGAAACAATGGGCCTCCCTCCCTGTCGATTCCAGCGAACTGGAACGGGAAGGTTTTTTACGGGCTGGGAGCCGGCGGGCCCCCGAAGGTGTTTGCAAATGATGACCAGGAGCGATCCACAGACGCCCGCACAAAAGGCACTCACAAAAGGCACAATACGGAGTCGTATTTAAAAAGCTTTTGTACGTTCAAGTGTAGGAGGCACTGTCAAATGGGTTCACCAGAGCCATCTTTAAATAGAATTTAATGGAGTGCTTTGTGCTCGAAATGAGACTAAGCGGCGTCTTTGTCGCGGGGCTGATGCGGGCGAACGGAAAGGAAAACAGAATGTTTTATATCGCCTTACATAACATTTGCATATCAAAGCTCGCCGTGTTTTGATATCATTACAGCGCTTGGAAGTGGGCAAGTGTGGCGGGATTATTTCATAAACAAATCATTGGGAATTTAATTGGGAAAAATCTGATGTCAGGTATTTCCGACTTCCTTTTGGTTTTTCGAAAGGCAGGAGCCCGCCGTGGAAAATTTGCATCACAATCGCCTCGTTCACAAACCTCAAACAAACCGGCTCATTAGGATTCGAGGCAGCAGGAGCCAATTCAGCGAGTGATCATGTGGGGAGATGCTCTTTAAACTCCTGGAAAGATCTCCTCTCCTCGCTGATTTCACAGGGCATCACTGAACCAAGCTGAATCACCGGGGTGGGCGTGTGTAGCTCTCTCCTTTGCACGGATCAGAAGTGCGACAGGAGGAGTTACAACCTTGCGTGACGCAATTATTACTTTTGATGTATCAGTGTAACAGATTCGAGGTGCATCATTCACACCAACTCAGTCAGGCCCTCACTAATGCCCCCACCCCATACACACCCTGCAGTGTAAGGACTTCCCTGGCAAAAGATCAGTAGTCATGCTCAGATCTTTTAGCCAAGGCTCCAAAACGGAGGCCTTACAGCTCACAGTGAAACTCGGGACAGGTTCGGCTATTCCCGATGGACGTCTTGTGTGCTACAACCCACATTCATTTGAAACTATGTGGGACGCAGCATGAAGGGGACGTAATCGGCGCAATCAGGGGACGAAGCACAACGCGGGAGGTGAAAGGGTCATCGAAACAGCTTCAATCTCCGTTCTTCCAAAGCGACCGCATCATTTTCCTCAGTTATTCCCGGAAACACGGCGAATGCTTCGCGCGCCGATGACGTCTTCACTTTCGGTCGTCTAGTGAGGCCAGCTCCGACTTGTGCCGAGTGCAGGGGTGGGGTAGGTTGGGGGTCGGGGGGGGGGGACTTCGCATGGTGCAATTAAATGACACAGTTCAAAGAGTGGATGCTGTGCAACAGCGCCGTGCATCTCTGGGGAAGGAGGAGGAACCAACCAAACCATGGTGCTGAATTCAGCCAGCAGAGAAGAGAAAACCTCTAAACACGTTTGATCCAGGCAATTAAGTAATAGCAGGAGCTCGCTGACCACATGTATGTGCTCTTGCACCATCCTGTGTGTTGTAATCAAGCAGGAGGGGGAGGAAACGACTGGTGCAGATTCATCCTGTGTCACAGCTTGAGTTTGGCCTGCAGGAGAACTTTTGAAAACAAATACGCAACCCAACATGTCGCCGCTACCAAACAACAATCTCTCATTCTGAAACTTAATGCTGATAGAGGATTCATCAGCACAACTGTTCTGATGTGTTTGCGAAGCGACAAACAGGGCGGGATAATCGCTGTCAGAGCGCACTGAACAAAGACGATCTGAAGGAGTTTGACATTTCTTGATAAGTCAATTACTCACTGCGAAGATGTTGTCACACTGGTTAATGGGTAATTTTCTCATGATTGCCTAATTTGCACAAACACAACAGCGGCGAAGCTCCCGGTGCCACGGCAGGACCGCTCGGAGGCCAGCAAAGGTGGGGCCGCTACACAGAGGATAAAACAGTTTGGCGGTGTTGATTGTTAGAGAAGTTTTACTTCTCTGCACTCAAACAAAGTAGAACACTGAGGTTGAAGCCTTCAGAAATCTACGACTTATTTCGGGCGTTTGAAGATTTCTGAAAGTAAATTACAACCTTAATCAAATGTGTGAAAGTTGTTCTGATCTCCTTGCACAACTGAAATAAAACGGATCTTGACGTGTTTATCTGTGATGAATCAACCACACTGTAAATCAGACCGGTTCAAACTGTAAAAGCGTGATGAGAGCTCGACACACGCAGTAACTGCTGGAGTCGCATTGTTTGCCTTTTCACAGAAAAAAATAGTCTCATGTGAAATTACAAACAATGGGTGGAGAAGAAGGAATTTTCAGTCATTTCTAAACTGAACTGTTCCTTAAAGCTCCCAGATGTCTGCCAACTTGAAAACTCACTTCCACGGAAGACTTTGAAAGCAGCATTTCAGAGGTGAGTTAAAGATGCTGGTGTCAAATTACAGAGAGCAAGGATGTGATGGCCGCTGGCTGATCTGTTCAGATGAAGCCTCCTTACGCTGGTTGCAAGAAAGATGACCTTATATGGAGAAGTGCTTTCAAGAAAAAAATCACCAGAATCACATGCAGCACTTTGTGTTGTTCCTTCAGATTTTTCAGTTTAGAGTCTATATGTGCTGCTTGTCCTCAGACTGACCCTGACTGTGATTATCAATCATTCGCCTCGGGGTCTCACCGTGTGAGTGTGTGTGTGCATGCGCGCGCGGGTGTGTGTGTGTTCTTCACGGGGCTCACAGCTATTTGAAATGATGAAGTCAGCTGGGAGATTTGGCGCAGACTCTCTGCTGGCTCCGGCCCAAATCAGTGGAAATTGAACGCTTATTGAGAAATGGTGATTCGGCGTGGGAGCTGGAATTCTCCATCCGCAGACTTCGGTGCGTGTGCATTTTTTTTTTTTTTCTTTTACTTCTCACTCCGAGCCAGGATCACTGGCGCTCACCTCGTGAGGCGGGACAACAGAGCAAGCCTGGAGCGGGGCGCTCCTTTCATTTCACACAGCCGATAAACATTAATTGGGACTATGAGGCAGTCATGGAGAATAATTTGAATTTACCCCCCCCCCCCCCGGTGGGCTGACTTGGCACAGCCAGATGCGAAGGCAGACGGATGAACACATGAATACCGACAGGTGAGCAACTGGGGGCCGACTGCCGGTTGCGACTCGTCCATCGTCGGATCGCACGGGTGTGAACTCCACCTCGAAATCTCCTCCGGCCAATCAGAGGACCAGAAAGCCTCTTTCCACGCGTCAGCTCGCATATCACCCATTCACCCGCGCGTACTTCCAAGCGACGCAATTAAAGTGACCTAATAAATTAAGCGCTCCGGCACCCACGGCGTCGAAGAAGCGAACAATCGTTCCCGCGCGCGGGCGCCGAAAAACAGGGCGGGATTTATCACCCCGTGGTGCTCTTGTGCAAACCTTTTACATTTCCAATTGCCTCTTGATAAGAGTATATGGGCCACGCGGGGAGCTGACAGGCAGAGGCGCGAGGCAGGCAAACGGGATGGGAGGAATGTATATGAGAAACGTCTAATGGGAGGATCTGTAAATAAACCTGGAAGGCAGGAAATTCTTTCCGTGGCTCCGGTGAGTCATTTAGACCCCCACCCCCCCCCACCCCACCCTCCCTGACCGAAATCCATAAAAATGACAGATGAAGAAGCAAAATGTATTTTTTCGTGCGTTGATGAGGAGTGATGCCTCCTCCTGCACGAAGAAAACACAGAACTCGACCGGGCGTCTGCATTCGTCATGCTTTCTTTGGGTGGGAATAAAATAAAAATCCCCACCCCCCCCAAACCGAAAATCCCTGTGATAGAAAGAGAGCAGCTGTGGGTTATTGGGTTCCCTACATGTCAATCTCTGCAGTCCCCCCCACCCCCCCAGACAACACTCGGAGAGGAGACGCGGGAGGGGAGGGGGGAGGACAACACGCGATGCACACGCCGCCGCGATTTGTCATGAGGCTGATTTGGGCGAATTGCGTATCCAGACTTGTCATTTCAGCCGGGTGCAGAACACTGAGTGACGGGCGGGTGGGGGAGGGGGCTCTCCCAACAATCCATTCAAATCCTGCAGATGTACAAGTACATGCAGCTGGAGTCGTCGAAACATCTCATTACATTCACAAAGAGAAACGTTGCCACATCAACCGATTGAGGAAAACGTCTTATTTTTGTTAACTTGTGTGCAGGTGGAACAAAAGACTTACCATGTTCCGTTCTGTCAAGTAAAGACGTTTCAAGGAAGGAAAGAGGAGCGCCGGTGACTTTGAAATGTCGCATCACCTGGAAGGTCAGTGAGGAGCCATGGCGGTGAAAGGAACAGGCAAACGAAGCGCCTCGGGTCCCCTCGCACAGAAAACTTCATCAATATCCAAAGCGAGACGAGTGGGGATGGAAAATAATTCAATAATTGGTGAATATCCCTGACAGGAATCAGCCTTGAAGGTGACACTGAGAGATACGCGCCAGGCGGGGCGGAAAAATCGCAAAGTAAGTCGTTTTGCTCGCACGCCGCCGCCGGTGGAGGAACCGCCGAGCTGTAATGTTGGAGTGTTTCCAGCGTAGGGCCAGAAAGAACTTCAACCTTGTAGAGAAACAAGTAAGTTTTGTGCAAAATGCAGCTCAAATGTTGCATTATTCCTTCCAAAAGAAGCATATTTTGAATAATATTCGCCCTGAAACTTCACACTTTACCGAGTGCAACCTTCCACCGTCGAGGCGAGTTCCTAAACACAACCTACTTGCGCACACACTTGTTTGCAAGTGTTTAAAAACTCAAAAGGAGTGTAAAATTCATGAATTCCACATAGCGTGGATTTGCAAATAAAAAAAGGTGCCTTTCGTTTTTTCCACTGTGGAACTCGGGTGCCTCCTAAAACAAAGCTTCCACACTTTAAAGCTGTGGCTTTCAAATTGCCCGTCAGATGGTAATTACGGTGCACCTGCAGCGTGAACAAGGTGTCCTTTTGAACGCGTCATGGTTTGGTTTTTTTTCTTCCCCGAGTGTTGTTCGCTCCTCAACACCTGCCAGTCACTCACTCCTCGTGAGCCTCCTGCCAAGTCGCTGTCAGGAAACGCGACGCAGAGCGACGGCAGCCGTGGAGACGATTGGGGGGGGGCTGAAGAGCTATTTGGCGTGAACCGGTCGCGGATTCCGGGTTTGTTTTGTTTTTACAGGATGTACGTTTGTGTTGCTGTGACGACACCTCTCAACGGTAGCGGCGGCTTTACATGTCTGTCTTCAGTTTGAATGGAGCCTCTCAAGGAAGCATGCATTTGTGGGATGAGCAGCACAGGCTTTTGTAATCTCCTTACTTCAAATACTGCACGTATGTGGGTGAAACGTCAATTCAAGGATAAAAGTGGATTGGCAATATATTCGCCTCAACAAGTTTGTTTTTTTCCCCCCCTCATATAATAACAATAATCATTTTTATTGACTTCAGTCATTTGTGTTGCTTTCAAAGCATGCAGCTCACTGTTATTGGGTTTGTTTAGGTTGTCAAAAGAAGAGGGAAAATAAACATTTATGAAGCAATGTTTTGAAACATATTGAGTGGTGATGGTAACAAACACTTGTACAAACTGGGAGGATTTCTGGCCTTAAAAAAACATGACAGCAGCTCATCTTCAAAGGGTGAAGTTTCAGTCTGTAGGATGATTTTCATGAGGATAAATTATCTAGTTCAATAAAACTCCCAACAAAACAGCTCAGAGTCAAACGGTTGTCAGGGGAGCAGGAGCTCTGCACCCTCGGCCAGATAAATTGCCTGACTCGGGGCTCGGTGGTCCGGATGCTGAAGGGGATTATTTTTTACCCGGTTACTCCGTCGGAGCAAACTCCGGACCCAGACTGGCTGCTGCGAACAGCGGAGAACAGCCGGCCTGGGAGCCGGGGACGCCGCGGAGGCCTGGACCCCACGGCACCCAGGCATGCAGCGGGGTCCGGCGCCTCCGAGGGTCTCCCTTCAATTAACGCCCAGCTGTTCTCCGCAGCAGTGCCGGGGATCAAGCCCCTCCCCCTTCCTCCCTGGCCCGTCTCCTCCACACCGGCCCCCACCCCTCCAGCAGCATCTCGGCGGGGCCTCACAGAGGAGGATTCTGAGTATTTATCAGCGGCGTACGCGGCGTAGCCAAAGTCTGATGCAATGAGAGGCCGGGCAGAAGAGGGTGGGTGGGGTCGGGTGGCGGGGGGAGTCACGCTGTGAGACCGGCGCAGCGAGTTAAGGAGCTTAGACAGATGGAACAGGTTGGATAGGAGCCATGTAGGGGGCCTGGTAGGTGAGACGCTGCGTGCCTGCTGCAAGTGCAGAGGAAGGCCTGACCTAATTGACTGACTCGATACAACGCAGACAACCAGTTGCCAAGGCTGGAAGCGCTCGCATGGATCCAAGTGGAAAGACGGTGGCAGCCAGCGAGCGAGCGCCGGCGTCTCCGCGAGCTGCTGCGGCATCGGTGTTCAGGGCCAAACAAGAATAGAAAAGGCAAAAAAGTGAAGAAAAAAAAAAAGAAAAAGCCAGTCTGCACTGTTCGGTATTTAAAAAGTGAGACCGGTTACACAGAGTCTCTCCACCACTAAATGCTAACGGTTCACCCGACAACAGGCCCGCTGCGCCTGGAGCAAAAACATCGTACAAACAAGAAACCTTCCTCTGTCGGCCAGACAGAAGTGACCACATCCGAGTTCTGGGTGCTACTCGCTGACCATGTGACTACTCAGCTTTTGCCTGGTTCTCCCAGATGTCGGGTCAAGAACACCACTGTTGACTTTAAATGGACTGAACGTTTCAGGAGCTCCGCACACAGGAGAGAACAAAACTAGAACAACAATAGAAAAAAAAAAAATTGGGGTTTTTCCACTTAAAAAGTAGATCATGTCTGATTGCCCTCATTTCCTACGTCTCACTCAGGTACAATTTACTGTCTCTCTGTATCGCATTTAGCTGTAATCATTGGATTTTGGAGACAGCCCCAAACTAGCAGAGGATGCTCGCGCGGTCAAGAATGTGGAAGGAAAACAAATCAATAAAATAAAAAAAAGCACACAACAGGCAGAGCATTGGATGAATGAATACAGGAGGAAACAACGCAAAAATAAAAAGTGAACCAAAAGGAAACAAACTCCAAAAATTTAACCAATCGATGGTTCGCTCGGCTTGCCCTCCCGAGGGCGTAGCGGCGCTATCTCCTGACGGTCAGGGCGCGGTTCGCTGCAGCAACGCCCACTAATGGTCTCCTTGGAAGAGCGAGAAAAAATAAGGGGCAATCTTTTTGGATAGCAGGCGTGTTGTTTTCGACAGCACGACTACCTTCACGCAGACCCTCTCCACTGGTGGTCCCATTTATGCTGCTATATATTCTCCTGCTGGGGTCAGGAGCTCTGCGTGATCAGCAGGTCCCACGTATCGCTGCACACCTTCACCCACCATTAATGGCATCGATTCTGTTACTACCACGACTGACAATCTTTGGCTTTGTGTGAGTGTACGTGTGACCTCTGCCTGTTTACTTTGGTTTGTATGTGATAATAATGGTGATCGGTGTTACTTTGAAGGCTTACGTCAACATATTGACTTAACTGCTTCCTCACAAATGCCACCATATTGTTCAATCAGTCTTCTGTTTGTTCCTGTTCATATCACTGAATTGACACCATTAACTTAATGCACCATTGTAGTGAACAGTTAAAGTTGCATTGCAGTTTTTGCTTGCATTTTAGGTAAAAATTGCATCTATTGTACACGTTGCAAGCCTTCCTCCTTCCCTTGTACCACTGGGGACAACTACTTCAATACTGCTTTGCAAGTGCAGTTGTGCAGTAACAACAGATTTGACCAAAATATTTCACGACTTGCAGGAGAAGGTCTGGACATATCCGTCCACTGCAGCCTCCTAAGTTCACATTTGTTGACCACAGCCTGCTGAGCCAACCTGGAAAGCATCCGTCACTGCGAGGCACTGCTAAATAGTTAGAATAAAGAGCCAGCGTTAGATGATGGCGTTCGAAGTGGTTCGCAGGCGCTCGGTGACGAGCGGCGCATCACTTATCCGCTTAGAGAGACGGATGGGAGGAAGAATTCGTCTGAAATCAAATTGAAAAAAAAAAAAAAACAGAGACTCGTCCGCCACCTCTCCCCCGTTCACCCTCCTTCGGTCTCAACGAGGATCAATAGACGCCGCAACTGAATCCCAAATTTCAGCGTCGGAGCAGCTCAACAGTAATTTTTAGCACCAACTGCAGATAAATGGGGTGATTATTCTATCGCTGATGTCATCCGCAAACAGAAAAATCAACCTTCAGCGAGCTGCTCCTGAGAGAGGTTTTGATTGACGGCTGTGCCCAGCAGGGGGTTTTGTCCTCGGGGCTGGCTCTTTAATGTTCTCGCAGAATCTCAATTGTTCTTATTCAGGTGCACAGATGAGGGAAAAGCAGATTTTAAAAGAGAGAGACAGAGAGAGAGAAAGACAGAGAGAGAGAGCGAGAGAGAGAGAGAGAGAAAGTGTGCTCTGCATCTCTAAATCCCATTTCAACATTGTCTTGACATAATTCTTCAAAAGCGATAGCCTCCGATTCGGCTCACGATTGTTCTCGGCCATCCTGGCTGTGTTCATGTGAAAATCACCGCCACGGCTTAGTATGTCGTACTTCCATTCAGCTCCGTTATCCAATTACTTAAGTGGATCACGCGTCTCGTCCCAAAAACCCTAAAAAAGCTGGTGCGAGCGGTTCAAAGTGAGACATCAGGCGGGTGAGCAGCCTGCCATCACCGCTTCTCACTTTCCAAATCAAACACACCATTAGGCTCTGTCCACAGGCCCCAGATAACCTTCGGCAGCGTCCGTCCTTCCAGTGTCCACAAGGAGACGGGGGCCCAGCGTTGCAGTCAGTTGATGCTGTGGAAGGGGGTGGGGTGGGGGGGTCGCCAGAGACAAAGGCAAGCTGACTTTTCCTATTTTCCGCCTCTGCCTCTCCCCGCTCGGTCGGAGAAGCAGGGCCTCTCGCTGCGGACCCCCATCCATCATCCTCTACTCATCTCTGACCAGGATCATCATCCGCCGTGCTTCTCTCAGTCCGCCGTCCCTTGCTGGGGGGGGGACTCGCTTCCTCTTCCACCGCCTCCTCTTTGGGAACTCACACTTCTCACTCCTGTCGGGGCAACTTATGGCGTTCTTTTCCTGTCAGTTCCAACCCACTACTTGGCTCTTGTGTCTTCTTGGCGGTCGTGTCCCACCTCAGTGTGTGTGGGGACAGCATAGCAATGGAGGCGATACCTCTGAGCTTTCCAATGCAACACACACACACACACAAGACACCAACGCAACATTACACAGGCTAGGGCTGCCACGATCCGTCGACTCGTCACGACTACGTTGAAAACCAAAATCGTCAATGACACATTGTTTCTCTCTCTAAACTGCCACTGTACCTTCCGCTGCCTTCACTGTCTTTCTGTTCTTGAAGTACACAAACAGTCACGGTATTTGGCATCAGCCTCATCTTACTTTAAACACTTCAAGCTATAAGAGCAGCTGCACATAGCACATGATCTGACTCGCCGATTAATCACATGAATAATGACTGACCGGTCGACTACCAAAATAGTCGTTTGCGGCAACCTGAATACTCACTGCCCAGTCTTCTAGCAACAAACTGTTTCATGAACTTTCCAACTGACATTTTTTTTTTTTTGTGATATTCACCCTGACAGTTTCTCTCAGTGATGAAAGTTTGCAAATGCCCAAGTTGGGATCTCAGTGCGGTCTTATCAACCGGAGATCCGAAGAGCCCCTGCTGAGCTGAGCTGCATCTTCCAGCAAACAGCGGGGAGCTACAAATCTGTATCCGTGCTCCCTCGCCCGGAGAGAGGGAGCCGATCAGAGGCATCGCCCGCTCTCCAGACGGAAAACGGACAACTCAGAGCAGGTGATGCAACTCTGCATCCCGCGTAGTGCAACAAAGTGGGGGAAAAAAGGGCTGTAGTGGCAAATTAGCTGGGCGACCAATGTAGCAAACAGTCAGGTGAAGTTTAAGGGGAACACATGCGGCATATTACTCCAAAATTAACGTGGTTGATGCAAAAGGCTTGGGACAGAAGTAAAAACTTCGGCACCATGGCAGTTGAAAGGGCCGAGAAAAGTTTGAGAAAGAAAATCTCACAGAGGTCAAGTGAAATTGTCAGGTCGCCAGTCTGCAGACAAACCAGTTAATATCGGTGGAATGGAGGAACCTCACCGAGTCGGCACCAGATGTGACTGGGGAAAATACAATATGTGAAGTCAGAATGGAAATATTTCCCCGACACGTTTTCAGAGATTGCTTCGGGAACAGAAACGCCACCCTGCAGTCCGTCTCTGTGACAAGCGGCGAGGGAAAAAAAATCCTCTCTGTTTCAAACTCGATCTCAATCCTCCTCATTATCACCACTGATATCGCTGAACTGCCTCCTCCGTGGAGCCTGGTGGGAGGAACGTGCTGCCCAAAGTTTGGGGTTTTTTTCGTTTTTTTTTTTCTCTGTGGCCTGAACCGAGAGCAGATGGAGAGTTCATTCGGGGTCCTGTGTGGATTTGATGAATTTGGGATTTGGACCGCCTTCAGCACTCGTGGGGATTTGCGGGAGCGTGCGCGGAGCTGCCACCCTCCGCAGCAAGGTGAGATTTGGAAAACGGCGAGAAGGGGCTTTTGAAGAGGATCTGAGGGCTTCATAGGGTGTTAACAAAGAACACTAGGCTGCTTTTTTTTTGTGTGTGTGTCGGTTTCATTTATTTACCTGCATTTCTGGCAGGGAGGCACCGGCATAAGCTCAACAGGCTGCTGACTCGATGGCAAGTCCGGGAGGCGTTAGGATTTATTCATGCTGTTTATGCTCCCTTTGCTTTCATGGCGTGCCCCGTGAAAACTACTCTTCTCAATAGTTTGGGATACTTTGTGGATAATAATCGCCGCACACCCTCATTGAAGTGCTGGAAGAAGCTGATAGGGAACATGTTCAATGGGACGGGGCCAAGCCGTGCTACTTCAAAGCTAATTAACCGGCTAAAAATAACAAGAACACCAGGGGTTAACGAGAACAACACCTCTGCTTAGCAAGCTCTAATTTTTGGCTTACAGGGCAGATCACTTTTTTTTTTAACCATGTATCTAAAAGCCAATAAAAAAACATGTGCACAACATCCCACCTCGGAACTACGCTAGAATGTGTTTTCAGGAGAGACGGGCCGAAATGGGAAAGCAGGTGGTGACACCGTGGACCGTCGAGGCGACGTGAAACCTGCAAGTCAGTTCAACACTCCGGATCGGACTTCTACATAACCTGTTTGTCTTCTCTACATACGATATTCTTATGCCTACCCACTTATAGACCTCGATTGCTCCCATTTTGCTCAGCACGCAGCTCTATAATTTAGTAGAGCTCCACCACATTGGCCTGAAATGCTACCACGCAGAGGTAACTTGGAAATCAACTGGTCTGAGATCAGTCCTTGGTTCAAACACAGTCTGAGGCTGCCATATAATTAGCTTCGTCTCATACAGTATAAGACAAATGGCAATGTTTAGCTCCTTCGGTTTTTAAAGTCCTCAAGTGTACTACTTCTAAAGCACTATAGAAACACATGGTCTCACACGAAATGCTACATAACAAGTGACATTAATTACACTGAGTGATTGAATTGATGTTGCCATGGAGATGAGAACATGACCGCATGAGGTTCCTGGTTTAACTCAATCACATCCATGCATTGATCGCCAACATCGCACACTATTATGTCAGAGTAAAATGTCACTTTTTGTTTCCATGTTCGAGTCTCCTGATCTCGTCTTTCACATCGGATGGATTCTGAGTGAAAAGTGCAATCAGGAACACCGACTATGAATTGTTCATTTGTCCAAAACCATGTAGGTGGTCACGTGACCCCCCAAAAAAAGCTTGGAGTTCGTTCCAACGAACACCACCAAGGCCTCGGCTCCAAGGGCAATTTCTGAAGACACGAAGAAAAGCATCTTGAATAAAAAGAATTTTTAAAAAATACTCGCTGAATACTATGAATGATGGTGAGACACTCTAAAAGGGTGGTTCAAGTAAAGTACTGACAAAAAAGAGGCTTAATCCTTCATTTGCTTTTATGGAAATGCTGCTTTTTTTCTGTCTGTTAAAGATGAAACACTCGTAATAGAATTATTGAGAATTTGTTTAAAATTCAGCGACAATCTGATGGATTCAAATCACACTGAAGGACTCAAGCGCACATCTGTAACTGAAGCAGGGTTCTGTGCATGAGCTAAGTCATGTGGAAGAAAGCGTGTTTAACCAACCTTATTATATGCATGCGAAATAAACGTATTTCCTTCCCAGGAAACGTTCAGGTAAGAGTCATCAAAATGATAAAAATGAGAGAGGAAAACTAACTTCTACTGCGATTTACTTTGGAAAAAAAAAAAACCCAGCGGGGGGGGGGGGGGGGGGGGGGGGGGGGGGGGGGGGGGG
>JASSRZ010000023.1:4593568-4613514 GCA_032164315.1 Malacoctenus gilli | reverse complement strand
TAGATTAAAAATAACTTCTAGTGCGATTTAATTTTGAAATAAAAAAAACCAAGCTGCCCCCCCCCCCCTCATTTTTAACAGTTCAAAGGAGGCGTGATCCAGTTTGCGAGGGTTAATACCACAGACGCAGAAACGTCTCCTCTCTCGGCGCGCGGCAAAAAAACAACCCGGATCGGGCCGACGCTGCGAGCAAAAACTAGTGCACATTTGCTTGACAGCCACCAATATTCATGCGAGTGGAACCGCACTTAATTATTCATCCGGTTTTATTTAGCACAAGACAGAACACACTGAACCAGTTTTCAGATGCTAATTCGTCTGTCTGAAACTTAAACTTGTCCCTGCTTTTTCTTTGGTTTTTTTCCTACTTTTTTTTTTTTTTTTATCGTTGCTTTTGTTGCAGCAATTAGAGCTCTTGGCTGGAACTGCTTTTTTTTTTTTTTAATTTAGATGTGTTAATACACATTGTGACTGAGCTATTTTCTCTGCATCCTGCAACGCCGCCCGTGACCCTGCAGAGACTCATTAAACAGGCAGGAGGAGAAACTGTACCGAATCAGAGCACCACACACTCGCACACTTGGCAAAATCGTCACCAGAATAGATCCCTTTTTTTTCTTTTTTAGCACAGGGAGAATGCCTCAGATCGTCGATGAAGCAGCTGCATGATTAATCTGATCAAGCAATCGAATAAAAGTAATGAAATTTAGATTGAAAAAAACAGGAAGCGCAATGTCGGTCAGGGGAGGAATTTCAGGCCGAGGGGGTTGGGGTGAAAAGTAAACTGTCTCAAACAAGCTGGGCGTTGTGTCGGATGAGTCACGGCGCCTCGTCTTAATTTGGCGGGGACAGAGTTCCGCCGGTTATCTGGAGAAGAACCCCCCCCGAAAGACGACCCCGGTGGCCGGGCGGCGGTAATATATTGGCTCCCGACTTCAGGCGGAGAGTAAAAGAACTGTCAGCCTCGGGAATGGAGGCTTGATTACGCCTGCGTAGCTGCACCTGAGCCTCTTCCTCGGCCCAATACGCGGCGTGAAATACGGCCTGACGTGCGCCGTCTCGCGCGCCCGCGCACACACTCACACACACGTGTGCTCGAATGCATCCTGGACGTGTCTTTTTTTTTTTTTTTCTTTTTTCACCCGCACAGTGCAGTTTCATGTGTGTCGGCGTCTTTCTGACTCTTTGATGTGTTCATCTGTAAAACCGCAGCCCTGTGGTGGAGCGCAACGTCCGGGTTTTTTCCTCCCGGTTGCCTGGAAGATATACATTAAGATCTCGCATGCCTGCTCGCACACATAACAGTGCTGCGGTGCAATGTGAGCTTTTTCTCCCCCTCCACCCCCTTCCCCACCTCCCTCCCTCCTCCAGATGATGAAGATAATATCTGAAAAGTTTTTTATTGTGTATCCAACACAGGCGGCGCTAACTCCATTTACTTGTCAGGATCTATACTGAATAGTTGTTCCTATAGCAGGCCGGTGTTGGCACAGTGGATTTATCCAAAGCCAATTCCAAAGAAAATAAGATACGGGCGGAGGGTTTGGTAACCCCCCCCCGATCGCGCCAGTAGTTTTCCAACCTTCTCGGCTTTAAATCCAACACTGCAAAAAATGCAGCAGCTGTGGAGGGCTGCAGGCTCCGTTTGACTGGAAGACCATCACAAGTGAACGCCCGTGGTTGGAGTGAACAGTCAAGACTGGTAATTCAGTACACACACACACTCATGGAAAGGCAGCAATAACTAAATGAGTTAAATCGATACCAAGAAGCGAACGCTGTCACTGAGTGTCGAGTAAAGGTGCACTCAAAACAGCACAGTTCTCATACAGTCAAATTCAGAAGGAAAGTTTCACAGTTTCAACCAGCAAAGTGGACATGTTTGCTTTTCTTGCCGGATTCTTCAAGAGCGCTTTCCCACCACGCCAGTTTAGATCCCTTCAGATAGAACCAGGGCAGGTTTCCTTGCACAGTCTCCTTCAATTGGACAGGTGTGAAGATGTGCGTGAACCAGAGGGACGTGTTGTTTTTTCATCTGTGAACTCCAGTGAGCTTGGTTTGAAGACTGGTAACATCCGGGCAGTTTTGGTTCTCTTTCAGAAGTACTATGAACCAAACGGAACACAAGGGTGGAACTTTGAGTGAACCTGGTGTGAAACCACCTGCACTCTCTGTGTAGGTGTGTACAGGTGCAATTCCAAGGCTTCCTGATCCCAGCTGAATTTCTTCTTCTCTTGGCATCCGACGGTCAGGTGCAGTGCTTCTCTGTCATCTTTCACAACACTGATCTACCCTTCAGGTTACACTGTGAATAAGTCACTCGTGCATCACAGGGCCAACAGGTAAACACACATAAATGTTCACACCTTCGAGCATTTTGGAGTCACCGGTTCATTTCAATGCTTTTTTGGAAATCAGAGACCCACACATGATAATGAAGAACATGCAGCTCTGTACATAAAGCCCCCACCCCACCTTCTAAATGAATGATTGGCTTGATGGGAGGGGCTTATGAGGACCTGGAGGGCCAGTTGTCCCTCAGCCCATGAAGGAAGCAGATGTTTTTCTTTTGCTGCCAAGCAACCACTCAACAACCCATCTGTGCGCACGTGTACACACACACACACACACACACACACACACACACACATACACACACACACACACACACACACGTAAACAATAACTGTAAAACACACTGAGTGATTATAATGACACGATAGCTTTGGAGTGAATGAATGATGATGACAGCAACTACGATGTTCAAGATTGTATTATCTGTTAACAACCACTGAATTGACTGATGAGGAAGTTGAGCCAGTGCTGAATTCAGTGCAGCAGAGGGAATGTGATCAGTTTCCTTGAGCTGGAATCAACTTGGCATCACTGCTGCAACTGTAACTGAAAGAAAAACAAAACTTTAAGTGGGAATGAGACTCAGGACGTCAATCAAGCACAAGTAGGTGACGTCAGCACCTCAATCACCACCCCCCCTCCGTTCAGTTTCACAAAGTCAGGTTTCAGCAAAGGGCTCCGAGTGAATCACCGAACCTCAAACCTTTGGCTGCCTTTTGTGTGTAACTGAGCAGGACAAGGGGATCCAGGCACGGCAGACATCAGGTATCTCTGCGGCTCCACAACGAGACGATGAAATGCACACCCCCCCCAAGTCGACACGGCGGGAGACGAGTCTTGCTATTTTGAGACAGGAGGTTGTAAAAGTGGCGGAGAGGTTATTTTGGCAGAGATCTGAAACTTAGGGGTCATCGGCGCCCAGTTTTTTACCCGCGAGGTCGGAGCATTTGCGGGGACGGAGCGGGATGCGTACGGAGGGACGCTCTGACGGCAGGCCACTCGAAGATGGATGTGCCAAATGCCGGCCAGCTGCTCGATATCAAAAACATCTTCGTCAGAGCAGAGTTACAGTCACTTTTTCTGCTTGCGTGCCTTCTGCCAGGCTACAAATCTGCGGCTGACGTTAATGTCCATCCAGATTTACATAACGTTTGGAGTGAGGACTGTCGAGAGCTGGAATGTAAGAAATCAAGTGTGTTTGGCCCGAAAAAATAAGAAATAATTTTATTGTTATGATGTCGATTTTCAGGGGAAACGTCCTGCCTCCAGGGGCCTTCTTACACACACACACACACACACACACACACACACACACACACACACGCACTGCTGTTTTGTCTCAAGAGCTTTCAGACAAGCCATAAAGAAAAAAAAAGGTGCAGTAAATAACCAGCAGAAGTTTGCTGGGGCTTGAAATGTATTTCTTCCAAAGCTTTTATGTCTCCAACTTCATGTGAGGCCAAAGAAGGGAAACGACAAACCGGCATGTGTGTTTTGCTGCATGAGAAGTGACCTTAGCATCGTCTGAGGGGTCTCAAACTGCCCCTGGGCACTTTTAATCCTTCTACCAATCTCTACAGCATAGAGCAACACAGCAACGTGGTTGTGTGTTTTGCGTTGAGCTACTGAATGTGGACACAAACATGAATTCAGAGAGCACCTTTCGGTGGCGGTGTGCTGGTTTGTGCTCGTGCATCATGTGAGGCCTTCATGTGCAGTTTGCAAGTTCTTCCTGTGTAACGTCTTCCACACATGCAACATGACGTCGTCTGTTTGCTCTGGGTCTACCAGGGCCCCACAGTTTGCAGGATCCACATTTTCAGCTGGACTCGGTTCGCTTGAAACCCAGGCTGCTTCCAGCGCTGACACACAAAAAAAAAGTAGATATTTGCACACGCTCGACACTTTTCAGCCTCTTCTGTGTTGAGAGCCGGAAACGTTTAAACAGAGGGAAGCGCATAATTGCTCACCACGTTCTTGTGCGACTCGCAGCCACTAAAAAAGAGCCGTTTTTCGTAATTGAAAAGGAAACCTGGCTCGGGATGTAATTTGGTAACCCTTAAACATTTTCTCGGCTCACGATTGCACCGCCGGTAATGAACAAATATGGCCACCTTTCACACCAGTGTTTTTTTTTTTTCTTTTCTTTCTACAGTCTCGCTCTCAGCCACATCCGTGGAAGAGCGGCAGCGATGGCTTCCAGCGGCAGCAGCAGCGGCAGCAGAAGCAGCAGCCCCCTTTGAAGCCTTTTCTTTGCTTCCTGCAGTTCCTCATTTGCATAAAAACACCTTCTGCGAGACGACACACAAACAGACACACGCAGATGCAGACAAACAATTAATATCATTAAAAGTGAGGGGAAAAAACGTCAGGAAAGCACTCGTAGGATCTCAACGCGCGCTCAAAACACAAGATTTGTTTCGGTTTATGCAAATTGTCGGTCATGAAATGCACGATGAGAAATTCGAGCTTACCCCCTTACACGCACACATATGTGCACACACACACCTATACACACACAAACAGTCGCGTTTGCTCCACCACTGTCTCTGCTGGTGTTCACAATTCCCGTGGAGTTTAGGCTTCCGGAACCCAATTATGCTTCGCTAGCAAATTAGCCGCCATTAGTGAGGCACCAGCATGCATCACCAGGGGAGGAGGGCGAAAGCCTTTATCTCATCTTATGGCCGGCTTTCCTGCTCACCAAAACACTGATTAGCTCATAATTCACACTAATGCTCAGGCAAAAGGCTTCCCACACTTAGTGCCAGCTGCAGATGTTAAAGATATGTGGGCTCGGATCGGCTTTGGGGGGAGTTTTATCGGGGCTGAGCGGACAGGCCGCAATCGCAGCGGAACAGGAAGGAGGAGGACAGCGAGGATCTCGCTGTTGTGAAACACAGATCCCGATCGAGTGGCGGTACATAAATAGAGGGGGGAAGTGAGGAGTTGCTCTCCGGCTCGCATGACCGTCGCTGCTGATTGCCACGCGCGAGCGGATCCCGGCCCGGGCTTGCAGGGGGCCCCTCTTGAGGGGAACGGGTTGCTGCTTTTATTTCGAAGGCTCAAGTCGGAATTTGGCGCATGTCGGCCAGTTTTTTGGTTTCACGGGGCAATTTTCGACATAACTGTCATGTTTCACAAACCAAAGAATAAGTAATAAACTCTAAGTCGCAGAGTTCTCCCCGCGCGACACAAAGCAGTTAGGACGAGTAGGGTTGGATCGATCCCCACGTGCACTCTGTGATTACATTCTTTTTCTTTTTTTTTAGGTACAACGCATTTGTTTGTCTAAAAGCCCATTTCTATCAAAACCTGCTCCTCCGCCGATGTATTAATATTGATTGCATCAACCTAAAGAAGTTAGCCCGCCCGAACAATCTGAAGTTATTTACCTTATTGCTGAGTGGGAATTAAGTTGGAAGTGCTGACTCATTTGATCACTTCACCATTACCTTATGTTGCATTCCCGCAGTGTTCAGTGCTCTAAAATCGCCTTTTTTTTCCCTTTACAGTTGCTTGCTTGACAGGATTTCAGTAATGAATTGTGTGGCCGGAATATCAAACCCGAAACGAGGCAGAATGTGGTGGAGAGCGATCAGATGATAGGAACACTTGCGCTCTCTCGCACTCTTTATTTTCTCTCTCTCTGAGGTCACTCCGGCTCTCGTCGTCTTTTTTTTCTTGACCTAAAATTATCGTCAGCTCCAATCGATTCGTCTTTTTTTTTATTGCACTCTCTCATATGTTTTTTTTTTTGGGGGGGGGGGTTACTCCTTTAAACTTTCCTGGAATACACACAGCATTAAAAACCTGACCGGTACAAATTGGAGCGCCGCTGACCTTGGATGTTCCTCTCACTTTCGCCTTGATCAGCACTTTCCGTGGGAGAAGAGACACTCTACATTTTGATAACACTTGACAAAAGCACTCCATTAGGCAGAATTTGGGGGGAGGGGGGGCCCTTCTGCAGTGCCAACGGCTCAATTACCATTCAAAAAATGCAATCGCACATTTCTATGCGCAAATACCCTTCATTAGCTCGACTCTAATATGAGGGGTGCTCAAAGAGTTTGTTGTTTTCTCAATATTTATCAAGGAAACGATCAGGAAATGTAAAGTTGAGAGTTTGTTTTGTGTCCTACAGTATGTGGGCAGTGACAATACCTGTGTTTGTAACCGGCGTATTAAGTTATGACTGAAGTATCATGAGCCTGGAGGAGACAGTGTGATTCTTTACAACGTTGACCTGATTGTTGCTTCCATTTTGACTACACAGTTGTGAAGCCAAAAGCCGTCACATTATACAGATCTATGGGTTGCATCAGTTGCTTGTATATTCAGTCTATAAGGTCTTTTTTGTGTGGGAGGGGACCGGCAGTTAAAGAGCAGCAGAAGACAAGAACACAGCGTGACAAGAGACAGATAGCAAGAAGCAGAATCAGTGAGACAACCAAATTTAATGATACAACAAGTTTGAGTCTTTTTTTCTGAGCATCTCCGACAGACTCAGCTTTTCTGATTCTCCGTACTGCTTTTTGCCCCCCCCCCCACATGCAATGTACTTCCTGCATTTGGATCCCCCAGCCTTCACTTTTTAATTGGCTGGCAATTTGATGTGCTCCACATTATGTATCGAGCTGCACGAGCCCGGAGTCGTAGCGTTCCTCTGTTTTTATTACCTTATTTTCGCCTCGCAGAGCATAAACCGCAGAAGCTGACAAATCTTACCCCCCCCCCACACACACACACACACTCATACGCTAATGTCTATACTGAATATTCCTGTGAAACACATCTGTCAGCATAAGCGGACAGCAGGAGCTCTCCTTTGATCAAAGTGTCACGTTGGATGGCACTCGACGCAACGTGAGAATGGAAAGAAAATTCAATTATCCCGCTCGCTTTGTTGTTGCATATTAATTATGCCTCAAAGTGGAGGCAGGCAATGGATAGTGTGATGACGGATTTAAGTAGCTCCCGAGGCCACTGGGTGAACGTATTAATAGTGTTGACTGAAGGCATTGGCGAGCTTGTTAAAGGAAAGTGTCGGCGGCCGTTCCAGCCTGGGGGAAAAGGGACAGTTTGCGGCGTGGCGAGGGATAAAACGCTTGCAGAGGTCAGCGAGGCCTTCGGCGGCTGTGGTCAGTCAGTGACACACGGCGCTATTGCATGTAACTTCGCAGGTCTGAGTCAGTGTGAAGGCAAAACATGACTCACCATTGCTGCGGAAGACGAGAAGAACAAGAAGAACAATAACGTTGTGGGAAAACAAATGGTGGATGCTCTCTCAGCACTGCGCCGGGGCCAATTTAGCTGGACTTAATGACCTCAACTTTCTCGAAAGTATCTGTTCGCAAAAAGCCTTTTGTAATCTTTTACTTCTATCATCACAATCCTTGGCGATAGAACACAACAGGAGGCACGTCCGGGTCCTTATTTCTCCTTCATCCCGATGCGATTCAAATCGACTTTCGCGACGTCTTCCTTCGTTTTGATGCGAGTACTTCCGTCCTACTTGTTATCTCCGGCCAACAAACCTACGATACCACTGATTTACTTGGTTCTCGCGTTGGTCTCTTGATCTGACGCGCTGAGTGCAGCTTTGGAGGTGAAACCGGCACACGAGTCTCATTAAAAAAAAAAAAAAATAAGTGGCTGCGAATCAGTAACTGCTCATGCAAGTGAATTCAAAAGAAGCAAATAACACAGATTGTTGCCTGGGTAGATTGCGAAGTGATGAAGGAAGGTGTGGATCATTGAAAAACTGTCAAAAAGTCAGTGGACAGTCATTCTCCTTCATATTCAGGTTGATGCTTTTGGCAACTAAAGATCCTGGTATAAAACTGAAAAACCGATGAATCGACAGTCGAGTAAGAATCTTCTAAATATCTCAGAATTAAAGACACTCTGGCAAGAGAGGCGTGTCCCGCAACCTTTATATTCTATTGACTCGACGAGCAGAGCGATGCGCGTGACTCATTTGACATTTATGTCTTCCCCTCGAAACCGATCTCATAACAGGGGAGGGCACCGGTGTTGGTATTTCCTTCTTTGGCCCGAGAGCGCTGATGCAGGTAATACTGACAAATGTCCTGCTTAACGGGAACCGCAACTCATGCATAAACAGCCACAGGGTTGACCCGGCAACCTCAGGTCAGAGGTTATCAGGCGAATCCCTCCCCCCCCCTCCCCTTAAACTTCCGTGTCTGCGCTTGACGGATAGTTCAGGAGGGATGCAGACGTCATAAAGCTCCCAGTTACACAACCATGTTTCACCTCAGAGGTCGGACGCGGCGAGTGCGTCTGTTTTTGCAAGATTTTAAAGGGAATACTTATGACCATGTTTGTTTCAGACTGAGAACTGTTTTCTTCAATAATTTTGAGAAAAAAAAATCAGTTTGTTATGATCAGATTATCTGTTAAACTGCCTAAAATTACAAAGAAATATGGGCGCCAAGGGACATTTTTTTTTTTAGCAAAACTGTTGATTGCAGGTCTGACTTGTCCATCATGTCCACCTGGGCGCTTCCTGCATTCCGCAGGATGATGCATTCAGGCGCTTTCAGGTTTTGCAGTAACAGATTTGACTCTGTAAAAGGTTCAGGTTGAACACCGTCCACTTTCCAAACTCATCCGTCTTCTCCGCTCAGTGCTGTTGTGCCGCCATGCCTGAACTTCAGCTTCGCGATGCTCAAACATCGACGAGCTCGGCTGACTCGCTCCTCTTTGAAGTTCCCCCCCTCCGCCGGCTCGATCCGCCGCGTTCCCATCGAGCTCCGCGCCGGCTTCGATTGCTATAATCTAACCCATGTAATGTGGTTTAACTGTTATAGACTTGATTTGAGTCTTGTGTTCGTCTGCCTCTTGGTTCTTTGGCTCCTTTTTTTTGTGGTCCCTCTGCCACGGGCTCGGACCACCAAGAGAGATTGCTCCACTTCTGCCTCGCTTTCTGTCCTTCGCGGCGTTTTTAACCTTGACCGCTCTTTTTTTTGCTGCTTTATGACAGTTTGATGGCAGGAACATTTATTACGGACTCAAAGGGCCATTTCGGGATTTTTTTTTTTTTTTTGGCAGCTGCTTTGTAGCTTTTGGAGATCCACGTCTGGTGCTCTCAGGCAGCTCTTGTGTTCGCGCCGTAAAGAATCTGGAGACAAGCGAGCGTGTTTGAGGCTCTCGGACCATCAGTCAGAAGCCAGTTCGAGTCATGGGAACAAGAAGAGTGGGGGAGAAACAAGTCCTGTTCATTCGACGCCTCATCAAGTGTTGGTGTGAACATTTTTGGGGAGAAAATAAAGTTATTTTGTGTTGGAAATTTTTCATCAGAGAACTCTGCACCAACACGTGCTAATGAGTTCATCTGCATAATCAGACAGTCAAATTCTGTCCTTAAAAAATCAGGGCTGCCAGTAATTCGTCTTCCCATCGGCCTGCCTCAACTGCCGCTTTAACCGTTATCAAAGCGCCGTAAGCAGCTGCTCCCGTTCACCAGCCACTTACGGTGTTGTTTAAACTCATTGGATATGACGGAGGAGGTCTTTGAAGAGACTTTTCATCACTCTGCGAAGATGAGCGATCACGTCCTCCCATAAGTATTTACCTTCCACCCCCCCCCACCCCCCACCCCTCGAAGTCTTTCATGAGACGCTCGCTAATCAATATCCGCTTCTCTTCCCTCCCTCTCCGTGCAGATTTCAAGACAAGTTTAGGCTAACGTGATATCAGGGGTGGAACAAAGTCACTTGAAAGTAATTCAAACTTGGCCCGAGGCAAGAGAACTGTCTGACAAGTCTGAGAGAGAGAGAGAGAGAGAGAGAGAGAGAGAGAGAGAGAGAGAGCGAGCGAGCGAGAGAGCGAGAGAGACGTGCAGAGGTGGTGTACAGTTTCTCTTTGGGCTTATCCACCCCTCCGTCCCACAACTTTCGTATTTTTTTTTTGGGGGGGGGGGGTGATTCCTGCAATGTTTGTGAGCAAACAGTCCCATGGAGGGAGGGGGGATGAAATGAGGGGGGTTTGCATAATTTCGTCTCCGTCCAAACATTCAATCAGCGCCACAGTGAGACGTGGAGGCCTGCTCTGTCTGCTCGCCATGCGGCGCTGCAGCGGGAGTTCTGTTCTTGCTGGCCCCCACGAAACCCAGAGGCTTACAAGTTTTAATTATAGCCTTAACGAGACAAGACTTATGCCAGTTGTAATTAGCAAACTAATGGAACAGAAACAAAACCGTACCGAGGAAACCAGAGTTTGAGACGACTGTAGATTTCCCCCCGCGATGGATCGATCGATGGATTTATGAAGAGAGATAGGCTGATTTCATTACGGGTCCTTCTTTTTTTCTCTTCTGCTAGTGCTCCCAGATGTCGGTGGGGCTGACGGATGGGCCGCCTCCACGTTTTTGGCCGTCAGGCTTCCACGCGCAACCGGGCTGGAATGTTCCTCTGACGCGTAATCCGACCTGCTCCATCCTTCAGATAAGCATCCTCGGAGCGGCGTGCCCCCCCCCCCCCCGGGCTCCTGCAGAGGTCAGGCCCGGGCCTGCATCCCCCCCCGTAACTGCGCAAGCCTACCGAAAGTCTCCACCGCGATCCGTCTCTTATCGCGTCTTAATTCCTTTTTAGTGTCTCCTCATGATGTCTGAAGTGCGTGCAGGTTTGGGTTGGATTTTTTTTTTTTTTGCATGACTCCGGGCAGAATTGCGGGTACCGCGCAGCTCACTTTCAAGCCGCCACACCGTTTTATTACCGCAGTCATTCCAAGATGTCAGCATGGGATGCTCAGTTTTCAAAGAGAGGCGGTTTCGTGATTAATCTCGGGGCCCCTGCGGACATACGAAGAATGCTTACATAATGGGCTCTTTTTTTTTCGATCTCCGAGATGTTTGATTGAAAATTAAGCCTCCTGACAGAGAGAGAGAGAGAGAGAGAGAGAGAGAGAGAGAGAGAGAGAGAGAAACATCCTGTTGAATCATTTAAAGACACTTTTGGCGCCAGTGTGCTGCCCAGAAACTGGCTCGCCGTCTTCAGCTCCGGAGTCATCACCGATCAGATGTTTACTCAACCAGAACTGGTTCATATACACGTGTTTCGCAATGATTTGAATCGCTATTGGCTCTCTTTGCGTTTCATAAACGATTCTCATGTATCTTTTTCAGCTCCGTCGTGATATTTATGAGAAGCCGAAACCCTGTGGTGACAGTGATCAGTGGGTGTTTACTCTAACCACAAAGCTTCAGAGCCCTTTATCACCTCCGCAGCCATTAAAACGTCTCTCTAATACCGTCATATGGAGCCAGCCGAGTCGATCTGCAGCATCACCGCAGGTCCGAAAGCTGAGGGACGAGTAGACGGGAAGAGTGGCCGTCTCGCGCACTCGTTGCATCTTTCCCTCATCTCGGGGGTAATTAGTTTGACTCTCCGACCGGCGGCGTACTACTTAATGAGAAGATTTTGAATTCATTTCGTGCAACAGAATCACACGGGGACGGACACATGCGAAGGCTGCTGGTTCTAATCGCGTTTAAACCTGGGGGGGGGGGCCCTCTGGACTGATTGGATTTGCTTGGGCAGACGTCGGCGATTCTTCATCCAGGAGGGACAGAGGAGTAGGGTCAAAGTAACAGAGCGTGTTCCTGTTTTTTTTCCTCTCCTCACCACTGAGGACAGTTTTCTTTAATAGAGTTTAAAATGCGCCTTTTTTTGCGAATTGCAATTTCAGCGACTGGCGACCCAGTCTGATTATCATATTTTAGGCTTTAAAATGCATAGTGAGTAAAGTATTGTTTTAAATGGGATCACAGCAGTGTTCTATCTTCTTCTTTTCTTTCTTTTCCTTTAAATCTCCTTTTCCTGATGGTGCCTTTCCTGCCCAGGTGTCAGGCAAGGAGTTGAAGGTTGTGCCGGCGTGAACGGATCTCTGACTGCCTTCGCCCGCCGATCACATGATGTTTGGCTCAGGAACACTAATTAAATTTGGAATCCAATTATGGGAATAGTAATGAAATTTCCAAATGGGGAAACTCGTAATCTGCTCATTGAGGTGTTTAATTACAAGCGGGGGCCTGTGCATTGGAGATATGTTACACCTCGGCGTTCGGCCGACGGAGACGCGGACACGGGCTGTGTTCGGCATGCCCGGGGGAAGGAGGGGGGAGCCTCGTGGATCCCCAACCTGGGGGTTTTTATACGCAATGTTTACAGGATGTGTTGTCAGTTTTTTGTCACTGTGATAAAACATTTTCTTTACTGGATAATAAGGACTTTATTCCACTAACGTTCAGGTCATTAAACCTGCTTTTATACAGCCATCTCGGGTGCTAATCTGAGCTGTTTTCATCGATGACGTCACACAACCAACGACCAATAGATGAATAAAGAAATCAGAGATGGGAGACTTTGCAAGCCAATTATCATTATCAAGGAAAAGTGATGGAGTGACATCGCGGATGCTCTGCAGACGTAGTTATATAGTTGTTTTAACTCACCTTCAGTTCCGGAGCTCATTCCTGGTTTTTCCCTCTGCAAACTGTTGCACACACTGTTGCCAAAGGCTTCTACTTCTCCTCCTGTTTAGTAAATGTTCTTCTAAGAGCGCGATGAAAAAACAAAATTGCTTGGTGGGGATGGAAAAAAAAAATACCAAAAGAACTTCGTTGCCATCTTGTAAATTGTGACCCTGTAAGATTTGCAATCTTTGTTCAATCTCAATCTGAGGCCACAACTCGTGTTGTCGAAGAGAGACGCGGCAGGATGATGCTTTTCAAAGAGTCTTTTTTTTTTTCAAAACTCTTCTCAAAGGATCCTGATGTCAAGGTAACATAACTCTAATATATGGGACACCAGGGAGTCCCTGAGAAAACACAGTCTGGCAACGAGAAATGAAGCTGATTGACACAGCTATGAAAACAGACTCTGACATCTTAAGAATTGTTGACCAATGACAGATGATTTTGCCAAAAAAACCCTAAAAAACTGTGTGTTGCTCATTACTACACGAGAACATATCGATTCCGTCATGCTGTGGTACTGTCGCACCTGTATGTGGGTGCAGTATTGACTCAAAGGTTTAACTGTATCTCAATAGCGGGATTCACAGTGAAGCAGAAGGTTGTGAACTTCTTTGGATTGGAGGTATTAAAACAGAAACAAACAACTGGCTGTGCAGCCTGCTTCCTCTCTATACATCAGTCCTCCCCATCAGAGTTATCTGTGTCAGTTTCATCACTTCCTCCTCCTTTATATCTCGTCGCCACGGCCAAGAAGATCTGGGTCTAAGCCGGCTCTTTTAGCACCCACCCCCTTTGCCCGCTCCAGAGTGCCGCTTTGCCCCACATAGACGGCTGCCGATCCCCCACGCGTCCCAGATGGCTCCGTTTTCGAGAGTGGCTCTCCACGGCGAGTTTGACTCCTCCGTGTTTATTTCTGCCCTCCTCGAGCCCTCCTCGCCCGCACTTCTCGCTGTTACTCGAGGCCATTAGAGCCCCCCCCACACACCCACACCCCTCCCTCGGGTGCTCCCGCAAGTTTCTCCCCCGCCCCCAGAGGTCCCCCATGAGAGATCTGGCTCGTCTGTCCGTTACTCCGGGACACCAGAGAAACTGCCTGATTCTCGGGGCCCTCCATTGCTCCGCCGTGGCCTGGCGCTGCCCCCCCCCCCCACCCCGCGGACAACATATCTCACATATCACAAGTGTGCGGAAGTTATGTACCACCTGACTAAAGGCCAAGAGTGACATGACGTACGTCAGACATAAAGCCACTGTCTTACAATGGACAGTAGGACACACAGAGGGACAACTGCAAAAAAAAATAGCATTCGAAAAAGAGGAAAATAAAATAAATTGCTGTGCAGATCGGGACTGATCCAAAGCAGCAGCAACGGCGGGTTTGACTGCAGCCGCATGACTGTGACCAGCCACGCCGAGCGCAGATTTCAGTGTCTCCAAAGTCCTCCGGTGAGGACAGAATGTTCTTTCAAAGTGCTCTGCTGTCGGACCGCCGCGCCTCCCTGTACAGACGGAACAAGTTGTTTAGGAATTATCCGTCGGGCTGGCTGTTCCTCTCGAGCGCCAACCGGGTACAGAGAGCCACCTCACAATGACGGCTCATTACATCAGTCGCGAGAGCAAAAATAAGACGTCCTGTTCCCCCCAACTCGCCTGGATAGGATCAGCGCACGGACGTAGATCTGGAGGAGAAATTCAAGTCACCGCAGTCTCGTCCTGGCGCTTTCGGTCTTTTGTCCCGCCTCTTGTTGCTATTTGTCATTTCATGGCTTGTTCTGTTGCTGCGTTGGATGAGTTGATTTTTCCGACGTGTCGTCCATGCCCGTGTCGACGCTTCACCTCGCGGGTGTTCCTTCATCGTCGAGTGTGTTTAGGTTGCGTTGTGTTCAAACTGGGTCCCTCCTGCTGCCTTTCTTCACCTGCACCATCTTGCCCTACCTCCGTTGTCCTGTCCATTCCTGATGTCTGACGGACTCTTCCAGCAATGACTATTTGGAAGTTCGAATTGAAAAAGTCCTCCCTACAAGAAAGCTAGCGTTCACCGATCGCTTGTCGGATGGTTTGCTGCCACCTTGTGGGAGCTTTAATTTTATCCCAACTAAACCAGAACGATTCCCATTCAACATATCATAAACAGAGGCAAGTTTCTTTGAAGATTACCAACCATCTGTAATGTTTACTTTCAAAATGTCACTTTGTGGGCAGAATAAGACCCCTTTTGGTGGGCTGGTTTTCACTCTTTTGACACCACTGGCCGCTATTTCTTCCAGGAAAAAACTGTCGACATGACCTGTTTGTCTCTCTCTCACAATTGTATCCCCAGTTAGCCGTATTGCTACATCGATTGCAGAGGAACCCCGATCGAATGTGCTTCAGCGGCGCACTTCTAGAGGGGAAATAATTTGCCTTGTCCGACAAGTGCAGGAAAGGCAAGTAGGCGGGGTGAAAGGGTGGGGGGAGGAGATTGTGAGGATGGTGAACAACGAAGAGACGGCTATGTAGTGGGAGTGGGCGGGCGGGCTGTGATAAACATCAAAAGGCTGCGGGCACAAAATCATTTATTTCTTTGTCTCTGTTTTTGGTTTTTTTTTGTTTTTTTTCCTGCCGGCTCCGTGAGAGCTCATTTCTTTGATCGCTGCCTTGAAGCCCATTTGCACTGCGTATGGCGGATTATTGGGGGGGGGCTGCAGGCAGGGGCAGACACTGCTTCACTCTCCCACCGAGCCGGCCTCAAAGTGTTCCATTTCCTCGGAGTGACGGAGTGTCACGTTTCTGGCCATTGTTTTCCATCTGTCTTTTCTGTCATCTCGCTCTGTCATCTCAGTGACACTTACCTGGCGCCTACTCCCCCAAAGTCACGTCCAACCGTCCGGAGGTCGCGGCCCCCTCGCAGAAGATCCAGATCACAGCAGCATGTCCAGCCTTGAAGCCGCCGCTCGTCTCCCTCCGCTGGCTCCCGCTCGACGCCCAAATCAAATCAAAGCCCCCAACACTTGCTTCGAGAGCTTAAACTAGAGCGGCCCCTTCCTTATCTGAACTCTCTCAGTCGGGGCCACCGCGCACCCTCCCGCTGACTCGGCTGCGACGGCTGAAAGCTGTGCGGCTCTTCCAAGTCACAGACGCAGACTCCCTCTGCTCTGTGGGGCGAGCGAGCGCAACCCATTCAGACTGCACCGGCTCTCCTTTGAGAAGGGAGAGTGCAAAAATATTCGCACTGTTACACAACTGCAGTACTAACATGTAGACACACTGCCCACTCCATGATCCCAGTGCTGATTGGCTTGTGTGGCTCACGTTGTTTTCTTCAGTCCAGTCTGACCACCAGTACCACAGATGGTAAGTTCAGATTGCTGGATAGAAGCAGTGGTGGGAAAAGATGGATGGCAGCTGGATTGACCCAATTAAAGCTTCATTACCTTGGGAACCACCAACCCATCCTCAACAGTCATTACAGTCAGTTAATGCAAGAGCTGAACCACAATGATGCCACAACAACTCAGGTGTGCTCGCCTTCATCGCACCGGCGTGTCTCCGTTTGTCACTGCTTAACTGCTTTGGACTGCTCTTGAGTACAAGACACTCCCACGGAGATATGCATCTGAGCTCAGATTCAATTTGACAGCCACACATTTAATCATCCCCCGAGAGGCGTCTCATTGAAACGACTCAGGATCATTTACTAGAGGGAAACGGGTTAGGGATCTGTCAAAGGGGAGAGATTCTGAGGGGGTCCTTGCCCCCCCCCCTTTTGAGATGTTACGTATGCTTGACGACTGGTTGGACTATTTAGAAAATATGTCGACAATCTCCCTTTGTGATTGATGTAAAAGCGTCTCAATGGCGGACCTGAACGGAGAGCAGAGTGTCCGCGAATGTTAAACGGAGGCTTTTGTGCAGTTTCGGACCGCGCGTTGTCACCGGGCCGCGGGTCGCTGCACTGGATGTGACCTTGTGGTATTCAACCGAACTCTGTGCCCATCGACCTTCCCCGCAACATGTGACTGTCATCCTTGAGGACGGCTCGTCGCATCTGTGAAAAAATCCCGCCGTCACACTGCTTGCTGCCCATCTCCATCGAGCCACTTTGTGAAAAACTACGTTTAATTCCACTTTCTAATTACTCCCCTCCTCCTCCTCCTCCACTTCCTCTCCCCCCAGTGACTCGCCGAATCATAGAGGAAGGCACATGAACTCGGCCTCACCAATTAGCCGAGTGGGCTGGCGGAGCAAACGACGTGACGGTCCGCGGCTGCTTCCTTTTGCTGCGGGAGGCCCAGAGGTCTGCGGGATCCCTCCCTCGCAGATGAGAAGATTTAAGGAGGATTTCACTTCCTGAGCCAACTGCAGCGTTAATTACTGCAAGGGGCCCGGGAGCGGGATGGAGCCTTCCCGCCCTCGGGGGCCACAATTGGATTTCTTCGATTGACCCGCAGCAGGAAGGAGGCCGACTTCAGAACAGAAGAGTTTTAAATGGCCATGAGGATGGGGGAAAGGTTGTAAAGCTTTTACTTAGCACTATATAATGATGCAATTCAGACTTATAATAGCCGCAATTCACAGCTCTGCTTAAGCACCCAGTAGATGAGCTTATTCCTTTTTACTGTGCAATTTTTCCCCCCACTCTGGCCGTATATTTTTACGTATATTCGAGCGTGGGGGGGAAGAGTGTTCCTCGAAACGGACCCACCAGCTTAAGTATGAAGTTTTAGTTTAATGGATTGCACGTCGTAAAAAAAAAAAAAAAAAAAAAATACGGCAGTATCGGGCTGAAGTCAGAGTAAAAGGTTCGGATCACATTTTCTCATTAGGTGTGCCACAGAAGCGGGTTTATGTCTGACTCTGTGACAGTATCGATTGGGGGAGAGAGAAAAAAAAAAGCAGCTGAGCAGCTCAGAAATGCTAATGGTCCCAAATGTCTAACGGCTGCTCAACATTTAAACTACGTTTTTGAAACAAAAAGTGACTCTTTGAGGTTCAGACCTGAAATATTCAAAAGAAGGAGACTTCCGGGACCTCCGGGGAAGAGACCTTTTATTGACTCATTTGTTTAAATCCTTACAATCTTATACAAGCTCAAAATAAAGAGAAAACCTCATTGTGTACTCTTGTTTGCTGCCGACTTCCTCCTATGCGTGATCAATATGGTGCAGATGTTGCACCGTGTTTTCAAGCTGGCTTTCACTCTGTCAGCTGTTTGAACTTCGTCTGTGAAGCAGTGTCATACTTCAACGAAACACTAAACGGCGACGTTTCGTCAGACGTTACATTTTGCTACATTTCGAACATGACACGATAATGCAAACGTGGAGGCGAATGTCATTTTTAAAAATGACTGACGGCATTCCAATTATTCTCTCATCATCAAAAAAAATGGTTCAATTAGGGAAAATATTTGATTAACGTACCATACGGCACGGAGATGTGTCAATCTAAAGGCTCCCGTTCGATTCTCTGATGACTCGAGGTGCGAATTAAAGCTCATGGGCTCATCTGCATAATGACTTACAGAAAAAAAAACAAAAAACAAGCCCAGGAGTGCTGGGGAGACTAATTAGATCACTTTGGCCTCCGTTCATTGGACAGCACCGTGTCCCACCACCTTCACATCACTTCAACTGGCCTCAGCAATATTGTGCAAGAGAACGAGAAAAAAAAGGTAGCCTGGCCGTGGTCTCCCTATATATGTTATTTTTATCAGATGCATGTTCGCTACAACAGAGAACGCTGAATCAAGGATACTGCTCAGAAAAAGGGCGATGCCTCACAATATCAATGCATTTGTGTAAGGCTGGGAAATATACTGCATATGCACACACACACACACACACACACACACATCACAGGAACATGTAACAAGAGCTAGGAAGGACGTGAGCCAGGTCTCCATCAGAAAAACTGTTATTTCAGGACAGACTGAGTTGAGTGTTAAAATGAGGTGCATTAGGGTTAGGAAACTAGTTGTTATCGTTGAGGTCACAGGCAATGCAATGTCCTTGAAAGATAGGAAATGAAAGATGTGTGTGTGTGTGTGTGTGTGTGTGTGTGTGTGTGTGCGTGCTTTTTAAGCACTCACCACTGTACACTAGGGCCTACCGTAATAGTGTGCACTGGGGCTTGTTAGGCCACTGTGAGCAAGGTTGGGGACATGGGCATGAGGGAACCACTGTGGTAACTGTCAGTTTCTATTGAAAATGTGGCAATAAAGCACGAAATTCTCCTCGAGCCTGCCCAAGACGGTCTTCATTCAGGACCTAAATAAAGAGCTGAGCCATATAAATGCCTGGAATTCACCGTTTTTAAATGACCAGTGTGGACAATAATGCTGGAGCTGTCACGTATTGCCTTCATCTATATGTGTAGCGCTTGATGGAAGATACAATATGGACAGCAGGAGACGCCAATAGTCTCATTATGAGCCAGGAGCTGCTGGATGTATGCCCCATCCCTTTTGTTTTGTTTATTGGAACGTCTTGAGGGAATCTTAGGTTTAGCGGAGCTCAGGACTGTCCATCTCCAAGCTGTGGAATACGCACGAAAACACAGTTTGCCATTTTACCAGAGTGGCTCTCCTTTGGATCCAGGGTCTCACGCAATTCCCCCCCCCCACACACACACACACGAATATCGCTCCACATCGGTCCGAGTGGACGGTACCACCCTGTGTTTTTTTGGAAAGTGTTCTACACTTTTGGGTTGTGGTACTTCGCAGCAGTTTGGTCTCCCGAGTCGGATTTTTCAAAGTGAATTACTTCTGAACAAAACATAGCTTTCATGTTAAACGTAGGGTGGAGGTGAAAGAAATAGATGGAAAGAAAAAAAAAAATGCGTGTTGCTTTCTACAATGCCGGGGCTCGGCGGAGTGATCCTTCTTTGAGCTACGTGAGGCACAGGGGGTTCCTGGAGGTTGCTGGAGAAAACAATTGGTGAGCAGGGCCACGGAACCTTGCTCGAGAATTAAGTCAGGAAGGACCCTGACCTTTGTGCAGACTTTCCCGCACGCGGATGCTTGTTGTGTCACTGAATAATTCGCTCAAGTGGGTGAGGTGAGGACTCAAAGGCCGGGGGGGGGGGGGGGGGGGTAAAACACTAA
>JASSRZ010000023.1:4564083-4579026 GCA_032164315.1 Malacoctenus gilli | reverse complement strand
AACCCCCCCCCCCCCCCACACACACACACACACACAAACACACACACACACAGTTTTACCATACCAGTTCTTAGTGATGATCAAAGATCTGTCTGTCCCCCCCTCCCCTCCCCTCTCTTTCCTGCACCGTCGGACCACTTTGCAGCCGCCGTCCATCCCGGCGATGATGCTCCGCACGTGACGGGGGCGGTAATGGTGCGAGTCCCGGGCCAAATTCGCCGCGCTCGCCTACCTTCTCCCCCCTTCTCCACTTACCGACGCGCACTCCCCGGTTTGCATTCCGGCGGAGGCTTTTATCCAACACGCCTTGAGGAGGCTTGAGTGCATGTGTCCGCATGCGCTCGCGTGCACAACCCGGCACACGACGCGTGCAGCAGTCAATTAGGATGATCAGAGATGCAATGAGTCACGCACGGTCCCACTGTGAATCCCCCCAAAAAATGAGATGAACCCTTTTTCTAGAACAACACCAAGCGTAATAAGCACGGCTGTAATTTGCGCGGGGTATAATTATCCCCTCCCGCGTGCCTATCGTGCACTTCTGTGGTTTTAAAAAAAACAACACTAATGTGTGACAGTTGCCTGTCCCGGGAGAGCGGGCCCGGGTGGGGGGGGGGGTGGCGGACTCGTGACGAGTTCAGCGTGATTCCAGCGTGATGACGCCGGGGAGACGGGAAAAGAAAGGTACCCCTTGAAGAACATTCAACGGGTTTCTGTTCAACGGAGTTCAAGACCGGGTAAATAAAGAAAGAAGGGGAATAAAAAAGGCGGATTCAGTCCGACAAAGATTGTCATTCTGTGGGCCTGTGCATCTGTGGACGGCTTGAGGGACCGGAGCCTTCAGTGAGGCAAGAACAGAGGGTCCCGAAATGATTCGGACACTGAGGGAATCTTTGTTCTGGTGTGAAAGCGGCACAGTTCTTGAGAGAGTGTTTGTCATCAGGAGTAAAAAAAAAAAAAAAAGAGAGAGAGAGAGAAAACAAACCAAAAAAAAGGCCATCTGTTAACTTGTACGAGTTAGGAGTTCTGAGAACATGAGTTCCAGTTACAGAAAGTCACTGGTGTAAACAGAAAGGAACCGTTGGCCTTTTTGCTTGAGTCCAATCACTAATGGTTTGCTTGTTTTTGAGTGCGTGTCACCACCTCATCCACAACAAGCCGAAACACAGTGACAAGCGGAAAAATGTTGCAGTCAATGGTCATTTTGAGACAATCATATTATTCATCAATGTTGATTTGATTTGGTTGATAAAAGCCTTCCAAGCATCGATGGCTCAGCCACCACATCTGGTTAGACCGGACAAAGGTTCCTTAAAAGGGGGTCTTGAACCTCAGGTTTAGCAACAAGACATTTGCGAACTTACCTACACAAACAGTATGCAATGGAGCTCAGTGTTTGGATTCCACATTGTTTTGTTTTGTCACCTACAAAACACTAAAGTATCGCAACGAGTTTCTGACTTGCGGTGTTTCGCTCAGCGAAGCTGTGGTTCGGTCCTCTTTTGCCAGCTCAGCGTTCAAATGTCGTCATCCAGAAGGTGCTAATTCCGGCTGCTGTTTGATGCTCGCTTAGAAATGGTTCAGCAGAGCAAAAAAAGTGTTGGTCTCTTTGAGCAGCGTTTTTCCAGGAGGGAAAAAGCACCAGATCAGGCGATCTCAGAAGTGCAGTGTTTCTGGAACTTCGCCAGGACCACTTCTGTGTGTTGGGTCGCGAGTCACTCTTGCGTTCAGTTTGCCTCATTTCAGTTCTTTTGGACGTCTCTTAGCATGTTCTGTTTGCGTTTCCTGGAGGAGTGGTGCCCTGACTGGTGCCACACATCAGGTGTGTTGGGGCATCTTGAAGTCAAAGGAAGGAAAGGAAAGGAAAGGAAAGGAAAGGAAAGGAAAGGAAAGGAAAGGAAAGGAAAGAAACACGCCCCTCACCCGGACCGATTTTGGTGACGGAACAGACATTTGGTGAATAACATCAACAATTTTCGTTTCTTCTTATGAGATGCCAAAGCAAAGAAAAAAAAAAAACCAAACAGTAACATACTGTACTTTTGATATCCCAATTATGCAATGAGTTACCCTGAAAGTCTGGTCACCTAATTTTTCTGGCTCGCGGGGGGAAATGTACTCCTGCGACGTCCAAGTTTTCAGCTCCTCAGACATGTTCAGGGACCGAAGGCAAGCCAGCTCCTCTCAGATACGTTGGACAGGTCCCTAAAACCGTCCGTTTTGCTGCGCATTTAGTATCTCATGTAATTATCACAATCATACCTTCAGTGGCGTTTTGCCCATTAATGTTTTTGGCCGCTGTAACTACAAAATAAATGAGCAAATCATTGTTGTGTTTACCATATGCATTTAGAAGGGGTTTTTTGGCCAGCAGTCACATCCATAACTTTGGCTGCATTTATCAATTAAACACAGCAGCGGAACAAGTTAACTGTCCTTTATTTTGTTATTTTTGGGGGCCCGTCGGTTTAATTCAGACGAGTTTTCACAGATTACCACAGAATAATGAAGAAAAGGGGGCCACATGAGACGCCTTCCATTGGCCTGCCCATGATAACGCTGTGAAGACGCGAAGGTCCCTCCTCAGCATATCCCTCGGACTCCGAAAGGGCACGCGACGCTCCGATGGCTGGGGCGGCGGCTGGTGCAAAGCCGTCTGGAAGTCCCATCAAGTGGAGGGAATCAGGAGGGGTCCGAGGCGTATCGGCGCCATCTGCTCCCGAGATTTGTCAGCGCAGCCGGTCAGAAGCGCTTGTCCGATGGGCCCGCTCTTTTGGACGGCAAACGGCGGTGATGAATGAATGATGGGGGCGAAGGATCTAGAGTTACTGATTGGTCGTGTTGGAGTCTCATCAGCGACAAAAGGTGCCTTTTTTTTTTCTACTTCTTTTTTCCACGCGAAACAGTCGAGCTAAAGACCTGAACGCTTTGTCCGGCCAACTTGTGTGTTTTACATTTACGCTACCTTCGATATCATGATACGAGGATAGATAATTACTTCTCGAAACATGCTTGGAAAACCTGTTGCCAGGTTTAAAAAAACAAAACGAAGTAAAAAAAAAAAGGAAACAGTAGGCGGCTGGCATGAAGGAGGTCAAGAGAGGATGTCTCACCACTGTGGTTGTGCTGCCTTCATTATTAATTCACTCTGCTTAATTATTAAGCAGCACATTGCTTAAAACAGGTGTGGGGGGGCTGAGCTGCTCGCTCCTCTTAGTGTGGTGAAATCCCAGGCAGGTAGGAAGTGGGGGGGAGGGGGATGCATTTGGCCAACGAGCTCTCTCTTTTTAGACAAGTAAGTGCTTCGCTTGCCATCTTAATCGTTAGCATATAAACATTACCTTTTCAATATTTGATGTTTGCCAGCTTGTTTTCGTTAATTATTCAGCTCACTGTAATCTCCTCCTGGAACGGCGGCCCCGGCGAGCAGGAAGTATAAGTTTTCCTGGCCTCTGACACACAACCTGTATCAGGCAGCAGCCCATTAACATTTGGTGGGAGGGCGAGGGAGGGAGGGAGGGATGGGAGCGGCGGGTGGCAGCGCGGCTTGTAATGAACCTTCCAAGGTGTGTGGCGAGCACCCCCCCCCCGAAAATGAAGGTTGTGTGCGGAGGAATCCATTTGTCCAGGGTAATACGGTGGAATGATGCAGTGACATGATCCAAATTTCTTACTTCACCAAAACAAATCTTAATCACCTGTAGAGTCCGATTTTCCACTTCTGACTTTACGATTTCAAGCAAGAAAAATCATTATTTTGCGACTTGTTATTCCAGTTATGTTGGTCTGGGAAGCATTCAGAAGAGCTTGGAGTCGAATCAGACTTCAGATATCGCGAAAGCCCTTTTAAAACTTGAGTTATTAAGTATTACGAAGCTGCTGCTTCATTTGGTATAGGGAAACGGCATGTTTCGTGCCCGGCGACACACCTCCGTTTCTTCGACTGAATGTGGCACCGTCCTGCGATCGATCCCCTCCGCCGAAGCAGCAGCGCCTTGCCCTCAAGTTTCCAAACGGGAAGTTCTTCACACAAAACGTCGATGCGGCGTCTTTACAGTCAAGAGATGTGTCTCTTCCCCCCCCCAAAAAAAGGCAGTAATGAGTCTCAAAGTCTCAGTAATGAAGTAGAAAATGCCAACCGGAAAGGTCTTCCGGTTCGCTAACGATGTGGGATCGGTTTGGTGTTTTTAAGCAGTTATGATGCTGGAGCTGGGGCTCGTTATATTTCGCTGATCAATCATTGGCCCACTTATCACGACACATTCATCATCCGCTTTGTCTTCACCTGCTTCCCCTGCTGCCGACGGGAATGATTGATCACTGCGGGGCGATTGAAGGTACAGTTGATGTGAGCGATGCGCTTTTGAAGCAAATCCACTGTTTCGAAGACCACATGCTGCGTTTGAAGGAAGACAGGGAGTCGATTCCACCGATTTCTCACTTTAATTAGGCTCTTTTTTTTCAAATTTAGAATAAAAACAGCGCGAGTTACCGTTAATCCTCCGTACGTATTAATGACTGAAGCTTGCTCACTTCAAATGTGACGCGTTCAGGCTTCAGGTGTCTGAGCAAAAGCTGTTCTGGGAACATTTGACACGGGATCGCCCAGCCGCGTATTCTTCTCTGCTTTTGTTGGAGCCCGACAGCACCACTCACAGGCCTGGCATGTCAACTACAGCAATTTCTTTGCTGTCATGGTGTCACGTTGTGTTTATGTTAAACACCCTTGTCTCTCTGAAAACAAGGCCACCTTGGGGTGGGTCCAAACACATGCGTCAAAGTCATTACCGTGGAAGCAGGCACACATGTTCTCGCCGTCACTGGCGTCCCGCTAATTGAACCCGGTGCTACTTTCTTGGAAGCCAGAACTTCGGTGCCCCCTCCCTCCGTGTTCCAGGAAAGTGTGATCGTCGCGGGACATTTGTTCCGCTCCGGCTCGTCCTCGCTTTCTTCGGGAGCCTCCATTGATTTGCATCCACGGCGGGGAGCGGATATGTCGCCGGCGTCCTTGTGAACAGTTCACAGAAACAATCTCTTTTGTGACGCCGCAAAGTGTCTTCATCTGCGAGGCCTGATTGCGCCGTTGCTGGTAAGACGATAAGGACGTCTCCGGCAGTAATGAAGCCACCGCGGCCGGTGTTTACAAGCGACGCGGCGTGTTCCTCCTGATCCCCGGCTCCAGGCTGCACATCTGCTTCCAGGACGTGTGAAAGAATCATATTAGAGCCGTCTCGCTCCCTTTGAAACAACTGCTTTTTACCTTTTAAACCTCCCTCTCCCTCCCACACACACACACACCTGACACATATTTGCTGTCCCACTGAGGGCAGTCGACCAGCAGCAGGTCCCACAAAGGACGCGATCCGTCCCAGCCATTCATACACACATAGCCAGTAATATGACTGCCACCATAACAATGGGCCACTCTCCAGTGAGTATCATCCGCACGCCAGTTGCCCCGGTGCCAGTTTCTTCCTCTCTTTTTGTTTCGCATGTGTGGCTTTTCAGACCGCCTCGCATGGGCCTCCCGGGGGGGGTGGCGAGGGCTTTGTTCCGCCCGTGCACTCCAAGCGACGAGACCTCTCATGTGACCGTTCTTGGCTGGACGGCGGTGTGTTTGCGCAGAGAGCTCGCACTCGGCAAGCCGGCAAAATAGCAGGTTGGTTTTTCGAGCGCGGGCTCCTCTCCCTTCGGGCGTTATTGGCTGATGGGCTGTTTCTTGCCAACGAGGTCGTACGCGAAGTGGAGGGGGAGTGACGGCCATTGCGGCCGGGCGACGGAGGGGCCGCCACCGAAAGGGTTCATTATCGGAAGAGGTCTTGGAGGCGCGGTTGCAGACTGTAACGCTCTCAACGTGGGCAACGACATGGAGTATAGCTTTGTGTCTCTGGCTTCTTTCACCAATCGACTGACCTTTTGGAATTTCGTCCAGAAGACACAAAGATGAGATTTCTCATCAAACAGCATCGAGATTATGTTTGGAGACTTGAGACCAAAGGGCTGTTTTAAGGTCGTAACACTGAAACTTGGACCTATTTTGGACTTAACTTCTGAAGAAGTAGCCTGTTACGTGCCATGCGTAGACGGTGTCGGCGCAACGTCTCCATCACGCAACGTGTCAGTAACGCTCATCCAACGTTGTGCTTCTTGAAATTAAATCGTGTCCCAGATCATCTGTATAAAATCCCTTTCAGGCCAAGTTTTGCTGACTGTGGAGAGCGACAGATAAGGTCAACAGAAATCTACAGCGAGTGAAAGCTAATTTTATGTGGTTCTGAACCTTTATTACCCTTCCTTCTTTGCGACAGTCCCAACTGTCAGTACATGTTTGTCTCAGTCTGAGTCACGTAGATTAAAAATAAATTGCTTGCATACTTCTGTTTCTTGTCCATGAACTAAGACAAATGAATGAACAGAAGCCACAGTGTACCCCCCCCCGCCCCTTCCCCTGCACAGCAGAGCGAGATAGACATCTTTGATGTTTGTACCCGGCGTCAGATTCCAGCTTTACCACGCCTTCTGGACTGCAGGCTCTTCTCCACTCAGTGTCTTGTTTCATTTGATGCATCAGAAGTGACTTAAAACTACAGAGGCAGCGAGGCTGCAGAGAGACATCACCGCCGAGATGCACTTTTTTTTCCCTCCCGGTTCTGATGACTTGTCTCAAAAATTGCAGAAAACTGCAAATCCTTCATTTTTTTTCTCTCTTTCCCTTTGACTGAAGCTCCAGAGAGAGAATTTATCAGACTTAAGTCATGCATTCAGGTAAAGAGCTGCCGCAGCGTTGAGTCCCTCCATGATTCGGATATCGGAGGTCCGTCTGTCCGCAGCGAGCATGAAGATATCAAAGATTTAAGTCATTAAAAGGTAATCTGGATACTTTTTGTCAATATGTCTGAGGTGAACCCAGGACCAATGAAACAAAAGCAAAGTAACTTCTAAATAACGAATGGCGACTCAAAATTTTTACCCCTTACTTTGGGCGTGAAGAAAAACTCCAAACCTCCTTTTTTCCGAAAGTCATGAATAGTTGAAGGTTTGTGAAGAAATAAAGCGTGGGATAGAATATTCACTACAGTGAATCTGCAGAATTTGGCGAAAGCGCCCCCCCCCCCCCACACTTCTTCCCCCCGAATGACTTCTGAAGCCTCTTTTCTGGTTTTCAGCAACTCGCTAAGTGTCCTCTCCATGCGACTGTTACTTTGCACCTGTAAAGATAGTGGATTAACTCGCGCTGTACTCAAGTATTAACCCCCCCCACCACCACCACCACTGGTAGGCCCGTTTTGACCCCCCAACCCTCTGTTTAACACCCTTTAAATCCATCCGTTGGACAGCAGCTTGTCCCTTGAAGTGATGTTTTTATTTTGAGCAGATTGCTCCATATCTGCCCACTTTTGTGATTCTTTGCCAGGCACCCCACCCCCCCGGATTGAAACATTCCACTTCCTTTTGGTCGCTGCGCTAATCCAGTTTGTTAAATAGCTTGGACGTTCAATATTTGAGGTCCGCTGCTAATCGGTGCCATCCGAGGACACGCTCGCCATCACCAGCTGCCTGCGATAGCCGGAGACACGGCCATGAGAGACGGAAGGAGACCGTAAAGTAGGGCGGGCGCCCGAACGCTGGGGACGAAGCTACGCGTGCAGACTCGGCCGCAGATGCCTCCGAAAGGCCAAATAAGTTTGGAAATAGTATCAGACGAAGAAAAAAAATAATAATAAAACACCCGACGTTTCAGCGCGATTCCTCTAAAAAGATTAAGCGTGAGTAGCTCCTGCTTGTACAAATACACCGCCGAGTTTGTTTTGCATATCAGACAATTTATGCAAATACTGATATATCAGTGATAAGCTAATAAATGCACTGGCGTAACAGTTGGGCTTTAATGTCCCTCAAGGCTGATGCTGCAGTCTTCGTAGCTGCATATTAATGCTAGAATTTTCACACTAAGTTCTACAAGTGTACACAGTGTAAACAAACTGAGAGAGGAGAGAGAGGAGTCCCCCTTTGGGGAGGCTAAAAAAAACAAAAAAACAAACGAAAGAAAACAGGGCAAAGCCAGATCCCTTCATGTTTTTATCAAGATTTTAATTTCATCAAATCATCGTAATAAGTTTTGGTTCCAAAATAGGCTCTGCAACAACTAATCCGGCTCAGAATGTTTTACTTATGAGGGCGATGACTGTGCATGTATCTTCGGTCTGATCGCGAGCCTGAGCGGTGATTTGGATTCGGCTTTTGTTTTGTTTTTTTCTCCACCTGGAAAAATAAGAGGTTTAGGTGAGCGAGGCGTTGCCGGGTGTACGCCCCCTGTGCTTCGCTAAAAGGAGGGGTCATGGACTTGGAAGTGGTGGGTTTTTTTTTTTTTTTTATTTCATTTTTTGTTTCACGAGCAATCAGTTTCAGGTAGCCTAATAGCCCCCAGGCCCAGTCAGTCCACAGTCTCATGGCCACGTGGCTCGGTGATTAGATTCAGGATGCTTTTGCCAGAGTCATTTGAGATCCCTAACGCAGCCTGAATCGGATCAGATCCCCGGGTCCGCCTCTCCCGGACGACGACGACGACGCCCCGGGACTCGGCCCCTGTTGTGCACAAACAAATTACAGAGGGGAACGTCATTAAATAAATACAAAAAAAGAAGAAAAAAAATACAACCCAACATAATGAATGCAGATGCTTCTCAACAAGTAAACAAAATATGTTTTGTTTTTTTTTTTTCTCCTGAGCGTTGGGCAGTACTCTGCACCATTCATCTCCACTATCATCAAAACGACAAATGGGAAAGGAAGCCTTTTGTTCTGGCCCGTAGTCGCATCCAGAGAATGGTGTGTTTAAAAAAACAAAACAGAACAAAACAGAAAAAAATCAGTGTTGTATCATTTTGGCAGCTAAGGACAAAGCCTGCACGTGCGTTGTCTTTTGGAATGGCACAGTGTGTGATCACGGCGGCACGAGCGTGCCGTGGGAGCCGTGACTAATGGCGGGGCGCTCGTTATGAACGACCCTGAGTCGAGGGAAGTGGGGGGGGGGCTCGGGTCGGGGTAGCCGGAGGGGCCGAGCGGGGTAGCGGTGGGGGGATAAGGGGGGGTACGGGCACTCCATCACTGACGTCTCCCGTTGGCTCTCGGCCCTCCAGGTTTCGACGACCGGGACACGGACCTGTTCCTGTGCGACACCAACACGTGCAAGTTCGACGGGGAGTGTCTAAGAATCGGGAATATGGTGACGTGCATTTGCGATTTCAAGGTAAGACCCCCCCCACACACACACACACACACCGACACACACACGCTGCTGCTGCCCTTCTTCCTTCCAAACTCGCTGTTTCGATGTGTTGCGGTGGCGGGAGAGTGCGAGAGTGAAGTCTTTTGAGGGTGTTGCTGTTTTTTGCGTGGTGCCACACTTTGCGTGAACAGAATATGACGTGCTTTGTTAACGAAATGTACTCAAATGAACAACAAGAGAAGGAAACATTCAAATCCCTCACTCAAAAGTCACAAAAGATCAGCATTGTGTGTCTGAAATTGCAATTTCTGGGCAGTAAAGATATAAATGCACAAAGGGTCAAAAGGTGGCGCAAAGGGCCAGTGTGCCAAGATGAGCGTGTTTTCTGTTAGCGGGCAGAACGTTATGAAAGATTTGTCTGTTGTACCTTTTGTTTGTCAAAATGAAGATTGAAGTAAGAATTGACACCTTGAAGCTCTCAAAAGGTTCCAATGTAAAGTGACCACAGTGTGATTTGAAGGCAGCTTTGCCCGTCGTCTTCAGGTTTCTGCGGCGCTGTGTCGAGCGGCGGTTTGTATTCTGTGCGCGGGAGCGATATTTCAAAAGCATATATAATCAACCGGATCGAAATCCATTGTCTGGATTCGACGTTGGTGGTCCCTGAGGGGCGGCCGGGGGGGGGGGGGGGGGGTGGTGCCGCAGGACAGGGGCCCGTTTATTGCTCCCATTGAAAGCTGGTGTCGCTGCCCCGGCTCACTGCGCACACCCTTCCTTCCACGTTCATAAACAAAGCCGCCGCTGCCGGTGGGACCGAAGACTTGCGGGGCCCTCGTTATTGGCATGAATCTGGGAAATTAGGCTGTTCTTGATAATGACTCATACTTAACTTTACGAGCAGCTCCCGTCATAAAAACGGGCGCAGGGCCAGTCAGCCCCGGTATTGATTTCGGCGGAACGTTTTGCGAGCTCTGCCGATGAATATGCCGCCTGGGCCCCCCCCCGCCCTCAGATAAATGAAGCCGCCGGAGCTGCCGGAGCCGGAGCACGTGTTCCCATCCGCCGCTTTTTATCGGCGCGTCATCGGCGCGAGCAGGCACTACGCGGGCTGACACTCGATTGGTCACCGGCTTTTATCTCAATTTCGTACTTCCCTGGGAGCAAACGTTAACAGAGGCCTGCAGATAAATGACATTACAGCGCCATTCCTCTTCGGGAGATCTCGCACTGATATCGCTGTGCACTGAGGCGCTCTCTGCGGGCTTGGGGAAAGGGGAGAGAGAAGAAGAAGAAGATGAAAAAAAACATAAAGTAGGAGCGGGTCACGCCGCTATTTCTGGCTTAATACCACGAGTCTGAGGTCAGCGGGACCGCGCTTCTGCGTTCCCGTCCGCTGCCCCTCGCTTCATCGGTCAGCGTAAAACGTGCCGGGGAAACCATCATTCACCCCAGATTAACGCCACGTTCATATGGGTGAGCGCGGACATCGCGTGGATCCTCATCTCTCTCTCTCTCCCGAGACAGGGGGCGGTCTTCGTTAGAGTCCGGACGTGCGCGTGCATTCCCTCACAAAGGTACCCGAGAAAGAGACGTGGAGGGGGGTGGGGGTGGGGAGGGGTGTCTCCGTGAGGAGGAAGCGAGTTTGATTTGATGGAATCAATGGACACTATTCATTGCCAAGACGCATTAGATTCGCCTCACACGGACTCGTGAAAAGAACCGGGACTCTCGGCGAAGGGAAAGAAAACGGAGCTGTTTCTCCGTCAGCTAACATGACACACCTACCAATCACATAGCATTTTCTCGCAATTCATCTCAACAACTGGCAGGACCCCCCCCACCCTCCACAAAAAAAGCCATTGGTTGCCAGTTTGGGTTTTTTTTTTTTGTCAAGGTCAGGTCACGCTGCTGATTCCCAAAGCAGTCGTCCAGTCTAAAAATATGTGTGCTCATGCTGCTGTGGGAATGACTTCAACTCAGATTGTCCAACCAAAGTTTAAATGACACATTTCAGTGTTCACAGTAATGGGGCTCGGTGAGCTATCGTTGAAGCAGGGTGGGCCACGCTGGAACAGTGTCTTACATCCGCACACAAAAGGGTCCAGCCGTGTTTGTCCGCTGCGTCTCTGCATGTTTTGTGACAGGACTGGAGGAGTGTGATTGAAGCTCAGGAGGGGCAGGTGAGGGTCTGAGCGCATGCTGACAACAGCTCTCCTCAAAGAAAAGAAGGGGAACGTTGTCCTTTATCTTGGAGAGCAGGAATCGGAGTTGAAATCATGTCGGTTGAGTGTTCAATGCAAACAGAAAAAAAATGCAGCAAATGAAAACTATTAAGACAAGCGGATTCCTTTTAGGTTCACACCTGTGGATGTATCTCATAGCCAATTTCACTAATTTGCAAGTTGCTATAAAAAAAAACATTTCTGGCATTTTCTTTTGTTTACTTCAACTATGTCGGCACTGACGGCTTGGTTTGCAAACTCAACTGCATGACGGCCCTCTGCACAACCTACTGCTGTACGGCCGTTTATTCCAGAAACTGTCCAGAGTTCAGTAACCAACAGTGGCGTAAAGCAGATGATCTGGGGACGTAATCGGGGACAGGCATGGGGTCGGGCACTGAACACAGAAATCCACAGGGGCGAAGCAAAACTAAATCCAAAAGACAGACCAGGGGATCAAAGGCTGGCAGCCAACTGGTGGTGAAACACAGACGAACTGGCAACAAGACAAGCACAGAAGCCCATATTTTTACACTAGGAGCACCAGATGAGTCGAATGACAGATCGGGCACAGGTGCAGCGCGTTAGGGAGGGCGCGTGCAATCACACAGGAGGAGAGGAAGTCAAGAGCCTGCGACAAGAGACAAGTGCCGTTTCTCAATACCAAGTACGCTGAGTGCGGACTCCCGAACTTCTGAAGTTCGGACTTGGAAACTTCCCGTGGACGGGAGTTCGCTGTACGGATTTTCGACAACTGGAACGGCAGCGTACTCGTGACGTCACTTCCTTGACTTTGGTGTCTGCCGCCGGTGATTATCCCATAAAATGTTTATTTAATGTTGTAAATTTTAATAAAAATAAAACAACTCCATTAAAACAAACACCTTGCTATTTTTTTAAAATTACTGCTTACAGTTGTGTGTTCACTCCTCCGCCATCGTTGGTTATAGTGAAATGCATTCTGGGATACATGGCTGTCCGAGTCCACACGAGTCACCATCCGATGCATCCCCGGTAAAATTGGCGTAATGAGTTCACATCCGGGTATCTAACCGGACTTGCTGAAATGCGAACTTGTGTATTGGAACAGGACTTGGGCGCTGACCGATGACGTTTCACAAGTACGCCAGAACGCAAGTACAGACAAGTACGGATATTGAGAAACGGCCAAGGTGAGCCGTGAAAATTAAACTGGAAACGGACAGGATGGAAATGTGTCGTGCGACAAACTGCAACTTCGACCCAAGCGCCGGAACAGGAAGAGTCCCGAGACTCTTTGTACGCTGCCCCTCCAAGACCAGGCCCGGGAACCTGTGTGTTGGGTTAACGAGCGCCGCAGAAGCGCCACTTATTGCGACCAGGTGTGGTGAAGCAGGCCCGCGTGCGAAACAACGTTTCACCGCGGGCCAAGATGATACAAGCGTACGCCAGCGCACCCGTCAATGCATGTATGTCGGATCGCTGCTCTGTTTTCTTTGCAGTTCCCTCTCCCTCTTGCTGCTGTTGTTGTTGTTGTTGTTGTTGCCTGTATATAATCCACAACTGGTACGGTTGGCGGCAGTGCGCGGCTGGCAGAGGAATTATGCGACTGAAATGCAAATGCGTGCGACAGGTTAAGCATTTAATTCAATTTGTGTGGAGGAGATGGAGGGGTTTTTTTGTGTGGCAGAGGGTATTGTTTACCTATCAGGAACATAATTAGCATAGACATGTGGGATGTTAATAACAGTAATTATATTGTAAATCTGTCTTTTGCGGCGTAATTTGTGATTTTTCTTCTTTTTTTTTTTTTTTTTTGCTTTGAAAAGTCAGAGTGGCTGAAATTGTGCTGGAATCCATAATGTGGCTGAGTGCGTATAGCAGAATGCATTATCATCAAACAACACGATGGCGAACGGGTTCTGCGATCGCACTTTCCAAAGTTTTGCGCCCGCAAAACTTTTCACTGCTCGGAAACACCTCGCTTCCCTCCACTTTGTTTCAATTCTACCTCGAAATAATTAACGAGAAACGGGACTAATTTGATTGTGTTTCGCGCAGGAGATGTTCGCTTATATGTGGGAGTCTGTACTTAAGCGGCGGATGGAAATAGACAAACTAATTGAAAATAAAAAGAATATTTTGACATCAAATGAGAGAGACCTTTTTCCTCACTTCTCCTAAATGAGTGTTGTTGTTACGTGTGCCTAATTTAAACGCTCGTTTTTTCCTCTCTAAAGCGATTAAATCACTTGTCTGAATAAAATACTTTTCTTGCTCTTCATTAGGAACGTTTCTCTCTCTCTCGATGAGCTTCATGAGGTAAATCTATTGCGTCTAATGTGATCTAATGTCAGCCCTAACCTCTGCCTGGGGCAACAGTGCACAGGTCAGCTGTGCTTAGCGTGAGTGTTTCTATTATTGCCATGAAAAGCTGACCCCAAAATCCTGCAGAACAACGTGAGTAAAATCTCTACGAAGGGGCTCCGTCGTTGGGAAGAGACGGAGTAAAAATACAGGAGTTGTTTGTGGAAAGGCGCCCGAGCCTCAGCAGACAGACACTCGGAACGCTATGAGGAGACACGTTTGTTCTCGAGTTCCGCCGCAGCAGTCAGGATTACTCGCAGCTCTTTGACGTCGTTCTGGGGTCGCAATGTTGCGCCTCCTTGTTCCATATAGGTCGGATTAGGGTGTGTAGTCCCTGCTAACTCTGACTGGTGGCAGCCAGGAAACATGCTGAGGTTTAAAGAGGGCTGCATGGTTTGTTGTCCTGCTATTGGATGCCGCTCGACGTCTCAAGTTACTGGAATAAAGGACGTTACGGGACTGTGGCGACTTCGTAGAGTGAGGGATTGATCCAGAGAAAGCAGCATATTCAAGGAGCATGACTTTTCAATCACCCCCCGTTCGTCACATCCATTCGTTCATTCATTTGCTTGGTCATTCTTCCAAGGTCATTCATTCAGCAGCCCCTGGTCAGACACACTGTGTTGCAGGGTTCGTCTCTATCCAGCAGGTTTTGGTTAATTTTAGTGTAAAAAACTTCAATAGGTGGGAACACCGTATCGATTTCAGGTGTCTCACTTATCGTACTTTATCGTACTTTGTGACACAAAAAAAATCCAAATCACTTCGGTTCTTACTCGATTATTTCACCTGTGAAATGCTGCAGGTTTTTTTTACTCTGAATAAAATGTAACATGAAGCAAAGTGCGTTTAGACTGTTAAAAAATGTGACACACACGCACAGACACACACATACACACACATGCACACGCACACACTCCCTGGTCCAATGTGTTTATGTGCTTTGGTAAAATTTTTAGCGAGAAGGCAATAAAATCAGCATAACTTACAGCGTTTTTATGTGTTTTCCTCCCGGTCGTATTAAAAACACAACAGCTCGAAAACATTTCGCTTAATTCAGTTGCACATCAACACGCTGTGTGTGTGTGTGTGTGTGTGTGTGTGTGTGTGTGTGTGTGTGTGTGTGTGTGTGTGTGTGTGTGTGTGTGT
>JASSRZ010000023.1:4527932-4553842 GCA_032164315.1 Malacoctenus gilli | reverse complement strand
ATAGATAGATAGATAGATAGATAGATAGATAGATAGATAGATAGATAGATAGATAGATAGATAGATAGATAGAGATATTTCCACAATAAAATTCCAGCACCTGCATTTAAACGTTTGACCAGCCTGACTTTTAAAAGAATAGCTCTAAAGCATTACAGTCTCAAAAGCCTGTTTGCACGCACGCAATGCGCACGCATGCACAATCGCACACACGCACCTCAACCCATCATCAGGTCAGATCTCAAACGCCGCACCACACATCAATCCCAAGCTGACGGCGGGGGCCTCGCCGACGGAGGCGAGGGGGGTTAGGGGTGTGGAGCGGGGAATCTTGGCCAAGAGTGTCTGTCTCTTGTCACGAGCCACAGGTGCTCTCTGCCACCACCACGGGCGCTGAGAAGCCTCTGTCAGAGCCGATAACGTTGCGGCTTTGATAAGTGTGAGGAGGCGAAAGTAAAGACTGTGCCGGGGAGGAGGAAGGGGGGTGGGGATGGGGGGGGCATTGCTGCGACTGACGACACACGGCGTGGAAAATAAAGCAAGCGAGCGGCGGCGGGCTGAGCGGGGAGGAGGGGTTTTTTCATCAGAAGTGGAACGTGCGGGGCGGCGCCGCCTCCGTCCTCGGAGGCGAGCCCCAGTTCTGTGGAGATGTTTATTATTGATAGAGGTGGATGATAGCCTGGGGATGAATTGCATAATCGAGAGCCGCCTCTAATGGATACAGGAAATGGATCAGGCTATCAGTCACGTCTCTGTGGATGAGGGATGTGTCTGTGTTTGGACGCGCCTTCCTGCGCGCGTGTGCGTGGGAAGAACCGCCCGCGTGGTTGCACGTCCGCGCCGTCGACCTGGACGACGGCGCAGCGCCGGCGGCCAACGCGCCCGGCGGCCTCCTAATGGTTGCGCTGGATGGCTGTGATCACTGACTGGCAGCTCAGAAAAAAAACTGAAATTCCACGGCAACCGTGGCACACATAATGCAATCTAGGAACATTTTGACCCTTGAGCAAACATAAAAAAACAAAATAAATAAACAACTAATAACAGCTCGTGAAAATTGACAGCTTTCCTTTTGATGTTTGGAGCATCAAATCGAGATTACAGACCAACAAACAGACGCTGTCAAACCAATGCCAAGCCAAACCGACACTGTGTGTTTATTGTTGTCATTTCATCAGACAAAAATGGTTGTTTTCATTGCGCGGCATCGTCATGCTGCAATCTAAGCTGCCTGTGGTCATTTCTTACTGGAGTTTGCATGTTCTACCTGTGCCCATCCGCAGTTTTTTCCAACCAACCAAAAGCTCAATTTGTGAGTCTGAGTGTGTGGGTGTGTTTCCCTTCCCTGCTCCCCTACCAGTGTTGGTACCGAGGTGCCTGGCTTTGTTTACCTTGTTACTGTTATTGCTCTTTCATTACAAAGTCAAGACTTTACTCAAGAATTTATCCACAACTTGGGATCTCTGTTTCCCATCAGCTGCAATTTGCTCTCTTTTTGGCACTTTTGGAGCATCGTTCCCTCGAACCCAAAGAGGTGTCGTGTTGTTTCGTCACATCGTTTCAGATTGTTTTTTGTTTTTTTTGCATCGGCTATAGATTCGGATATGGATTCAAAGTCTTCACTCCCTGTTCGTCATCTGATGTCTTTCCTAACAACGTGTCTGCTTTCAATCGAAATCCGCCGGTCGCCGAGCGGAAGAGTGTGAGCCCCCCCGGAAGAACGAGAGAGGTGAAATCCTCCCACCCTGACAGGTGCGACGGCGCCGGCGGAGTCGGAGAGCGCGAGTCACCCACACAGTTCTCGGAAAAAAAAGAAGCCGATCAGGTACGACGAGCGAAAACAGCCGCGTGGGTGGAAGCGTCGACGTATGGCGTCTATAGAGGAAGCAGCAAGCAGATAACAACTAATACCTCGCAAAACAGGGATGCAAACGCACCTTACTTTTGAGTCCCAGGCGACACTTTCCGGCAGAGTCCTCGGTAGAGAAGCGCATTCGGGCGAAAGGAAGGAAGGAATTAAGATGCTTGGTATCGAGGTGAACCCTTGTGGCCACGGAAGCTCAAACGAGCGGTCGCGAACGGGAGAAGCAGCTTGGTGCGCAGACGCCTCCCGGAGATCTGTGCGGAATCGACAGACACTCTTTTCTGCGGCTCGGTGTTAAAATGTCACGCGGCTAATTATTTTGGTCAGGGCCTCGGCGCGTGCGTGCACGGTAATTAACTGGAACTATTTCTGTGACTTGATGGCGAGCACAATCCTCCGACAGGTATTATTCTCAAAAAGCGGGTTATTGATTTGATTAAAACCTCCTCTCTCCCTCTCAATTGCCATGGAAATGGTGCCACGGTGTACATTTCATTTTCTTTTGTCTAATGAAGGTTGTTGTTGTTTTTTTATTCCGTGCGCTTTTCAAAGACGGCAAGACTTTAAACGCAGCGTCAGTGGAGGCATCGTTTTCACGGTAGCGACGTTGGCGCCACCATTCACCGAATCAGCAATAACCGCCGTATCTTTAATCAAAATTTCAGGCCGAAGACGACGATAATTTCACCGTGTTTTTTTTCCCGCTTTGGTCAGCACACATTTCTCCACGCGGCCGCACTGCGCTGGCGAGTGGATTCCGTCGGCCCCATGTGTCAGTCACCCCCTGCGTTGATAGTGAGCCTTCATTGCTGAGGAGCGTTTGAAGTGGCTGTGAAGTGAGCTGTAGTTACAGCACTTACATCCACCTCCTCCCAACACGTTTCCCTGCAGCGGTCCTGATACATGTACATTCTAACCGTGAAGAGGTTCGTCGTACCTCCCGTTTCCCATAGAATCCATTATGCTACGTTTGCAAACATTGATCTTCTTCTTTTGGAGTGTATAGCCGTTTCTCAATACCCATACTCGTCTGTACTTGCGTTCTCCCGGACTTGTGAACCGTCATCAGTCAGCGCTTAAGTCCTGTTCCAACACACAAGTTCGCATTTTGGCAAGTCCGGTTCGATACCCGGATGTGAACTCGTTACGCCCATTTTACCAAGGATGCATCGGATGGTGACTCGTGTGGACTCGGACAGCCATGTATCCCAGAATGCATTTCACTACAACCAGCGATGGCGGAGGAGCGAACACACAACTGTCAGCAGTAATTAAAAAAAATACAAGTAAGGGGTTTGTTTTATGTAGTGATTATTTTATTTTTATTAAAATTTACAACATTAAATAAAAATTTCTGGGATAATCACCGGCAGAAGACACCAAAGTTAAGGAAGTGACGTCACGAGTATGCTGCCGTTCTAGTTGTCGAAAATCCATACAGTGAACTCCCGTCCACGGGAAGTTTCCAAGTTTCCAAGTCCGAGCTTCAGAAGTTCGGGAGTCTGCACTCAGCGGACTTGGTATTGAGAAACGGCATATGTTTTCTCTCCAGACAGCCACAGACTATCGAGAGAAAAGTGTCGCAGTGATATCTGTATATATATACATTTATTGGAGTTAATTGCGATCCAAGCCGTGTTATATTAAAAAAAGGAGGAGTAGACCAGCATGAAGCTGGAGCCGGTCTGTGCCGCAGCTCTGCAGAAATGAGGCGCACATGCTGAGTGAACAGCTTTGTTGGAGGTAACTATTGATTCATTAGAGATGCCACAATGCCTCCAGTTTCTTTTAGCTGCTTTTCTTGTTTTTTTGGTCCTTTGCTCAATACAGATGAGCCCGAGCCACGGTCACGTCTCACTGTGTAATCTGTTTAGTGTGCGTGGCCCCTCTGACAGGCCTATGCAGGGGACGTGCAGCGTATTCCAGGGCCCTCTTGGGGAGGAGATGGGGAGGGGGCGGGGGGTTTGCTGTGGTGGCTTTTGCTCTTTCAGAAGGGTCGTTTTTGTTATCTGTTTGTCTCGTTCGGCGAATGCGTCAGCGGCGGCTCTGGGAGTTTGTCAAATTTGGAAACGAGCATTCGCTGTGAGATAAGGCTTTGGCCATGTTGGTCAGCGATAAGGATCGCTGAGTTTTTCTGCTTTGTCTCCTTTCTCATTTTTGGAACGTATCCTCTCCTAAGAAAACGGGGATTCATCCTGACATGGACGCGCGTTGAGTAATGAGCTCGTCAGGACCGCGGCGGTCAAATGTCAAGTGTGTTTTCTGTCAGCGAGGAAATGCAGGAACGTCAGAAGAGAGACTCACTCGTGAGACGCATCAAACTGTGAGGCGCTAACTGGTCAACAGGCTTTGCTGATGGAAGACAGTTTCTCCTTGGAACTCTCAAAGGGCGTCCCGCTGTGAGTCACGTTCACATATTCACACATTCGCTCACGGTTCAGCGTCTCGCCCAAGGACGTGTGGAGACACGGTCGGTCAGAGAACCAAGAGGCGGGCCACAGGGATCGGAGGGGGTTCTTTTGCTGCTTCAGCCACAGCGCCTCCTGTTGGCCGTATCAGTGAAAACACGCGGTTTTTCCATCACGTGGGCCCAAATGCGTGACGCTGAGAGGCTGCAGGCCAGGAAGTGATGGCACCGGACATCTGCTCTCTTGCTCCTGATTACAACAGCGATTTTTGAACCCACCTGCAGCCAAATTGTATCCATAACAACCCAGAATGAATCCACAAACTATCTCTCAGTCGCCTCTGAAATGAAACAAAGCAACAGCAGCATTTCCCTCCTCGTTGTCGCGTACATTTGTTTGCCTATATGTTGACTCGCCTCCACTACTCTCTCCTTGACTTCTGTCTCCGTATATATATCGAGAGATGGTATTTTGAGCGCTCGTCGGCTCGCCCGCCGCCCTCTGAGACGTGCCCTCCGCCGTCTCTTACGACGGAGCAAATGGAACAACTTCACTGTCGCGTTCGCTTGCTCACCCCCCCCCCCCCGCCCGCGCTTTCTCTGGAGATGTCTCCGCGTCATCTGTCCTAATGCCTTACTGTTAGGTAGCCAGGCTGCAGCACTTAAGCCCGAGAGTCTGATAGCCTGTGCTGCTGCTGCTGCCGGGTAATTTCAGCCCACCGCAAGTCCTTCTCAAGTGTGCGACAAAACCTGTTTGTCTGTGTGTGTGCGTGTGCTTGTTTGTTTGCTTTTTTACCTTTAATTGCGATGCCACACAGACGGACTCTATACCAGAGTGGTTTCTTGCACCTAGCTGTATGAACTTGTTTTGATACGAGTTTGTTCAAATTAAGGTTTTCTTCTCTAAGTTTGGTTTCTTCTTTGTCACTATAAAGAAACTGTGTGACCTTTTTTTATATACTGGAGGGTTGTTTTACTTTGGAGATAAAAATCTGAAATGAATTTTGATATTTATTTATTTTCCCATCAGAAGCACTTGTGTAAGTGCTTCCTGCAAAAGCACCAAAGAGGGTCGAAACAACAGAAAGCCTCGACGCGATGGCTTTGGAGTCTCATTCTTCTCGCTTTTGAATAGCTATACCGCGTGTCTAAAAATAACCCTCCCATCCGACGTATCGCCTTATTAATCATCGGCGCCACATGAAAACAATGAGCCCAACTGTCTGTGGGGCTTAAAAAGCCATAACAACAACAAAACGCGTCGTGCTTTAAACTTGCCGTCGGAGCGGCGCATGAAAGAGCCCTTTTCTGACTTGATGCTTCTATCGGCAAGGCAAAGTCATTTGTCACTGTCTTCTAAAATCATTGCGAGTAGCAGTGGAGAAATGAGGAATTGATGCTTTGATTTGGACTGCCTGGTATGTACGCTTCTGTTCGGGGTGGGGGGGGGCTTTGCGGAAGAAAGAAAGCTTGGAGGCCATCGTTCGAAGTTCGGGGCGGAAGAACGGGCCGGGCGCATGCATCGCTCCGGTCGGTGGCCCCTCTGAGGAGGGAGAACGTCTGTGGTCGCCTCTTGACGGTGGAGAGACTGAGGACGGAACGGTGGTCTCGGGTGTCCAGTTGCTGTGACCTTCTCCTAAGCAAGGAAATGGGTAATGGGGGAACTGATTAGGATAATCAAGAAGGTGAGCTATAGTAGCAGCTATCGCAAGAATCTCATGTTATTCCTGACAGTCATGTTTCATCAAAGAAAAGAAATCACAAGTGTATATATATATATATATATATATACATACATATATACATATTCAGAGTCGCATTCTCGCTCTCTCTCTCTCTCTCTCTCTCTCTCTCTATATATATATATATATATATATAGTATATATATAGTGCGTGTGAAGTTATATATATATATCACAGTGTCTTGTTTGTTTGGCACACATATTGCAGCAGAACAGGGATGAAAGTGACTCCGACGTGCCCCCCTCCCGAGTCACGGACGGACACTCCTGGCTGCGGTCGCAGAACATGTAGCGACACACAAGATTGAACTGCGAGGTAATGAAGCGGCAAAACTGCAATACAGCCACAAATGCGGCTGCGATTGACCTTTGCGATGTAGCCATTCGCCGGGGGTCGACCGCCAGAGACCGCTCCATTGATGGGGCACCCAGGAACCAGTGTGTTACGGGGCCCCTGCGCGGGAAGGCGATCGACCGAGCCGCGGCGAGGCGCACATGTGATTAACCTGTAGTTTTGCACGATGGCGGAGGGAGGGAGATCATTTTCTTTTTCGTCCTGTGAAGGTTGAGTCTTGCCCCCGCCGCTCATCGTTATACCTTCTTTTGGGAAACTGATGAATGAGTCCTTTTTCTTTGGAGGATGCTCATGAAAAACAGTTTATTAATGCGAACAAAACTCTTTGTCTGGTTTTGAATTGTGGTCCTTCGGAGGAGATGCTCTTATTCTATGGTGCGCACACTCGAGGTTGTCCTCTATTGGGGCTCTTGAGGAAATTGCTTCTCTGCGTTAACCCACCCTGCTCATGGTCAACCTTAACTACACGTAAGAGGGGCAGCATGCTGCTTCCTGCGTGTCATCCGGGGACCAGTCAGGGGTTTATGGACCCTTCTCAAGGGCAGGGGGAGATTGGCGGCCCTCCCTCACTTTCTCCACCAGTCCAAGGAATCGAAGCGGCGATACATGCACCTCCAAGCTTGTTGACAGCAAGATCAGAAGTGCCCCTCTGGTGAGGAGATTGGGCATCAAAGAGGCAAGACTTCTTCGACCGGCGGCGAAGATACCTCTGAATTAGTCCGTTTGTTCCTTTTAAGGGGTCAGCAAAATCGCTGTCTGCTCTCATCAAGCGCGGCAGCACCGCGGTTTGCAGAGGAAGGCCGGGAAGGCCCGTGAGCGCCGGTGCTCCGAGTTCGACAGCTTTGCGAGCATATGCTGCTGCCGAGGCCTCGGGAAAAGGTTCAGTGCTCGCACAAGACAAGGCGGCGACTCCTTTGTCTGCTTCTTTGGGCTTTTCCTCTCTGATGTACAAACAGGAGTCAGATCCCCTGTCAGCTACACAGCGACACGTGTCCGCGTCCTCTCAGATCGATTTCAAAGGAGCGCGCCACCCCCCCTCCCTCTCTTTCCGTCCTTTCGAAGGCCATGTAATAGATTGTTGCTTCGCACCTTAACTGGCGCGGGGGGGGGGGGGGATCAGTCGACTCCATCCTCTCGGAACATTTTCTGTCTCCCGGAGAAAAAATGTCAAAGTTGCCGTCGGAAAAAAAAATCACTCTATATGCCACACATGCTGATGAAGGGAGAGCAGTGCAGTCAAGCATTCGCACACCCCTGTTTTATGTTGCGGCAGTGCCGGAGACGCTCGCCCCAAAGGGTCCCCAGAGTGTCCTTTCGCCGAATGAAATCCCCTCTCAGCAGTTCTGAACCACTGACTCTGTATTTAGGAGGCTAGTGAGCGGGGCCCTGCGTGCGCAAGTTGTTCTCTTGAGATCCTGGCACATGGGTGAAAGTTGTTGTCGAGCTGGCTTTGTGAGAGACCCCTTCCCGTACTCCCAACATGTGGACTGCGGGTTTTGTCCTCGCCGCCTCCGCGTATCTTTAATTATTATCTCCCGCTGTTAAATTGCCAAAGAGAAGCTCAGGAGATGTCAGGATAATGTAACTGTTGATATAATGCGTTCCAGTGTGTGTGTGTGTGTGTGTGTGTGTGTGTGTGTGTGTGTGTGTGTGTGTGTGTGTTTGTGTGGGCTTGGCAGCATCCCTGGGGCCTGACATTGGCAGGGTTAGCATTAGTGGCCCCGAGCTGCTTTATGGGCGTGTGTGTGGAGGCCTTGGCCCTCTCACCCTCGCCTGTGTTTTCACTTTCTAATAGCGCTTTTATAATTTGAAAGGGGGGGGGGGGTGACATAAACAAGCTCACAGGAAGTGAATACAACCGTGAGCAAAATGAAACCCGAGCACCGACGGCGATATGTTGTCACCCGCCGTGGTCCTGGACTGGGTCAGAGGAGCCACTTTCTCCCGGTTCTCGCCGGTAATAGAAATTCTAATGCGCGACCCATCAAAAGGGAAAAGCCTGCATAATGCGTCGCGGCGCAGTGTTGGGGCACGATGTGTCAACAAAACAGCTCCAGTGCGTTTCCTCTCCGAGTTCTTCGAGAAGTGAGCGGCAGAAACAAAAGAGCGTGTCATTAGACGAGGGTTCCAACTGCGGTGGCTCCTCTTCAGATGGTAACACCAAAGGATCTCGTCACGTCGTTGTCGTACATGGGAATGTTCATCTTTTCGGTCTGGATGAGTTCCTCCCCACCGTCTGTCTGGGCGACCGTCTTCGAAATGCCCCAGACTCACCCTGTCCAACCTCCGATCGGCCATTGAGGAGCATAGGCTTTCAACATAAAAGCCTTCAGTTGTTGCTGTAGATTTTGACACTTTTATGGGGGGGGGGGGGCTTCAGCCTTAACACTTTCACTTTTGTGTCAGATGATGAAACTTGATAAAAAAAAAGTGAATATAATTTTGAGTTGATGCAAGACAATGCACTTTGAGCTGTGCTATGAGCATGCTTTACTGCCATCAATTGCCAATTGTTGACTCAAAGTCATCGAGGCCTTTGTACCAGTTGGCACCCACATTACAGTGGTGCATGTTGGGGGGATGAGTGTCTGCCTCACTGCGAGCTTGCTAGCCATCCCTGGACCGAAGAGCCGCTCACGGACAGGCTGCTACACCGAGCCCAGTTGAGTCTGCGCCCTCTCTGGAAGTAGCATCGAAGTGTCCTGCATGCACAGTGGTCCCACTGAGGTCACCATATCATTAGTTTGTGTTCTGGTCTCAGTTGGTGCTGGCGCTGCCACTGGCTCGATTTGATACTAGGTCGCATGGACAGATTCTACGCAGAAAATCCCAAATCCTGCAGTGCGGTTGTGGCATTTTCTTTGCCCTGTGTAAAAAAAAAAAAAAAAACACCCAACAAGAATGTTTGGAAACAGCGCAATCATTTCAGGCCTGTGTTTTCCCACTTATAACCTTTATCCAGGAAAAAGCTTGAACAGTGGGTGTCAGCAGGGCGCTGCTTATTGTCGCTCTCCACAGGGGTCAACGTATGGATTTCTGAGAGTCCGTGATGTTTGACATTTCGGCTGGTTGTGTTTAATTAACCCCGCTGAACCCCTAAAAGCCCGGAAGACGCGGTGCCACCGCTGCCACCGCACTGTTTTGGGTGCGTTGAGTCACAGAGGAGTCTCCCGCAAAGCACAGGGCCACAATCTCGGCTTTTTCGCCTGCGTGTTTTCCCGCAGTGTTTACAGTTGTGTCTGAGAAATCCGCCTCTGCATATCAATGGGCTCTATGTACTGTACCTCAGTGTAATAATCACAAGTTGGAGCTGACGATGTGGCCCCTGGAGGCTTTGCTGTTAATCTCCATGTATCTGTGCGTTGAAAATTAGCCATTTCTGTCCATGCTTGTTTTTCCTCAGTAGACTTCACAGAGAGTAAAGATGCCGCCCAGCCACAGGAGGCTGCTGCTAGGTCTCTGTGTACAAACGGCTGACAGATTAATATAAGATACTCCATAAAGTCTCAGGGCTGATTCTACTTTCAAATCAGTTAGTGGCTTCAAACTTTTTTTTATTGCCGATGGTTGATGGTCCCCAGATCAGCCTCTTCACGCGACTACTTAACTGCTCGCTGTTCAAACTTCTCTGTCTTTTGCCTTTTCTTTTTTTTTTTGAACCCACTTTGGACTTTTCTCCTCCCTTTGTTCTAAAGTGCACTTAACTGGGAGACGAGCTGTGCAACGGCGGTACGAGCCCACCTGAACACGACGTGTGCAGACAGTGGCGCTTGCACTCGCAGCATCCACACCACTGTAACATGACAGAGCCTTTCAACAGGACCTGTCCCCCCCCCCCCATTGTGAACTTGGACCACTTTTTTCCCCTTTCTTACAGGTAATTACTTTTTTATTGTTGCATTTCTCCATTCTGTCCACGTTTCCCCGTGGGGAGGAAAATCACATGGGCTCCAGGTTTTCCTGGTTCATTCTCGCAACCCCTCCGGGCGAGGATGCCGCTCTGCCCTTTTGCACTGTGTACATCGCTCGCGCTCTGGCACCGGTGTTGCCGTCCCTCTCGTGTAAACAGACAATTAAGGCTTGTGTGCCGGCGCGGTTCCACACGCCTGCTGCTGCCGTCCAAAGCGACCTCATGGCCTGCAAAAGAATCAGGTCGTTGTTGTCGCAGCTAAACAGGAACGTACAGCCACGTTCACGTTGAAGCGGCAACATGTTGCGAAGTGATTGCCAAACACCTCGTCAGGAATACGTGGCCCTGCCACCATGGGAAGCACCGGTGGGGGGGACAGGCGAACACTCGAGACTCTGTTCCTCTCTGCTGACAAGCATTCCTTCAGGCACTTTGGGCAGTTGGTGGAGCACCCTCCCCCAGGGTGCCACCCTTTGAAGGTATTTAAGGGTCCGTTAAGCTGGCATCAGGACCCATGGGGACCTTGGGGGTTGCACTCATCTGTCTGCATAGGCAATCAGCTGATGTGGGGGGGGGGGTGCCCACCAGAGCTGCGAGTCCATTTTAGATAGTTCGCTTCATTGGATGTGAAAGTGCAGCTGCACCCTGGAGCAGAAAGTTGCAAACTGAGGTCCATCTGACAATCGTCAGCAATTCAAGCACCATGTCCAAAGATTTCCCAGACTTCCAGCCAAGTCCTCAGTCGACCCCGCCGCAGCCCCTCATTGTTCCAAATCGTTCTCCTGTTGACAAATCAAACAATGCCACCTCGTAAATTGCCCTTTTTGCCGGGATGTGAGCCCATTTTTGTGCCAACATGTGTTTCCTGTTTTGATCGAACCTTCATTCCAGATGCAAGGACCTGAATATTGTTCTCTCTGAATCCCAAGCTGAAACTTGAGTTTCCGAATCTTCCCGAGTCTTCAGTTGCTTTTTGGTGTTGGGCTCACATGCCTCCGAAAATAGTTGTCACTCTTGAAACCAAACTTTGGTTTAATTAACTCAAAGTGAAGGAAAAACACTCAGTAGAACGTTTGATTTGGAGTTCCTTTCAAAAGGACAGTTTACACTGCTTCGCCTGCTTGTTGACTGTTGGGTTTACTGTGCGGGAAAAAGATGCAACAGGCGGATTTTCCGCGCGAGGGAGTCAAACAAAAGCTCGCAATGAACCAAAGACTGACGACAAGGACGCGGATGTGTGCTAGGTGCTGAGCTGCCGACTGTAAAAACAGATAAGAATATTGCGCTCGGAGTCGAATTCTGCTCCTGCAGTAGGAAGTTTGAACCTTTTACATGGCTGCATCCATGTTTGGTTACTATCCACCCTGAGCTGTGGGCTTCATGAAGTCAGAAGCAGAAGCTTTAGAACAGAGCTTCCAGCTCTTCATTTTCATTATGCTTTTGTTCGAAATGTGCCACAGTGGTTCTGACAACCCATGAGCATGCATATATTAAAGATCCTCCTGTGATCCCCCACCCCCCACCCCCCGACTCCATTTTGGCAGCCACTGATGTAGACCAACCTCAAAAACCAACTACCCTGTCGATGCCATTACTCTGGTTTTATTCACTCACTTTATTCCAATAAGATAAAACTTGGCTGTTTTCTTTTTTCTTTTCTTTTTTTTTTTTTAATCAACTGCCCCCCAATCCCCCCCTTTTCCCAGTAGCGTTAACGACCCGCTTTATGATGGGCGGGGAGGCCTGAACTTTAAAGCTGGGATAATGTACTGTTGGCTGCTGCCAAGAACCAGTTTATAAAGTGCGCGTCCTGTTCTCGCTCCGTCCAAGGATCCGCTGTTGTCCTGCAAAAGCTCTCTGTTCTCTAAGAGCCATACAAGACTAAAGTAGGTAGACTTGGGTCTGTTCTATCTTTAAACCACAGGACACACAGGCTTTGATTCTTGACCTTCTTGGACATGTCATAGGTTAACAACTGGGGTCTCTTCCTTCAAGCCAGTCCTCTGCAGGGAACAGTTGGGATGTCTCCCCACGCTGGCTCATTCGCTTGCTGGTGTTTGATTCCTCCACAGCGATGACTGTGGTCTTGTCAGTAGTTTGAGGTCATGCGTTCACAAAAAGCCATCCGAGGAAAGAGTCAAGCCACTGAATTACATCGAGACGTTTCTGTACATCCGTCACTGTTATAATTAAGGTTGTTTTGAGAGAAGTTCAGGGTGAAGCAAGAGGAGAGCTGATTTAAGGTTCTGGAGGCATGTAAGCAGGCTCAATTTGCCACTTCTCTCTCTTTGACACTTTATTGAATCCAAAGCAAAATTTAGGAGGTTCCCACTTCTCTATGTCACTGACAGTCTTTGTTTGGCTTTGTTTTGTTGTTTGGCTTCACTGCAACGTTATGGCAGTTGGAAGAGGGGGGCCGCAGTCGTTCTGGGAGCGGAAAAGGTGGGGAGTTACTGTCCTCTGTCAGATTTTTGAGGGAAAGTCTGTTCGTCAAACTGTAACCTTCTCCTCTTGTCTTCGGAAACGCGGATAGGATTTATTAGGGCACTTTGAATACTGCAGCCTGGACCCAAGTGCAGCGTTGCACCGTCTCTTCAGTGGCAGCACGTTAAGTGAGATTTCCATGCTGGTTCAGGAGGAAAGAGTTCAGCTCAGGCCAGCAGCTCACACTGAGTTGGCCCAGTCAGAACTGAAGGAGCCACCTGGAGGTCAAAGAAGGCACTCGAATGAGATAAATGGACCTTTCGCACGTTACCAGTGACGCATTTCCCTCTTGGTGGTTGTCGCTTCTTCCATCAACTTGATCCTCCGTGCTGTGTCTCACTCCAGAACACAACCCGGTCCACGCACACCCCAGTGTGACTCTCTTGTAGGAAGGATGTGCAGTCTGTGACTAATTGTTGCTGGGAATGATGACCGCTTTGATAACGTGACGTTTGCAGTGGGGAGGGGGGGGGGCAGCAGCGGCGCTCGTCAAGCCCGAGATCCCCGTCGCGCTTGTTCTCGCAGCACCGTTCGCCCAGCTCTTCCCCTTAAACTGGCACGCTCCTTCCCTCCACGCCGTAGTCACGCGCTGATGCGTGCGTCCGCCTTCACTTTGCATCACTCCTCTCCTTTGTCTCCCACTCGCCGGGACTCGCTCGCTCGCATGCATGTCCATCCCTCTGACGCTCCCGCGCCATCACTGCGAGCATGTCCTCCTGCCCGCATCGCTTGGACCTTTCCACCTTTCTGTCAATCCCTGCAGACCACCCCTACCTTCACCTTCCGGCCATACCCACTGATCTCCTTCACTGGAGTGCCCCACTTCTCCCTCCCTCCCTCCCTCCCTCCTCATTCATGCCTCATCCCGACGTTTTTTTTCTCCTCTGCATTCCACCGACTCCCGCCACCTGCCTTTGTTCCTTGCTTGGCGAACTCAACATTTGGAGGCGCTACGGAGGCACAGGCTTGAGGTCGCCGCGCGTTGTGACCCAGTCAGGAGCAGCTACGGATTCTTTCACACGCAGTGTTTTGTGAAAGCAGCTTTTTTTTGGTTTGTTTTTTTTCTATGCCTCTGCGTGCTCGTGCAGGATCCCTCCGGCAGGTACAGAGACAACAGGTCCTGGCTGCCGCCCCGATGCTTAGCTTTTTTTTGGGTGGGGGGGGGGAGAACTAGGCTGGAGCCAGTCGAAGGGGTAGGCAGAGCCACAGCAGCCCCTGCAGGAGGTTGGTGGAAGCTTCCTGTGACTGAAAAGAGAGACAAAAAACAAAGCCAAAAACAAAAGCAGGACATAAGGTGAAGAACGGAGTCGGGCTCTGCATAGGTGCTCGATGGCGCTGGAGGACATGATGTGAATGTGGCTCTGAAGAGAAGAGTGCGCAAGTACCTGCCTGAGTGTACTCATACACAAAGGTTCACCCGCATGAATAAGCATCCTTTGCTGCACCCTCCCCCTCCCCCGTCATCTATAAAGCACTCAGGTGGCATACAGCAGCGTGAGCACCTCGCCTCCATCGCGCGGCTGTCCGGGTTCCATCAGAGCTGAGCTCGGGGTGAGGTGAGGAGAGGGGGCGGGGGAGTCGGGGTGAGGTGTCTGCGACTTCTCCTTAGCCGGAGCCAGCGGGCACATAAGGCCGTGCCATATGGCCCCCGGGCAAGCGGCCCCCGCTCCGCTGTCTGCCGAGAGTCGTTGAGGATTGAATTTTTTCTCACCTTCTGTCTCATTCACCCCATCACATTACCATCCCCCCCCCCCTTCCTTTCAAAGGATCCCACCTTTCGCTCGCGCCAGTTTGAATTTCCCAACCTCCCGTCTCCCTTCGCTCCACTGACAAGCGTGTGGGCCGACTCACAGTGAGGAACGCGCAACAGCTGACGCAGCTTATATTTTTTGCGGGGCTGCCGACATCACACGCTGCTAGTTATCAAGGAAACGAGGGATCAAAGCGGCGGCGCACCGACACGGGCTATAACAAGAGCGCCTTTGTCTCCATTACGGTCGCGGGCTGTCTAAAAGGAGCGCCGCGGCGGAGGAGACGGGAAGTCGGGAGGGAAACTTTCAAATCAGTAACCTCCGCCGCTCGCTCGCTCGCTCGTTCGCTCGCTCGCTCACTCTCCTAACTGTCACGTCAAGAGAGGCCCCGGATGAATAAAGAGAAGTTGGATGAATAAGTGTCAACACTTTTTTTTTTCTCCTTTAACGGGAGCAGCCGAAGATCTCTCGAAAAGATTCCGTCAAGATGAAGGCGTCCAAAGTTTTTTACAGCTTCTCCGGCTGCTTTATTTCACGGCGGGGAGTTTATTTCTGCTCTCTGTTTGGAGCTCCGAGAGGTGCACGGAGGTCGCTAATAAGACCATATGTGGACATATTTTGAGGGACATTGACAGGTGTCTTTGGTGCCAGGCAATTGACGTGCCATTTTTTCCTCCCTGATGCTTTTTCTCTGCTCATCTCTGGTTGCAGCGCCCCCCCCCCCTCCCCCCGAGGGAACACCTGCAGGAAGTGAACCAAAACCAGATGAAGCTGTCACGTTTTGCAGCGTTTTTCACCCAGTCCGACTGGGAACCCTGGACTGAAAAAGGACCCATCCGCACAACGACTTTGAGGGTCCTCGAAAAAAAGCGCCGATAAACCCGTTGTATCAACATTGTTCATGTATTCCCAAAGAGAGACAGCAGCTTCAAAACGCCCCTCTGCCCCGCTTCTCTCTTTTCCACCGGGGTCAGAGCCAAATACTGGAGAAGATCAAGAGAAGGGGGGGCTGTGGAAAGGGGGGTGGGGTGGGGAGGGGTGGGTGAGGAGAGAGGGTGGTGGGTTCTCACGGAAAAGAAGACACTCTTTAAAGACCCCCGCAGGGTTCTGCCGGGCAGCTTTCCCTTCCGTTGCATCACGCCTGGCAGAAAGTTAGAGTCCCCAGGTTAAGGACAGCCCGAGCCAGATGGGAGGGAGAGAGAGAGAGAAAGAGAGAGAGAGAGAGAGAGAGAGAGGTGGGGGAAGCGAGAGAATGGAAGGGGAGGCAGGGAGGAACGATCGGCAATGGCGAAAAAAAAAGAAGAGAGAAGCAGCAGCAGGCTGGGGCCCTGCAGTAAGCTATTCACAGCGCCTTTGTGGGGTTGCCATTTTTTCATTCTCTCCTGCTCTCCTTTGAGGGGATTTTCTCTCCTCCCTCTCTGTCTGTCTGTGTCCTTATTTCTTCTTCTCTCTTTTTTTTTATTTCACCCCCGTCCCTCTCTCCCTACTTCCTGTATGCTTCAGTTTCTTCAGGCCCTATAGTTCTTTTTTTTTTGTGCCAAGTTTTTTGAGCCAGGATCTCTCTCTCTCTCTCTCTCTCTGTCTGGCCTTCTACCTCTCACATCTGTATTTTTCTTTCACTTTCATTACCCCCCTCTCTCGGTCTGCATCTCACATGTTTCATCTGACTTCCTCTTGCCCGTTAGCCCAATTTCACCCCCCCCCCCCCCACCGCCTCCTTTGCCTCTCTTCGTCTCCTCCGCCTCTTCCCTTCCTGCATCCCCATCCCTTTGATCAGGAGCCAGTGTGCGCTTTCTCTTCCCCTCCTTCACTCCTCCTCCTTTCATTGTCTTCCTGTGTGTAATCGCCCCCCCCCCACCCAACCACCCCCCACACTCCTCTCAGCTCGTTAAAATCGGTGTTCACGCCCGATCGTTGCGATGCTCCCGGCCTCCCGAGTTGGTGCGAAGGTTATTTTGGAGCGCGCTGCTTGTGGCGAACACACCTAGCACGTGCCAGAATTCAGAACTGAGTTCTTGTTCCGTTTTCGAACATCAGAGGCTTGTGAGACGACGGTCTGGTTCGTCCTCGGGAGTATCTGCGTTCACATGAATGAGCCATTTTATCAGCTCACCTTCCATTTGTCCATTTTTGACGCCCTGTAAACCCTGTTGATGGGGACAGTTTGTGTCCAACCGGGCGGGATTTGGCCCTTATTGAGTTGGACACCTTCCCCGAAGACTTTCACATTTCACCAAATGAACAAACCCAGGATCCCCCCCAGTTCCTCCTTTTTTTATTTTCCGAAGAAAACAAGCCTCCCCGTCAACATATGGCGCCGAGCCGGACAGCTTGATGTCCCTTCCTGAGTCTCTGCCGCGTAATCCTTTTGTTTGTTTCAGGTTGGTCAATTTCTAATTCGTCGATGAGAAAAAAAAAAAAAAAAGGTTTCTAACGTGAACCCAAACACGGGCGATATGTGCTACAGAGAGAGGAAAAGACTAAAACAGCGGTCTGAAACACGCGACTTTGAAGTGAGTCCGTGGCTCGCTGCGACTGCTGGGATTTGCGGCATGTTATGAATACCTGCACGTGTGCACAGCGAAGGTTCAGCGATGACTGGCAGGGTTAAAATGCTGGACGCCACGAGGCAGGAATATACAGCCGAGCTCAGTTCTAGTGGGAATGACCCAGTGAAACTGGACGTTTGAGGACATAAAACTGCAAAAAGGATCAATTTGATCGAGTAAACTCCACTTATCTCATGTCAAAAATACACTTCAAAAAAGACATAATGACACTAAAGGGAGGTCTGGTGATCTGAGCATCTGTGTAGCTTGTTTCAAGAGTAATTTTTCACTTGTTTCATTGTAGGACTTCCATTGCTTACCTCAAGTATGTGCATTTGAATCCTCCAAGTGCGTGTGCATGTGTGTGTGTTTGTGTACCTGGTTATGTGTGTGTGTGTATGCGTGCGTGTGTATGTGTGTGCATGCGTATTTGTGTGCGTGCATGTGTGTGTGCGTGTGTGCATGCGTGTGTGTTTGTGTGCTTGTGTGTCCATGTTTGCGTGTGTGTGTGTGCTTGTGTGTGTGTGTGTGTGCATGCATGTGTCTTATTTGTGTGTGTGTGTGTGTGCGTGTGTGTGTGTGAGAGAGAGAGAGTGCGTGCGTGCGTGTGTGTATATGTGTGTGTGTATGTTGCCCAAACTGTGGACATATTCTTCTCACTGTTACTGTGAAGCAGTTTTCTCCTCACACTCAAACATTTCATAAAAACTGCTCTTTTGCGGGTAACATCAGCAAAGTTAAAGGTCAGCTCCACTGCATCAAAACACAGCCTATCATCCGTTGTGATATCAGCGCGGCTTGCTGCTGACAGTGAATTAAGCGAGCATAATCATAGAACATGGCACTGACAGCAATCAGAGCCGCCGGCTCCTCCAGTTGCTTCAGTAATTATGTTCCACCCCGGATCTGAATTTATTATCCAGAGATTCTGAGAATATGAGACCAAAAGATCATTAAGTTGCCCAACAAGAAAAAAAAGGGGGGGGGGGACGGAAAAACTGTAAACAAGTGACAGTAAACAAATGTTTTTAATTAGGAAGCAGTGTCGTTTGAATATCCTAGTTCATCTTGCATACATTTTCACAGTGAAGAGACACAAAAAAACCAAGCCTGAAACATGAGAAAGAGTTGAGATTTTACTGTATCACTGGCTGTGCTTGTTACTGCTGCAGCTTTGTGTGTCGGAAACAATCATGTTGTGGCCTGACTTTTCGCTGAATCACTCCCGACACGACGGGAGTGCATCACGATATCAGAAAACGGACGATCTAGTACCACCGACATCGAATTATTGAACTGGTTGTGGCATTAACAGGTGCAAAACTGCACCGTTGGAGTTGGAAAGAGTCAATATTTTGTCCATGCATGGGAGGTGAAAACAGAGGGGGGCGGGACCTGAAAACACCACGACTGGTTGCTCCGGCATCGATAACACGGTTTGGAGTCGAACCCAACCGAGAGTCAAACAAAGAAGCTCAAAGTCTCGTCGCGTCTCAGCCAAAAACAGGGCTTGCGCACCGTGTGAAGCTAAACACACACAGACATATTAATGCCCCCCCACCCCCCCACCCCCACCCCATACTCGTGTCTCCTTTGTGAGAGCCATGTCGTTTCCTCCGCGAGGGCGCAGACAGGCGACGCTGCCCAGAGAGAGAGAAGCTTCCCGGGCAATCCGTCGGAGACTTAAAGGGGGGGAACAGAGGCGGAGACAAAGAGCCATGAGCTCCTTAGGCTAATTCCTGCGGGGACTATCCGGTGAGCCTCCTTGTCCTTGTGATGTCACACATTGTCACACACTCTCCCATTTTTTTTTCTTCTTCTCCTTTTTCCTTCCCAGCGCCGTTTGAATGTAATCAGTTTACGTGGCCGTGACGGCAGCGCGGCAGTTTCGCCGGACCCTCTGATAACCGTTCTTCCCGCGGGAATAACGGCGGTAATATTTCTCAATTCAATAATCACATTTGTTATTCCTGCTGCGTAGCACCGGCGAATCAATATCGAATCAAAGGAATATCTCTCCTCCGTCGGAAACACACAAAAAAACAAAAAAAGAAGGAAAGAAAAACGTGCAGTCGGTGTGTCATCAGTCATCGGCGAAATCCTGACGCAGTTCCGTGGCCAGCAAGCCGTGTGGGGAAATGAATGAGTAATGTGCTCCTCGTGCTTCTCGCGGCTATTTCGCTGAGTGCCCTTGAGCAAGTCACTTAACCTCCCGCTGCTCCAGTGGAGCAACCAGAGGTGAGGCAAGAGGTGGATGCTGGCCCGCTTAATAAGAAACGAAACAAAACAGCTGCAGCGTGTTTACAACCTTTTAAAAAATAAGAGGCCGCTGATGTGGGACGGACGCTGTGTAACTCTCTGGGTTGAACGGTTGTTTGACGCGGAAACAATAAACATGTTTGTAGTCGCCGCATTGGATTGATGCATTTCTCATGATCATGTCATAGCAGGTTTCTTGCTTGTATTCTGTGCTCTTATTCCATAATCTAGTTTTTTTCTGTAAGTGTTTTTACTCATCCAAAAATGATGAATCGTGATCTCACAATCTCGTCCAGTCACGTTTGAAATGTTCTTTGTTTTGTCTCGTGACTTCCTCTTTCACTTATACAGTTCGTCACCTGCTGTGGTCGATCCTCTTGGTCCTTGGAAGTCTCTGCTGCCTTGTCAGACCTTGTTTCCACCTTTTGGGGGAATTTAAACCTTCCTTATGAAGCAGGGGACATCTTGTTGTGCTGAGCTGTAAGACGGGTGCAAGGCGAAGAGCGTCTGTGTTTGGGTCAGGCGGGGTCACGTCGAGTCATCAGCCCGGGGATACGTCTGTGGCCGGCTCCTGGTGGTCGAGAGCTCTTTTCCAGTCTGGATTGGGATTATCTACGTCTTCACCATGAATTATGAAGCGGCGTCGCGCAGAGAGATCGAAAGTGAAAAGTCAGTAAAGAAGTGAATCACGAGCACGCTGATTCCAGCTCCCACACAGAACTGTGCGTTTGCCAGTTTCCAAACTTAAACCAACAGTGTGAAACTTGACGCTCGGTGTGCAGCGTGTTGCCAGCTGCAGCCTGGTTGACGGGGTTTGTCCCATGGTCCAAGCATTGGAGATTCAGGAGAGAGGTGTCGTCCCTTTTTTTCAGAATTTCTCCACCTTGTTGTTTCAAAAGTCGCTTGTTTGCATCCTGCTCGGAGATCGAAACGCCTCGCACCCCCTTTACATGCATCCCTGATCTGTCAACTTTATTACAGTGAAGCCAAACACCAGCAGGCAAACGAGCAAAAGCTCAGGTGACCCAAGCTCTGCTTTAACTGGTGTTGGAGCTGGGTTTTTTTTTTGCAGTTTTGTTTGTACTCCATAAAGCCGAGGACCATAAATATTCCCTTTGTTTCAGTCGCTGTGATGCCGATTCACTCCGATTCGCCAGCATCCGGCTGGCAGTTCCAGCGCTGTAGCTTTGGCCCCCTTAACTTGAGTCATCCAATCGCGGACAAATTTGCGGATTTATCAAAAGGAAAACAACCTATAATGTGAGAGATCATCTCGCCTGCATTCAATGAAAGAAGCAGGTCTGCCACGGCCTGAGGTTCCGGCGTTTTCCACGGCGGTGATTATTTGGTATCCGCCTTTCAAAAGTAGATCTTTGCCTCCGTGAAACCGACAGCTGTCAAAAAACGCCTGCCGCTCAGCCGCCGTGCAGGCGCCACACGTAGTGCTGTTGGTCACTTTCACTTAATTATATGACTGCGAGCTGCCAGGGAGTGAAGCCAGCGAAGTGGGCGTCTGCAGTCAGCTGAGATTTTTTTTTTTAGCACTTAAAGTTGGAGAGAGAGAAAAAAAAAAACCTACCGAGTGCTGACAAGGTTTGTTTGGCTCAGGCCCTCCGTGGAGCTCACCTCAGTCGGAAGTCGTTTCTTTTTTCTAACCTGCGTTCCCCCCCCCCTCCCCACTTTGTTTTTACCTCTCTGCAGTGCAACAACGACTACGCCCCGGTGTGCGGCTCCAACAATAAGAACTACCAGAACGAGTGCTTCCTGCGCAGGGACGCCTGCAAGCAGCAGTCCGAAGTGCTGATCATGTCAGAAGGAGACTGCCCCGCTGGTATGTATATCCTCCACAACAAGGCGACCTACACACATGCAGGGGAGCACTGCCGCCGCCGTACACACTGCTCAACATATGCGTGGACAGGTGACCGGGAAAATACTCAAAGAAGGAGTCTGGAGCCGGAAAAAGCCGTCGTAAAGCCAATATGCTTCTGATGGAAACCTCGGCGCGATTTAGTATCTTATCAACATCAGCTCCGGCGTGGTAATTAGGAGCTGATCATCGGCTTCAAAGGAACCGCTAAAGCTGCTCGATATGGAGGAAGGAAAAAAAAAAAAAGTGTACCAAATGATGTAATTCCTCAAAGCTCAATGTAACCGCCACGGTGACGGGTTGGGGAAGGCGTCCTCACCGGGGGAAGGACGGCGGCTTCTTCCACCCTTGCGGAAAAAAAAGACCCAGGCGGGCGCCTTCGCCAAGAGGCCCGGCGAGCCAAGCCGAGTGTTAATTGCGCAGTTTATTTCAATTCGCTGCCTTCCACGGGGAAAAAAAAAAAAAAACTCTCGACAGCGCTGACCTTTGGTTACGTGATGTTTAAGCAAATGTCAAAAGGCGCGGCGCATAAATACGCGCTAAATTGTCATAGGTAGTTACTGTAAAACTTTAGCCACGAGGCATTGCTCAACAAAGCAGAAAATTGAATGACTTATTCACACATCATCTCGAGAGCCGTTTTCTATTCCTTCCGCTGGAATGTGTAGGTAATTTCCCCCCCTCCTGTTATCGTCCTCAAACAGTGCGAGGATTACGTCGTAGGGATTAAGAAACAAGCAGCATGTTTTTTTTAACCCCACACTTTCCCCATTTCTTTTTTTTTTTTCTTTATCTGTTTTATCATGCAAATTGTCAAACGCTAATTCGGAGCATCACAAATTAGTGTGGCGAAGGTTGTTTTTTTTTCCCCTTCCCGCATTAACACACCCATCGTTGTCGCCGTGGAGATTCTGGTGTGCGTTCGCGCAACCTTCCGAAGCGACGCGGATGTCGCCGTGTTGTCTTTTTTTTTTTTTTTTTTTCGCGTTGCGCCGCAGAATGCCGAATGCTCGTCCTCTCCATAGACATTAATAGGTAGACGTCTCTAGGACTTGGGCTGCCTATTGGAGCTGGCGTCGCAGCGCGGCCGCCATTTTGGGTGGGTCACTCGTGCAACTCCACTGTATTGAGAGGAATGAGGATTCCCAACTAAAATGTCAATAACTTCTTTCTTTTTTATCCAATTTTCACACAGTTTGGGGTGTTACAAATAACAGACATAAAGTTGTGATCCATGAAGCTGCAACACGTTAAATTACGTGTTTTCATGCTGAAGCATATCTTAGAGTCTATAGGCAGACTGATGGTATTTTTGATAAATTGATAGCTGTATCAGATGAATTAACAAACAAACAAGTTTGATTGTTCATTTAACTTTATTTCTCCCTTTCTCTCACCTTCCCCCCACTTACATAGCGCACACACACTCAGCGCACACATTAACACAGACATTAACTTTTGTTTTGCGTATCGCAGACATCTCTCTCAGTATATATTCATACTCTTTGGAGATGAGATGGGAAGTTGAAGACGGATGGGGTCGCGCTGTCTCTAAGCCTGACAACCTGACCGGTCCTGTCAAAATCATCAGGCTTGAAGTGACGGCTACACAGCTTCGATGACTTGGAAGAAGCAAAGCCCTCCCTCTTTAAAGCAACTTCCCATTGCCTTCTTAAGCCTGTGTCACAAGGAAACCTTGAGAATGTGAACGGAGAAAGAAACAAAACAGTAATAGATGAGGTGCCTGCTGGTAGCGTTTCGTTGATAGCCAAAAACTTTCGCCACGATCATAAAATGGCCATGTGAATGATAAATAGTCAAACAACCAAAAGTACTTTTCAATCTTACCCACGAAAGGTAATTCCACGGGCTCTGCTTTCAATTGTATAGTCGTTCACTCCGTATGGGTTCTGATGCTCGCATGGACTGAATAGACCCACCCAATATGGCGGCGACGCACAATGCGCTCCAGCACGTCATGAGGCGTCTACCTATGAAAGTCTATGGTCTTTTTTTCGCGCAACATGTTCTTTCTCTGGTTTAGGCTAATTAGGTAAGGGTCACATGACTAAAGGGCAGAAGGCAGCGTGAAGAAGCCGTTTTCAATAAATGTAAATGTGGTGTCAGTTGTCTGTTGCGGTAAGGCCCTGAGAGCAGACGAGTGCGCGCTGACTGTTGGTGACTTCGGCTGTTAGAGCAAGACAAACGTTGCCAGGCAGAGTGTAACTATCCATCGAGGGCATGTGGGTAAAAACAGAGCGCGGACAGACAAGCTTGACCCCCCTTGTCTTAACTCTACACGTTACTGTCTCAGGCATTTGTATGAAATGTTCCTGTTTGTCACAGAAAGTGAAGCCCACCAAGCAGAAATTATCGGACACGGATGAACTTCTCGGCTCCGGATTTAGCGCGTGTGCTGCTGGAGTCGTCGCCGATTAGGCCGATGTTGCTCAGCAACCTTCAGAATAAGATAACTTTCATTTTTAATTAATCAAAGTGCGCTCCCCCTCTTTAATTCTCTTTGCAATAATACGCAAATTAATAAGCCTCTTTTTTTCTCGTGTCTCCTTGCTGGTTGCAAATAGTCAGCGGTTGCCATAAATATGAGAAATGTTTGGGCTCGCTGGTGTGATGCGGTGTTTAAAGGTGCCGCGTGGGTGTCTTCATTAAGAAAAAGGTCAGCTGCTTCACTGACTCGCGGTGTGAAGAGTCAGCAGAGCTGCTCGGATTACGCGGGACTATTATAGAAGCCTCCGTCTTCATCTTTTTCATAAAATTTTGGGATCGTGCAGAGAGTCGAGTCTGATCTGGTCAGGCTCCAAGGAAAACACAAGAACTCAAACTGTTTTTTACTCAGCCCAAGTTTAAAAGTCTTTCGGTCTGAATCGAACTCGAACAGTTCAACACCTCAACAGCCAGATGTCAGATCTTGTTCGTGAAATACGAATAATCAGTCTGTTTAATGTTTGAAAGTCAATGAGTTATTCGATAACAGCTCCTTAAATGTTACGCTATTCTAATCTCGGTATGTTTTTTCTCTTTATCAGAGTATTAAGTTACAAAAAGAAGTTTATTTTGCTCATATGAGTGTATTATTGTAGTGTAATTATTGGAGTGTATTATGAGCAATTATTTTAATTTTCATATTATTATTAATCAATATTTTGTGTGTCTTTTTTTGTTTTTACACATGCAAATGAGACTCTGTCCACCTCATCCGCTGCTTTCTCTCACTGGAACAGGCGGCTGAGGCGAGCCAGTGGTGTGTAATTAATGACTACTTGACATGGATGAGCTTATACTTAAGAACAAGCAGTGACGCACCCCCCCCCACCACCACCACCACCACACACACCCCTCCAGGAACAACCCCAATTACTGAGTCATATTGTGAATAACGCGCTTAGTTGTGAAAGGGTGAATCCTCGGGCGAAGTGACGGCGCTTGCCCCCCCCAGCCCACCGTGTGTGAATCAGCGCTGGAGCCAAGACGAGCCGAGCCGAGCCGCTGACTCAGTCGCCCTCGCCGACAGGCGGGCATCGGCGGTCCATTAGAGAGTTGGGGTGGAAATGTTTACTGCACAAATTGTAGCAGTCGCGAGCTGGAGGGGTGGTTGGGGGGGAAGGAGGGGGTGGCTGCTGTGCACGTTCCCATCAAGTTCCCAGCCTCCTGTTCCTAAAATGCTTGTTTGTTCATTGTGTATGAGATTCTTGCGCAGCCATGTGATGAGTGTGAAGCCTGTGTGTATGTGTGTGTGTGTCTGTGTGTGTGTGTGTGTGTGTGATGTAGATTGTGGTATCTTTTGGACAACAAAAAGGAGCAGAGAGGGATAAAGGCTTCTTTCTTCCGTACAACAAGCAGTCGTATTGAGGAGTTAATTCAAGGTTTAAACAAGGATGTTGTTGCGGCGCAGTCTTCTGACAGACCGCACCAGCGGTTCGATATCCTCTCCACAGTATCTCTGGTTTACAGTTTACTCTGGCGCTCATCCAGAACAAGGTCACAGTAAACAAACGTACCGTCTCTGGGAAATATAGCGATGGCACTCACATTTTTTTCCCCCTTTTTTAATGTTTTTATACACTGTGGAGACAGATGCATGCAAATCCAGCATAAAGCAACTTGGTGGGATTAATTTAACGCACTGTTTGTTAATGCAGCATCTCCAGAACTGGGGTTTTTTTGGGGCGGGGGGTGAACGTGACTTCGAGGAATTCCAGCTTGGCTGTGACATTTGAATCAATATGGAAGGGAAAAACAGAGCTCGACTTTCAGAGATAGATTAGGTGTGAAACAGTGACAAGACGGGAAAAAAAGAACATTTTGTTGGTGGAATTAAAGCAGGTGGGCTTTCAGTCCGTATTCAACTCGAGCCGCGACCCCCCGAGACAAACGAGTGAGAGAGAAGAAAATGTTTTTACAGAAATTAAACAGAGTTGGAAAAAAAAATAGAAATCCTCTGTTTATGCAGCGGTGGCCCAGGGACAAAATGATAATACAAGACAAATATAATTAGTGGGAGAGCATGCACGCTCACACACACACAAACACACACACACACACACACACACACACACACACACACACACACACACACACAAACACACACGCACAGGAGGAGTTTTTATCTGGGTAAAATAAAAATTGATGTAATGGACCAACTGTCGGTCTTTGGGTGTGAAGCAGGAAGAAATGGAGAAAGACCTAATCCGTCCGTCC
>JASSRZ010000023.1:4513434-4527832 GCA_032164315.1 Malacoctenus gilli | reverse complement strand
AATTGATGTAATGGACCAACTGTCGGTCTTTGGGTGTGAAGCAGGAAGAAATGGAGAAAGACCTAATCCGTCCGTCCGTCCATCCATCCATCCATCCATCCATCCATCCATGTTTTCCTTGGGTGTTCATCCTGACAACTAGGAAGTGAAAACTTTTCCTCAACCACATTTAATGGAACAAACCAACGGAAACGCATCAAATACTTCCCCTCATTTCTGCCGAATCACTCCGATATCAGACCGCCGAAGTCCCCCTTTGAACTCGGTTGTTCACTTGAGTAACGACTCCTAATTTAGTTCCGGAACTTCTGGAGTGGAAGTGAATCGAAAGTGTGTTTTTTTTTTCTTAAGCCCGCTGTGTTTTCCATTAAGGTAGCTGCGGCGGCTGCACGCCCTCAACAACAATTAAGGCCCCCGAGTTCTCGCTACAAATGTCAACACAGTCAGCACCCGGAGTCTAATTAGAACTCGAAACGCTCCTAAACGTCGGGTCACTCGTTGGTCTGAGGACGTTACGTCCCGCCATCTCCCGTCAGAAGCTGTGTTTTTCCTGAGCACCTCGGAGCTCTGCGGCGGCTGTCCTCACGTTTGTGCCTTCCTTCGCTTCGTTCCACCGCTTCCCCCCTTCGCCGAGACGCCCCTGGCTGTGTGGGAGCTTTTTCTTATATAACCGAGTGTTACACAGAAGCCCGTCATGTGGAAAGAAAGGACGGCAGGCAGCTCCTCCTGAAGTGTTTCCTCTGTGCACTTTTAGCCATTTAGCCGATACTCTAACCTGGCAACGGGAGCGGCAGTGAAATATGCTAAAATGCCGTGAAAGCCTTCGATACGAGTGGCTAATAGTAAAGAATGAAAGCGCTTCAGCCGCTTACATGCGGCACGAGAAAAAGAAGAGGTGTTTTTTTTTCTTTCTTTCTTTTTTTTTCCATCCTCTCTCGTTCCGTTTCTCTCCCGGTCCTCGCTCCTGTCCTCCTTTCCATTTCCATCCCCTGAAATCCCATTAGCAGCAACAGCACCCAGTGTAATGGATGTATGTCAGCCCGCCTGGGCCAATACTTGTTTCCATTGGTGAGGTGGGAGATATCATGAAACGGACCCCCCCACCCCCCGGGGGAAGCGGGGTGGTGGTGAAAAAAAAATGGTGAGAGAAAATCTTGATGCGGAATCAGATCCAGATTTTCATTCCGGTAATGTTATGCCTGAGAAAATTAACCCCCCCCCCTCCCCACACACACACCAACCCTCCATCAACCGCCCCACAACATCTGTGTCATCCTCGGGTTTCATTCCGTCCAACAAGTCCCGGCGCAAGATCTTCATCGGGAGGCGGGGCTTTCGGCGGATGCCAACGAGTGCGAGCACTTTCATCCCCCGGCGAAAGCGGAGCAGATCAGGACGGGCCCGGTGACCCGACAGATGGAGCCCCGACATTTACACTCTTCCTCTCAGCTCTGTTTTGGCCTGCAGCTAAATCTAAAAGTGAGATATCTGGGTTTTGGGTTGTTTTTTTTTTCCGTTAGCAGCGAAACGCTTCCCTATGCTAATCAGCAAGTCGCAGACTCTGTCTGTCGGCTGTTTTTTTGTTTTGTTTTGTTTTGTTTTGTTTTGCAGCCGTGCTAATGAAGGGTAGGTGCATCAGAGGTTCCTCGCAGAAAAGTAGGCGTCTGCTCCTTTTCTGGAAGTGACACGAGTGAGAACAGGGAGACGTAAAAAAAGAAAATAACGTAATTCTTGAGTTTTATCAAAACAAACTGAAGGAAGTTGAGAATGATTGGGTAGGTGGAATCAGCAATGGTGTTTTGTAATGTGCTTTCCGCACACGCGTGGTTTGAAAGTTTGAGGACGAGTTCACGTCAGTGCGGATTTATCGAAGCGCGGGTGCGACCTTCGCCTCCCTTTGTCCCGGCGGCGGGCCTTGTCTCCGCTCGTTTTAATTTTCGGGGTCAAACTCCTCTCCGTTCGCAGCCGTTCATGTTACCGCCACTGAGCCGCTATCAAACGCAGGTCCAAGGTTCTCTGGGATTCAGTCACTTTCCCCGTCTCATCTGCGAGCATCCCCCACCTCGTCGCATTCCCGGATCTGTCATCGGGTTCGCCGGCCGAGAAAGGGGCCCATGGCTGCCACCTCGCCGTGTCGCGCACCCCCATTAAGCCTCGCGGGGGCCAAGAGGCCAGACGCTCGAGTCCGCAGTCCGTCCAAACAGTAAACAGGAGGCATGCTGAGGTGCCGGCGCCATGCCAGGTGTTGACACTGATGCATCAGCTGCCACCCTCTGGCTTCCACCACCTTCTGCTCGCGTGTCCAAGAAACGGCATGCTGCGGGGGGGGGGGGGGGGATGCAAAATGAAAACAATATCAGAGGGGGCAGGGGTCAAGTCTTTGGACTTGTCCCAAGGTCAGACGGCCGAGCTCGATGGAGCTGTCAGCGTGACACTGCACTGCAAAAACAGGCCTACTAGAAAGAAGCCAAATATTCCTGAATCCAGTCAACTTATCTTGTGAAAAGCAAAAAAATCTGCTAATGGGGGAAGCTTTTTTTACTTGACAAGAATTCTTAAAATAAGCTCAAAGTTCTCGCCTCTGACGGACTTAAAAAAGGTCTTAAAACTAGGCTGAAAATCTAAATTCAATTTGGTAGAATCACCAATTGACCTTATGCTTGTTTTTGGACTGTGGGAGGAAGCCGGAGTACCCGGAGAGAACTCACACATGCACAGGTAGAACATGCAAACTCCACAAGCTCCACACGCCGAAGCGCCACACCGAAAGGTCCCCACCTGGGCGCAAACCTAGAACCTTCTTGTCATGATGTGAAAGCGCTGACCAACCATGCCATTGCACAGCTCATTTTTTGTTTTCTTTGCATTCTTAAATTGTGAAGTTGTACAAATGGTCTTTCTCTTAAAATGAGGCAAATAGCCTTGTTGTTGCATTGGATTTTATTGTGAAACATTTCTATACCCTGTTTTTGATTTATTCCAGCTCAAAAGTAGCTGGAATATTTTATCAAGAAAAAGTGAGCTACACTTTCTTAAAATCTGATTATTTTTCTCACGCAAAACATGCTTGTCAGGATAATTTACTTTTTGGGACAAAAAATAAGACTTATTTCCTTGATACAGGCTTTTTTTTTACTTTCTTGAAATTCCTTTTTCGCAGTGTGGTACAGAAGTGGCGCTAATTCGCGGGGTGTCGCTTTTTTTATTTTGCGTGTCCAAAAAACAGATAAGAAAGTTGTGATTTAAGAGTCGATAAAAGGAGGCGGCACAAAGCCGTTGAAAGCTGATTAGCGCAGGACGGCACCACTTTTCCCCTCCGCATCAGGCACGAGCCCAGCACAGTGCGAAGCAGTTAAGCATTAGCTTAGCCAAGCGAAACAAACCCAGCGGTCTTATTCCCCCCAATGGAGATGGAGTTAAGCCACGGCAAGCACGAACGTGGCGTTTTCCAACTTACTTCGCGGGGTGAGACGCTCAACTTCCAGGAAGTCATTAAACGAGGGGTGGGAGCGAGACAGGCTTGGACTGACACGCTGTTAAAATGTTGATGGCGTGTTTAATCACCGTTTTGTGTGACAGCGATGCCTGAGCGCCGACAGACGACGGGAGCCATATGTTTGGCTGATGATTTGAGGAGCTGCCCCCCCCTCCCTCCCCTCTGGGTTATCAGCAGACTATTCAAAGCAGCACAATGGCGTCGGAGCGATCTCGCATAGCAGTACGGAGGAGTCATCGAATACGCTGCTCAGAAAAAAGCCCCCAAAACAACTTGTCGTTGCTAATTAGCCGAAGTCTTACTAAATTCAGAGTAATTACTTTGAGTAATGATAATCTATCATGGTATCGATTGCTGCAAATCTCGGTGTCCTCCGACGAGGTCGCGGGGTAAGACGAGTTCCACGGCGGTGAGGAAACTTCAGGTCAGTTGCGCCTCCTGAATGTAAATAGCGGACGTGCGCGCCGTGCCAAACGACGCCGTCCTTCCTTTCGGCGAAACTAAGCGAATCAAGGGAAATAAAAGTTGCTCCTTAGGACACAAAAATTAAGAAGGAACTCTCTGAAGAACCTTTCTCCTCAGACTGCTCACCGGTACAAACATCAGCAGGTATTTTAATGCCACTTTTAACCAAGCCTCGGACCTCAGTGACGCTCCGCTGGCTCGTCCGCCTGGTCGCATCGACCTTATCCTCAAACCTAGAAGCGTTGGCTCGTTGCCACCTCAGCTGCCGTGTGAATTTTCGCTCTATATGCAGTCGAGCAGGTGATTCTCACAGCTCCTGTTGTTTGGCGTCATTGAAAGTAGATAACGTGGTGGATTAGCGAGGCTTCAGGTTATTAGACCTCCTTATAAATAATGCTTAGCCTGATTCAATTAGTCACGAGTCTTTACCAAGAATTAGAATGTACAGATAAAATAAAGGACTGTGATCTTATTAGATAAAAATGGGGGAAATATTCGCGTTAGCTGACACTGAGCCCCTGCAGTCACCCCCGTGACATGAAGCATACCCGCTTTCATCCAGTAAGCTGTTTCACCAAGAAAAAGAAGAAGAAGAAGAAGCAGCAGCTTTGACTGGCTTCCACCAAACCCCTGTGGATGGGAGATTTAAAGCCCTCTCGGCTCCCGCTGAGTTGAAACAGTTCCGAGCGAGTCGCGCTTTGACGGAACACCGTTTCACGAGGTGCGGTGGCGAGTCAGTCCGGTGGGAACCGCTGGCTCTTTGGACACGTATTCGAACCCAGCCAGCGCTGTTGTTGACACAGCGCCAACAGATGGCTTAATGACAACAGGTGGCATGCGAGGGCCATCGAGTGGAAGTGAGTTTTTAAGCATTTATCAAACAGTGGGAACAGATGAAAAATGAGGCCCTTGGACTCAGATGCCCACGTTGGCCTTTTTCATTAAAAATAACTACACGTAGGCGTTTTTGCATAATTGTCAATTGACTCACTGACAATTTTGACCTTTTCTCGACGTAAAATTTGCTCAGTTGGGAGCTTTTTTCTCCTGCATATTTTCAGATTTGCCCTCAGACAGCAAATTTCAGTTGTTTTATAGGGTTTTTTTTCCCCCCTACTCAGTCAGTCTCACATCTTTACATTGCTGCTCTCTGGAAGCCTGTGCATGTATGCTTGAAACCGCAATATCATCCACGGGTCTGCTCCGGCTCAGGCCCGGCCGCGGGACAGGTGGCCGGCGTGATCTCCCAGATCCCCCCCATTGATCCGTCCATCCAGCCGTCCTCCGTGCTGCAGAAGCCGGTCGAAAGCAGGGCGACGGTGCATCTCGGGACGGGCAGGGGAGACACACAAGTGCACGCGCACCGCTTCGCCGGAGTCGCCGCGCGAAGCTCACACGCATGCCTGTCGAAACCCACCACGCAGCCCAGCCTCACTGAGCTTACCTGCAACTGGGATGTTAAGCCGCTGCGTCCTTGAGCCAGGATCACCTTGAGCCAGGAGCACTTTCACAACTCAGAGCTGATTCGACATTTTCGCCCTGAATCGCCGCCTCTGGTCCAGTACCAGTCAGGACCCCGAAACTCTATGCCTGACTGAGTTACCTGGTGAACCATCGCTTTTTTTTACCTAATGTGTCTCCACGCATGCTTACACATTGGACCGTGATCAATTCGGCGATCCCGAGCCTCTTATTTCTTTCGCAACATGCCAATTTTGGGTTGAAAATTATGAGTTTGGTCGGTCAGGGACAAGCTGGCGGTTGCTCAAGGGCCCGCGCCACTAAGAGACGGTGTTCCTTACAGCTCGGTTCGTTTGATTTTACCCTCCGGAGGACTTCAGAGGAGAACCCCCCCCCCCCTTTTTTTTTCTGATCGCAGCCTGGCAACAAACACACACGCCTATGATTTTGCAGGCTTACAGCAGATGCCTGTCCCTCCCTGGGAAGACTCGAGATTGCGGTCTTTTTCTTGCCGGAAAAAGTTGTGGGTTTGTTGTCTTGCCGTGCAGCCGAGCGGCGGAGGAATTCGAAGGTTTTAAAAGAACAAAGTGCGAGGAAGGGGCCGCTGTCTTCAAGGATTCCGGACAGCCAAGCAGCACTACACAGCCATCGTATCATTTTGCTGCAGCCTTACCTTCAAGGCTTATTTACAGTAGAAAGGTACAAGAGTGTCTGAGTGGGAGTGTGCGCGTGTGCGCGTGTTATTTTGTGTGTGCACTTGTGCAGCATAGGCTCGGCTTCTGGCTGAGGTTAATAAAAGCTGCGCTCTGAAGGATTCCTTTCTTTCGCCTCCTGCTTTTTCTTCTCCTCTAATCAGCGGCTGGAGAACCGAAAGAAATCTTTGATCGCGTGTTGATGCTTGGCCGTTTCTCCTTTCTTCTTCTTTATTTCCTTCGCGCGGCCTCCGAGCGCCTCTCACAGAATAAAAAAAAATTGTGTGGTATCCCCTCTCTGTGACCCTTGATTTGGCAGACAAGAGGGTAAAAATATAAGCCAGCGCCTATCTCCCTTGCCATTTTATTCCATTTTTCTCCCCCCAAAAGCCAAGTCTTTCTCTTCTCGAATCTTCTGGCCCCAGTACGGATACGAAAGGTTTTTTTTTTTATTTTTTTTTATTGATCTCCTATGAGCCCTCCTGACTCTTTGCCTGATCCCTCAAGCTAAGACTTCTCATGAAACACTGCACATTTAGTGTCCCGCCTGCTCCAAGGTCGCTGGAATTCTGCGAATCAAAAAGGGAAAAAAAAAGGCAAAGGAGAGCAATTTCTTTTCCTAGAGGCGGTTTGTTCCACCGAGGCCTTTTTCTCCCTCAATCTTCTCCTCAGAGACTTTTTTTTAAAATTTTTGTACGCAAAGTTTAGAGTCGCGTTCATTCTGGCTTGAGTGCATTCTGTATGTTCCTGAGGGTTAAAAACAGAATTCGCAGTGGGATTCGGAAAACAAAATAAAGACCACAGAGATATTGTGTTTGTTGAAGCCCGATGACCCTGGGAGATCTGACCGTGTTCGACCCAGACGGGCTCCAAACGAATACAATCCCTGACAGGAAGTTGCATGTTGCTCTTTTATTCTTTGAATTATTCGTTTGCCTGTTACGTGAGGCCTGTGGGCTCTCGAAAGCCCACTGCTGTGAGGGGACCGCTCTTCGGTCTTCCTCTACGGCACCGAGCTGTATTCGGGGCCCATTTCCTGCTCCGCAGAGATGTGTAACAGAGGGGTGGAGCGTGTCGACCGCCGAATGACACGCTGCTTCTCTGTGGTCTGGCTGGAGACGATTCGGTTGCAGGTTCGCTCAACGAGACCCCTGGGTTTTTTACCGCCCGGTGGAATGAGTCCCTCTTTTTTTCCCCCCCTGCACGCACACCTCTATTACTGCCAGGGATCTTTGGCAGAAACCCCCCCCCCCCATAATTTTTCTCTGAAACGTTGATATTTAATGGCCTGCCCCCAATGCTTCCACTCGCCTACTCTCAGGAGAGGTGGTACACGGAGGCCTTTTACTGCCTGAGACCACAACTACAAACTCTTGTCTCAGCAAGGCTTTTTGGGACTTTGGGAAAACCTGTCGTTCTGAACAACAACAACAACAACAACAACAACAACGAGATTTACTTCCAATCAATTCCTATCTTGCGTGTTGTGCATGCATGACTTCACCTTGTTCACCATTTCTTCCTGCCAAAGTCCAGACACGCAGATTGATCGGACAACTTACGTGGACTTGTGATTTGTTAAGCGTGTGCCTGACCTTAGGGCCAAAGTTAGCCAAGAATCAAGGTTCATCGAGTTCCCATCCAAAGACGCAGCCACTTCCTTCCACCCAGGAAGCCTGAGGTCTGACAAAGTTTTACAAGGCTTTCTTTTAGCTCCCTCTCTTTTCCCATGATCCTACCCCCCCACCCCCCCATCACAGTATTTCTCAGAAAGAAGTGTTCCTGCGGGAGCTTCAGGCGCAGGCCGATGCATCACCAGCGGACGATGGCTGCGAGGTGTTCTCTGATCAGCAGATCAAATCGTGAGAATTTCTCTGAAAGCAGCCTCAGTGGAATCTGACCCACTGTGCGAGAGCGACGCCAGTGACACACATTCTGCTTCTTACCTCACTGTTGACCTAGAAATACCGCCGTGGTCGGTTTTTGTCTCCGATAAATCTAATGTTTAATCCAAAAATATGAAGTTCTTTTTTTTTTTTTTTTACAATAAAGTTGCCATCCCTGAACCCTGAACGAATCGGTGACCTCTCCGAGGCTAATGTGGAAAGACGGGCAATCGGCCACGCATACTGTCACACCTACAGCTAATACAGAGTCACCAATGACGAACAGAGTTCGGACTGTTCAGGCAGTGTGAGAAACCCGCCGTACGTGAAGGACACGCATGCTGTACAGAGCAAAGGTGCTCCTCAGAAAAGGCACTTTGTGTCAGTTGGGCCAACGAAGCAGCGTGGCGCTAAATAAAGACGATGACATCTGAAAAATCCCATCAAAGGATCGCTCTGTATTAGCAGTCATGTCACCCTTAAGTGATTTCTGTTTCCATTGAGTATCAGCTGGGAGCCAAAGTCAGAACAGACGGAGTCCTGTGCCCCTCCCCCCAAGCGCTCCAGCTCCGATATCGTTCCTGACCATCCAGAAAAAAAGTCCTGAGAACTATGATGAGAACCGTCACCTCGACGTCTGAGATAAATGGTTCCCTGCTATGAATGGTTGCTCGCCGGCTCTTAAGGAGAAGGAGAGGCCTGGGCATCAGGGGGCTCTTTGTTGCCACCCTCTCTCCAGGATGTGTTCAGGAAGGGGGAGTGTGGGGGGGCGGTGTCTATCCTGGGTACGCCCAACCAGAACGAGGCCCCGGGGAAGACCCAGGATAGAAGGAGTGTCCAGGGGAAAGGAAGTCTGAGTGCTGCTCCTGTTAGCCGCATTAGGAAAGGAACGAGGACAGATGGACACTTTCAAACGGGAGATCCCCATAAGCTACCTTCTGTTTTGGCAAACAGCAGCTGGCTTTGACTCTGACATCTCATCTGGTCAGTGAAAAGTTGACGACTGAGCACTGAAATCTTCTTCGGTCTGGTCCGCAACTCTGTGTTACTGCGCGTGAAGCCTTCGTTCATAACCCCATTGAATTTGGTGCAGATAGCACCATCGACTTCCAGATGTTTTAGGGCATTTTTTTAAAAGTCAGCCCAATTTACAGACATCACTGTTTCCCAACAATCCCCTGTGTGGGTGGAAGGATAAATCTGCATCATTCAGTGCCTGCAATCCACCAGTTTTGCACACTTTCATCATATCACTGACGCACAAACGCGGCGCCGTAACAGAGATGTTAGATTTGTGTGAATTATTCAAGGACATTAAAAATGTATCAGTCAAACAAAAAAAAAGGGGAGGGGGGGGAGAGAGAGAGAGAAAGAACTGGCCAGTGCTTTATTGGAACTGGTTCCACCTCATTGATTGTCTCCCAGCCTGTAAGCGAGTGGCCTTCAGAGTTCCTCCTCCCCTGACACCGTCCCACCGTCTGCCCTCCATTGTGTTGATTCTCCGAGGGGAAACGCAGCACACTTCTGCCCCATCAAAAATGTATTTTATCGATTCCGACCTCGTGCCGTGAAAGTATCGGTGTCAGTCTGATGGTCAGACCCTGCCCCCCCCCCCTTCCTCCCCTCACATGGGCATTCGCGTAAAGTCCGGCCATTATCTGCCCTCACTCGCGTTCCTCTCGAGGGGCCCCGGGCTGCATCTGGCTGGCCGCTCCGCGCATTTTAACGGACCGCTTTAAGCGGGCGGCTCGAGTTACGCCGAGTGCTCCTCGGTCTCCCCTTTCACGGCAGGGGCCGTCGAGCGGCTCGCCGAGCAGGCGTACGGGGCGGCTCCCCACGGTCGGAGGTGCTCCCGTCGGAGGCGCTCCCGTCAAAGTTGCGCGAAAACTGCGTGATGCTAAAAGCAGCCGTTTTTTCATCGTCTCACGATCGCTTTTTTTTTTTGGTCCCTCCGCTCCTGCATATTTCTCCCGGTATCACTTTCCCGCACCATCTTTAGAGAAATCTCGTCTCGCTCCAACACACCCACAAGCGCAGCAGAGTGTGTGCCTCTCCTGCGAGCGCGCAGTCACGCTCAAGATATACAAATAGGCCCACTTGTGCATGCAGACACACACGCCTGCCTGTGCCGCTGAAGTCTTTGGCCGTGTTCGGGCCTCTGGTTTAATATCTGTTCTCTTCTTCTTCTTCTTCTCCTTCTCGCGCAGATGCCGGCTCGGGATCAGGAGACGATGGTAAGATTACTCACCTCTACCTCCTCCTCCACCACCTCCTCCTCCACCTGCGTCCACATGCACCACTTTGTAATATTCCTCGCTACACCCACTGTCAGCCGCTGCTGACTGTCTGCTCTGCTGTAACAAACAGGCACGATGCGACGTGAGCGCAAGCAGATTCTGCTTCATTCTGGAGAATCTGGGAGCTCTGAGCAGGAATTAATCAGTTATTTGGAGTTATTTAAAGGTGCTCTGACTCATTTTCAATTGTTTATTTATTTTTATTACTCCTGCTTTCGGACTTAGTCACTTCTATCCATCAGTGCACCTGCTTCTGTCAATATTCAGCCAATATTGAAAGCACTGCTGCTTCGGGGCTCGCATGCAGTTTTGTGAACGACTGTGTCCACCGTGGGGCGGCAGGACCTGCTGTCCGGGAACGTTTCTCCCACACAGCAGCGACACAGGTGCAAGGACACACGGGTGGACACAGTGAAAGTCGGCTGGCGGTCAGTGCCATAAACGTGCCGCCTCCTGCTACCTATCAGGAATGATGGACGACTTGTCACCCTCATTATTTCATGGCAAGGGGGGGGGGGTGCATTCATAATTATACCGTCGGGTTCGCCTGTCACAGCAGGACGAGGAGAGTGTTTGCGAAAGGAAACGTCGATGTCTGTCGGTTTTGCCCACCGACGCTGGATCTGTAATGTAGCATTTTCGCCTTGGTGAAGACACGTTTCTCTCGGAGCAGCGGGGCTAGCCGGAGGATCTGCGGGCGGGCAGGTCGGCTGGCGGTCACGTGACCGGCGAGCTCCGTCCCCATACCTGCGGGAGGACTTCCCGCGCTAATGTTCTCCATGCACAGCTGCCGCGGCGCTGATAATTGGGCTTTAGCGGTCGAATCATAATAACGAAATAAAGGGCTTTTCAATCTCCTGCTATTTTTCAAGTCCCAGCGAGATAATTTAACGCCGTGTCCTAAAATTTACGGCCTGGAAGGCAGGAAATTGCTTGCGGGGGGTGGCGGGGGGGGGGGGGATGAATGTGGTGCTCTTTAGAAAATGGTCAGAAATTACAGCCGTCTGATGAAGACAGTTACGTCGTCTGTTGGCAGGATTTCTGCAAAAAACATTATCAATGCCGACCCTTCAGAATTTCTAATACGTGAGCAATCAATCCCACTTTTCCAGTTTCATCTCTCTCTCTCTCTCTCTCTCTCTCTCTCTCTCTCTCTCTCTCTCTCTCTCTCTCTCTCTTCACGGCGCCTCCGCCTCTTATTTTTAAAAGATTATCGATGCCTTCACGCAGAGCGGCGGGGACGACGGCGCGGGCCGCGTTCATCGCGCTGCCTCCGACGTCCTCGCCGAGTGAAGTACGATTGTTCCAGTTTCTCCTTCTCACTGGGCCGGATGATGGAGGAAGAAGGGGCGTTTTTTTTCTTTTTTTCTTTTTTCTTCGGAACGCGTGTGAGCTGGCTGCTCCAGAGCTGCAAGAGGCAGTGACAAGCATGCGATCGTATTAAGACGGAGCAGCAGCTCGCGGTCGTGAGTGACTCCTCGCGAATAACTTTCTGTGCGAGCAAAAAAAAAAACCCCTCCTGCTAATTAATAACGCGTCTTTCGGCAGAGGCTTTAATTCACGGGGCTAATTGGCTAACAAGGCCGACGCCGGCGTGGGTGGCGGCCGAGAACGCGTCCGGCGAGCCGCCCCTCTTCGCACGTATTCACCCTCATCCGTCTCCATCCTCCCGTGTGTTTACCCATGCGGCACCTTCATTAACTCCCGTCCGTGATGCTCCGAGCTTCCACGAGCATATATGAGCGTGGCAGAGATTGAAAAAGAGATTAGTCTGCCCCCACCCCCCCAGCCCCTCACCCTGCCCACCCGTCACAAAAAAAAAAGATGGCAGACAGACGGATGAAGCAGCGGAAATGAAAGTGGTGCTAGGTCAACCAAAGAGAGGGGGGTGGGGGGAGGGATTGGCCTGGGGAAAAGTCACAAAACAGATAACAGGAGAGAGGAAACAGAAGACGAGTGATACGGAGACGGAGGGAGAGAGGGATGGAGGAAGGGGGGGTGACAGTGACGAGAAGCAGAACAGACCAAATGAAACACGATGTTCACAACGTGCGGCTGAATGAGGGGGAGCGTGCGGGACAATCGCGCCTCGTTGGGGGGGGGGGGGGGGCGACACGCTGCTGAGAGTCCTGGTGTTTCTGGGTGCATTTGGTTCCGACGCACCGCGGGGACAACTGTTGAGACGCAAGTTATCCACGGCTTCCCCCCGTTTGATGAGGCTCCTTGCACCCGATTCTGACCGAAACAGCCAGAAACAGATCAGACATAAATAAACGTGACTCCATAAATAACTAAAAAGGCCTTTTGAAATGCTGCGGTCACGCACGGCTGACCTGTCAAGCTTTGGGCCGGACAACATGTTTTCATGTTGTGCTTTGTGTGTGTGTGAGAGATTACACAACCCTCAGAGAAGCAAATGTTAACATCCTAAACCAATGTTTGGTCGCTGCAGTTTATCCGCGGTTACCAGTCAGGCCACTGATGAAAAGTTGTAACTATCAAATGGCAGATTTAGCGTCCGCCCGGAGCTCCGTGACAGAAGTTAATCCGCGTTTTTTTTTAAAGCCGTTCGCCTCGTAATGTCGAAGATGTGATCAAATCTGCTCTGCCTGGCCGAGCGCGTGCGCAGGCGGGCGGGCGGGCGGGCGCCGGGCGGTCAAACAGGGTCGCGCTGGAGAGCAGAGAAACAACAGTCGGATCAGGCGAGCACGACGACGTGCAGAGCACGGATGCGTTGTCTTCCGCAGCTGCAAAAACGGATTATTCTCATGAAACGCAAGAGTCACAGTGGTGGGGAGCATCTGAAAGTGCCAGATAGAGAAAGATCGTTGAATAATCTCGAGGTCATATGTAAACATGGACACATTAATTCCTCTCCTCTCTGAAATCTGCTCACACTACCGAGTGTAAAGTGATCACTGCAGAGGCGGGTGTAGCTCTGCATCATCAGCTCTGCAATGAAGCGATCACTCTGTCCTGCCCCCTCCCCCCTGCAACTCTTCTTTTTTTATTCCATTTCATGAAAGAGTGATGCGAGTAAAGCAACGTGAAGCAGATCTAGCATGTGAACATTAAGTCGCCTTCTGTTTCACGTCAGTCAATAAAGTTGCAGAATGCGGGAATCGAGCCTTCGTTTTATTTGGATAAAATGCCAAGATTTAAAATAGCTTCCATTTCTTTTGTTTGATGTCACTGCACACACTTTAAAATCAGTCAAATGAATTCTGGAAAATAATGACGGTATCATGAGGCAAAGTGCACACTTGAGCTTGAGCGTTGTCGGATCAAGCAACAAAAAGGTACAAGAGCAAAGATACAATCGAGAAAGCTTTTTTTCTCTATTATCCCCATGGAAGCTCATTATGAGTGCCCCCCCACCCCACCCCCCACCCAACCCGCAGACCCTCTGGGTGCTTTAAAGTAGAAGCTCGGGGAGTGTTCCGTGTTCACCGACTGTCAGGTAAAAACTGACGAATCGATCATTCAGAGGGCGAAAGAAGACAATTAAGAACAAATGGCGAGGGGGAGGGGGCAGACGGGGGTATTTCTGCATCGGAGGAGCAGGGGGTGGGGGGGTGGGGGGGCAAGGACAAGAGGAGGAGTCGCGCAAACACGCCCCATAAAGATAGAATCATAGCAGAGGTCAGGCGAGATGGCCAGATACAGTGGAAGAGATGGAGGGGGAGGGAGGGAGGGAGGAGGAGGAGGAGGGAGCAGAGGGGGGTCTGGCAGAGGTGGAGGAAGCTGCCGGAGTTTTACGAGCAGGGGAGAAGGTTAAAGCAAGTGGTTGTAAAAGGGCGGCTTGGACCTCTATTGAAGGAGGCAGCGGCGGAGAGCCGTTTCGGGGAAAATCAAATATATTTTAACGGCCTCTGATAAATCTACACACATAAAAGTTGGGTCAGCCTGGAAGTTGCCAGTTTCATTGTCGGCTTATGTGTGAATGTGCGTGCATGCGTGCATATGCGTGTGTGGGTGGGGTAAAGGCCAGCGACGGTGTGCATGGGGCTGTTCGGTAGAGGGGGTCCTCGTGTGTGTGTGTGTGTGTGTGTGTGTGTGTGTGTGTGTGTGTGTGTGTGTGTGTGTGTGTGTGTGTGTGTG
>JASSRZ010000023.1:4490254-4501271 GCA_032164315.1 Malacoctenus gilli | reverse complement strand
GGTGTCAGCCATTGCGCTTTCAGGGAGGTAAGAACGCTTAAAGGACGTGATGCCAGCAATATACTGCCTCAGTATTCCAGATGCCTTGAAATGTACCATTCCAGCCTCCCATCCATCAGTCGTAGATAGTAGTCGTCCTTTCTCAATCCAGTTGTAATAGTTGGCCAGTTGCGGTTTGGCACTAAAAATAATCTGAGCTCCAGTGACTGGGAGTGCTGACCCATCCATTGACACTGACCACCTCCTGGTGGGAAACCATCAGACTTTGCACCCTTTAGGATGATTAAGAGGATGGCTCACTGGTGTACTCTCACTTGGAATCATGTTTGGGGATGTAAATGCGTCGCTTTGTTTCCTCCAAGCGAAGCTATACTGAGCACAGCGTGAAGAATAGTGTCGGCGTGTAAGGTACATCCACAAATGATTGTGCCAATGTCATAAGCATGTATGTGTATATTTATAGCGCAGTTAGGCAGTTCGGCGGAGCGTTTTATGGATCATAAAATAGAGACTGTTCTGGGGAGTTTTTCGTCCCTCTATTGTTAGTGTTCTCAGCTCAGCGAGCCTCCACCAGCTCTTGCCTTTTCTCATCCCTCTTCCGCCACTTATATTGTCCCCACATCCTGACAGGTCTTCTCTCTCGCTTCTTCCCTCACACCTGGCCCGACGCCCGATTCTCAATTCCCGCCGCATCTCTCTCGCTCTCTCTCTCTCTCTCTCTCTCTCTCTCTCTCCCTCCCTCTCTCTCTCTCTCTGTTTAGCCCCAGCCAATCCTTCCCTGGTGGTCTGGTGTGCACACAAGATTACTCATTAGCCCTTCCCCGTCTGGCCCCGAAGGCTGAAGGGGCCCCCGCCACGGTAAACGCGCCATCCCGCCTGTCCGTGCCCCCACCCCTCTCATTCGCGCGGGCTGGGGGCGAGATTAGACGTGGCACGGCGGGGCTCAGCGGGCCAGCCGGCTGACACCGGCGGTGTGGCCACGGAGTCGTCGCGGGCTGGAAACTGACACTTTCCCCGAGAATTCCTGTCACCGCCGCATAATGGAGCAAGCAGGTGACGGGGAACAGAAGGGGCAGTGGCTGTGCCAAAAAGACACCGATGTCTGTCATTGCCCAAGGAGAGAGAGAAGAGTCGCTGCAGGAGCAGTGTCGGCGGGGGCAAGAGGGGTGCAGAGAGGCTGATGGTCAACAGCTACTGACAAAACATGTTTTTTTATACAACCTATCAGTTGGTATTTTCGTTAATCACGATCTAAATCACCTTTATATCACATTAAATTTTATTTTAGATATTACTGTGCAGTAATGAGACATTTGAACTTGATTAACTGCTCAAATTTGCATGTTGAAATTCCTTTTTTATCCACAAGAGGGCAGTGAAAATCGGCTCGGAGCAAAATACTGACATACAAACGTGAAAATTAAGGCAGGTCGCTGTTCCGTTGTAGCATCTGAAGCTAAAGTGGACCTGTATCACCCAAGTTGTGTTGTTTCATCCTGTGGACAAGCGATGCCCACTAATGGTGTCTCGCTGAGAAATGAGTCGCGTGTTCACAGACTCAGTTTTAGACTGACGGGTGGGGGGGGGGGGGGAGTCTGAAGTCAAAATCATCGTATTTGTTTGAGCCACATCGCATCATCCCGCTGCAGATTTGATTAAAAATCAGCAGGCGATGTTTTAAAAAATGTATGCCCTCGCTCCCCGCGGCTCCCGGGAAGAAAAAAGGAAAAAAAAAAAAGCTGGTGGGTGACGGCAACATGTATCGCCGGCACAGTTTGCATTCAGCAGAGTGTCCTTTCATCATCCGCCGTTTCTGCCTTTTCCAGAAAAAAAGGGGGGCGGGGGATCCTCTCTTTTTTGCTTTCATTTATCAGACTTTTGATGCTTCAGCTGTCACGCGTTTGTTTGCTTCGTTCTGTCTGGAAGGGGGCCCATCGCTGACTGACTGATTGCCGCGCGAGCGGCTCAGAGTGTCGCTACTGATGAGGCGGCAGTGCGGTTAGATTTTTTTGTTTTCCGCACATGGAGCAGAGAAACTGTATCGACGGCGCGTCATGGTCGTTCTCAGCGTTCAAACAGCTCCCCGAGAATCCGGCTGCCGCTCCGTCACCCCCGCGAGCCAATGTGGAGGAGACTCGCACTCTGAAAGTTCTGCTGAATGCAAATTTTGGCAGGTTTTTTTTTTTCTTTTTCTTTTTTTTCCCAGAAAGATAGACACAGCAAGTTCCTTTGTAATACAAGTGATTGAAGTGCTTCTGAATGACTCGGAGTAATAAGTAGGGGAATGGAAGTGGGAGCCTTTGAAACAACTGTCGGATACAGAAAATCCGCTTGAACACAAAAGGGTTTTAATAGCAGCTTTGTGCTGGAGCGCCTCTTCCTATCTGACACGTTTGGGCGACCCACCGCAGAGTGTGTGTGTGTGTGTGCCTGTGTACCACTTGTTTAAGCATTGGCACGTCTTCTTCATGTCCTCGAGATTCAGCGTCAATACAGCTTCCAAATGAAGCTCCGGAAGACTCTTTCAACTCGATGACAAAAGGGAAAATGTACATTTTTATCATCTTCTTGGGGAGAAGTAAAGAGTTTTTTCCAACTTTACTCCCCAACCCCTTTTCCATTGGAGTCACCCCCCTGAAAGCTGCTGATTCTAGTGAAGCCAGACACCGGTGGACACACACACTCTCACTAACGCACAGGAGCAGGAAACCCACCAAAATAAAAGACACAATCAGTTTAGCGTCAAGAGAGTTTGTGTTTTTTTAATGTCTGTGATGTAACTCGTTTGTGTCTTACTCTCAGAGTGACAGTTACAAGTTCACCAGAGAGAAAAACTTCCTTGATAAATGCGTCCTACCAGCCATGAGCCAGCTGCAGCTGCAGCTCCGTGGCCGTTCAAAAACGTTTGCTTTTGCCAAATTTCGGTCATCAGTGAAGATTTACACAGCGACACGAGCGGCTGTTTGAAAGTCGTCTCACTTAAGTCTCTTTGTAACCCGTCCCCCGTCCCCCCCTCCTCGTTTTCTTTGTCGCTTTAGTCGTACTTTCGCTCCGCCCGAGGGGTACGCGCCGTCAGATTTAAAGGGGGCCATTTTGTAGCTTTTAACAAGAACCAGGGTAGCGCTTTGGGGAGTGAAAGTATTCAAGAAAAAAAAACAAAAAAACATCAAACTTTGTTCCAGAACACTCCGTCGGGCGCAGGGGGAGGATGTGTGACAGCAGCGCAGCTCCAAGCCGGCAGGCTGGGAGTGATCCTGCACTCCATGAATTATGTTTTATGATGCAGTGTGCCATTACATGTGATTAGCAGCTACTCAAACACTGAACAAAGCCTGCTCGTGTGTGTGTGTGTGCTCGCGTGCGCGCGCTCGTTACTGTGGCTGGGGTGAGCAACAAATGACACGGTGTGTAATTACACTGCTGGTCAAACGTAGCATTAGCTCGCAGTCATTAGTCAGCTGCTGCCTTGTTCATTTGCCATGTGGGTTCACCACTTGCAAGAGAGAGGGGTGGGGTGGGGGTGGGGGGGGGGAGTCTGGTGGTGTGCCAGCTGAATGGCAGGATGCGGACGAGCAGCGGAACGCAGACACAGCTCTGTCCCCATCTTCCAGATGGGGCTTGGTGTTGCGCCGGAGTCCGCGTTTCAGGCAGCTGCGGTGCCGCGAGTACGACAGCGCCTCCGGGGCGGATGACGGAAACACAGACGTCCTCGAGTGGATCAGTTTAGCCAGCCTTCTGATTCTTTGTCCAAGAGGGACGGCGGTCCTTCATCTGCCATTAAGGAGGTCACTACTGCTTGCGCCGCTGCGTCCCTTTGAACGCTGTTTGTCAGGATACTTGATTGGGTTTGTGCGGTCTGACCTCGTGTGCACTTTCTTCTTTGAACTCCAGTGTTTTTTCACTGCTTTTCACCTGTGTCTCATTGAGTCCCCTTGTCTCCTTCTGCACACAGTACAGCTCAGTGTGTTTTTTAGCTCTCTGTTCCTGGTGACCTTTGAACCTTCGGGTCTTTTCTTTGGTTTATTTAGGATTTTTTGTACTCATTCACCTTTCTTCCGTCTTCTTGCCATTTAACTTGATCTCAAACCCTTTTCTTTTGCATTTGACAAACTTCTTCAGTAAATTCAAAACGTATCAATTGAGGACTAAGTTAAGAGGTTTAATACCCGCATGAATAAGAGATGAAACCTTTAGGCTCCGTCTCGTATCACCTCCCACTGAGAGTACCAGTAACACCGGTTAATCCCCACTAAAGCTCAGCGGTTTCTCTTTGCTGGACTCGAGCGGCAATTGCACGTGAGAGTAAAGAGTGGCGACCACCACGAACCCTTGTTGGCTCACTCTACCACGGCGCGCTCACACAAGCCTCGTTGGCTGGGCTCATCTACCGCTTTCCTGTTTCAACCTAAAAGCATCAATTACAAATTCGACGTACTTTTAGCGCCGCTTCAAATTTCAGAACTTCTTTTGAAGCACTTTTATTCACAAAGAGTTTACTGGTAGTGAGCAGGGGTTTTATGGACTTTTTTAACCTTACCAAAAGTTAAAAAAAAAAAAAAACAGCAAAGTGCAGCCACGCACATGAATAGATTTTGACTAATAAAGGCCACATTCTTTGATTCAGAAACTGGAGCCACAACTTCCTGAAACATGAGAAGACAGGAAGAAAGGAAGGAGCGTCTTTCCCCCCTCCCGGCACGACACAGTTGACTTCGGTGAAACCGCTAATTAAAGTCGCTGGAACAACGATCCAAGCTCTTGTTCCGATATCAGTTACAGCCATCACAGGGGCCGCGCTGTGGTCGGAGGCAGGCGCCCGGGGGCTGACGGATCTCCGCGGGAGCTGACGCCCTGCTCGAGCCGGGGGCGCCACACGTGCAGGGCGGCATCTCCTTGGATAATTTTGTCACTAGAACCAGGACAAAAGTTGATCTGAAGTCAAGGTGTCAGGAGAACTGGCAGAAGACAAAGAACCCAGTTGACCCTGATGAACTCAAACTGGTGTACGTTCACAGTAGAAACCCGTAGAAACACGACTGACACTTCCCGCTCCAGTTAAATTCGCGGCGCCGCTGCATCAAGAGGGGCAACATTAAGTTATTTACCAATACAAGCGAAGCAGATTTGCAAACGCAATTTCTCGAATATGAGCTCGGCTCCAGACTTGCTTCTGACCTTGTCGCGTTTGCGTGTGGGTTTATGCGCTGGCTCGAGTGCTCTACGTTCTATTTTTAAGCCTTCCGCGGAGCCAAGAGAAGTGTTTTGTCTCCCCGCGAGCTGCGAAGACGGCAGAGTTGTATCAATCTGATAATTAATCCTCCGCAAGAAGCTGAAAGGCCGCGCTTTGCGAAATCTTTGCATGTGGGGGCTGCGGCTCGCCAGGCTGACATAAAAGCGTTACTTATGGTGTTTAATTGCTGCGTGGTTTGGGTTGTTTTTTTGGTTTTTTTTGCATCTTGGAGGCGTTTGAACACCATGCAGGTGTGTCTGCTGAACGGGCCTGATGGGGGGGCCTCTCCTGTGGACCATGCTCAGGCTCTGGATCGGGCTGCTGGCTCCGCTGTCACACGTCGAGCCATCGCACCGCCTTAATTCTCTGTTTTGGGTGGAGCGAAATCACAGTGAGCACAGCTGAGTCCCGGTGAGCCCCCAAAACCGCACGGGCTCTCCCAACCACACAATTTGCTCCACTTTTGTGCCTTTATGTTGAAGCGTATTTGAAAGGATGCTTTTTCAGAACCTCGCTCCAAATAAACGACGTGAAACGTGGAATTTTGAAGCTCTATGTTAAAAAAAACCCCAACAAAAACTCAGGTGTTCTGCCATTGGCCAGAACAGGACGCGCAGGGAAAGAGGCAGTGTTGTCTTTTTTTTTTTTTTGCCAAAGGGCCACTCAGCAAACACGAGTGCACCACAATTTTCCACAAGGGTGGTTAGAAAAAGATAGAGACAGAGGGTGGGGGTGGTGGAGGGGGGGCGGGGGTATCGGTGTTTGTTACTGGCTGCCAGCTCATCCCTGCAAACGCCCTCCACATCGGGGCCGGGGCTCGGCGAGTAAATACGCCAAGGTTAGAGAAGCCCAGCTGCTCGCCGGGCGAGCTGAGAGGGAGGGTGGCGGTGGGGAATTAATTGAATTTCCCAACAAGCACACTGATGTGAGATATGGATAGGAAATTCAAAAATCCTGTGCGTATGAGGACAAATAATGGAGTAATGGAGGGAAGGAGTGACAGACAGAGAGCGAGAGAGAGAGAGAGAGAGAGACAAAAACATCGGTCGAATAATGGCGATCGCTTGCAATTCGGCCTCGGTGGCGCTTTCTGCCACTGTTACATGAAATTAAATGGACTCGAAATTAAGCAGAGACAAAGGCGTGAATGATTTGCCAGGCTCGATTCGAAGGAAAAAATCCTTTTTTACGGCTTAATAGACGGCAAGTGCTGCGGGGCCGGAGCGCTGGCTTTGTCGTAATGCATTAGCAAAATCAAACTTAAAATAGATGGGTGTCCTCTTTAGGACGGAACAGCCTGGATGGCCCCCCCCCCCCGTCTTATTTGAAGTCCGACGCGGCTCGCTCCGGGCAAGTTCGGCGTGTTTCCGGATTAGAAAAAAAAAGGAGGAATCTTGTCTGGGACACAACACAGGAAAAGAAGGGGCTGCTGGGAAGGAAAGAAGAAAAAAAAGAAGTGTGCATAAAGCATTGCAAATACGGAGAGTGTGGGGGGGGGCACAAAAGCTGATTCCACACTCCGTTGTTGGTGTAGCGGTGCACTGTGAAATGCTTTCTGTGTGATACAGCGGCTCCCGACTCCATACCGTGCGGAATTTCTGCATTTCCCCTGTGAAAGGCTCGTGACTAATTTGGGGGAGCACGTAAAGAAAGGAGGCCAGCCACAGCCGCGGTGGAAGCGCTCGGCCGGAGCCGGCGAAACTCTGCTGGAATGTATTCGCTCCGTCCCGCCGACTGGAACCGGGACCTCCAAACTGACTGCATCTCTTCTCCACTTCAACCCATCCAAAACTGTTATTTGGGCTTTTTTTTTGTTCCCCTCTCCCAACAAGGACACCTTCAAGGTGCCTAAGGAAGAGCGAGCTCCTTCTAAATATTCATGTCCTCATTTTTCGGGGGGGGGGGGGGGCGTCAAATTAAACAGCTCACATACGTCCTGCGGCGAAAAACCGGTTGTCCGCCGAGGTCACGTCTCCTTAAAGTTTGCCCCCAAACAAAGCCCCGGGGCCCCGTTTTCCTCCACTGAGCGCTGGCAGACAGCAGATACCGAAGGTGACGGTGGCTGCGCCATTCAAACTGAATGCCAGGTCTAATCCTCTGAACGCAGAGGGTGGGGGTGGGGGAGAAAAGAGGAAGTTTCAGAGCCATAATTCCTCTTTTTAATCCATTCAGGGAGGGGAAAAAAACCAGCTCTGACCCAGTTGGGGACCTTGTTTATAGATTACGTTACGTGAGCAGCTGCACGGCTCCGGCACCTGAGTGGTGCAACGCCGGGCTCCGTGTTGGATTTGGAGCGGTGAGTCAGAGGTCAGGGAGAGTCGATTTCAAACTTTTCCCCCCCTCCCATCTTAGACTCTTTTATGCACAGATCTGCACTGAGCCTTTAGTTCATAATTTGCGTCCCTTACCTGGACGCTTCTGGTTTGAGATCGAAATAACACGACAGCGTGTGAGACCCCGAGGGGGTCGGTGCGACACGTCCCGCCTGACGTCGGATGTTCTTTATTAAACTCTTCTGGCCTTAGTTTCAGCAGCAAGAATGTTGCTGTATTCTCCCAGCACAATGTATTTAATGGCCCCCGCCAATTACCCCTTACCCCCCCCCCCCGCTGACAATGCATTTCTTTCTCAAAGTCGCATTATTACCGTCATTCATCAGTTGCCATGTGTTGTGTCATCCTGTTGCCATGGAGGCTGTTACAACAACATCTCGTTCGCAAAGAAAAAAGCGACGTTTGCAGGCCGCGATCGATACCTCGTCGGAAACAAGTGCACGCACGTCGTGCAGGCTCGAACCTGGGGGGGGGGGGGGGTCCCGCGTGATGATGGCACGCATGTACTGTGGGGCCCTTTCTCCACTCGAGAACGAATAGCTGTCATTTTTTGACCTCTTAACCTAGTCATTTACTTTCCAATGCGGCTCTCGTCATTCAGCGCGAGCCGCACTGGAAAGTAAATCCTCCTCAGGTTGGTGACGCTGCGCAGGTCAGGGGGGCCCAACTCTGCCACGGTGACGTATCTGACGTGGGGGGGTAATAAACACTATCCATCATCGCGGCAATCTTTCTCCTAATGAGAATCTGCCTCCTTCTTCAGTGAGAAGAATGGAGAGAGGAAAAAAATTGACTTCTTCATTCTCGTGTGCGAACAAACGAACGCTCGCAAGGGTTTGGCTCGTGAACTGCTGGGAGATTTGTGCCCCCCCCCCTTCCTCTCCACCTGCCAACGCCCCCACCACGACTTCTGACGGGCCCTCATTATTTATATCGCCGTCATTATTGTCCTGTGCCTGATTCATTCTGTCATTTGCGTCAGTGGAACAACCCGCCCTTGGCTCCCGCGTTGAAAAGGTGGGGGGGGTGGGGGGGGCTCAGCTTCTCCTTGTTGGCCTTATGGCTGACAAATGACTTTGTGAAAAGCGATCCGGTCTCCTGCAGCCAGGAGAAGAAGAAGAGAAGCGAGGGGGGGGGGAGAAAAGAAGAAGGAGAGAATAGAAATTGAATCCCGGCTTCTTCTCTGCAGTCTCATCTGTCATCTTTTCAATATTGATGTCCATTATGTTTATGGATTATCCGCTGTCTTGTGTTCCCTGGCCCGGCTCGCCATGTCAGAATCAGCCACTCGGGGCAGCGGCCCGTTGATAATGTCACTTTGATTGATGGCTTTCATAGTTTAATTGTCAGCGCGGCCTTATTTTAATGGCGCTCCGCACACGCCGGGCCCCCGGAGACCACATCTCCGGTGAGTTCGGGAGCTCCGACTGCCGCGCGGGCACGCTGGCTGCGCCCCGCGACGTTGATGCGGGCGCGGGCCTACCAGATAGATTCTGTATCATCATCATCATCATCATCCCGGGGCCATTATCAGCTATTTGGCTCGTGTTCATCGCTTCCTGTATCACCTTTCATGGATCACATGTCCATTTACGGGAAGGAAAACAGCCCTCGGTAAGATTTATCACACCTGCCAATGGGCATAATTTTGTTTTGCTGGCACGCTGCATTTATTTTGCGGCTTGTATATAAGTCTTTGGGAACGCTCAATACGACCGAGTATATTTATAAGGAGGGATTTATCGAGGCGCGTCTCGCCCGGGAACTAATGCAGTCTACTCCGAGCGCCCCTTGCGCCTCAGTGAAGGCCGTAATGTTCAGCTCGGAGGAGTGCTGACTCGACTGGAAGACCCACTCGGAGGCTGCACTTTGTGCTGCAGGGAGGTTTCCCTGTTTTTGTTTTGTTTGTTTTTTTCAGGGCTTCGCGGAGAAAACTTGATAATCCATCGCTGGAAGTCTGTTTTGGCGAGCGTATACAAGTGCGTCGATATCAACAACAAGCATTTACAAACGCGGGACAGGTTATTAGAATCATTTAGGAGAATAAAACAAGGAAAAAAAACTAGAGTTGCATTGTGCAAAAACTCTCTCTGATTGCTCTTTTACTACGTAGCTGCCGTTCACTTCCAGGCGTTTGTTCACCATCAGGAGCGTTTTGGGTTTCACTGTCTTCCTCAAGGACACGTGGACATAGAGACAATGCGAGATCAACCAGTAACCTTGGGGTTTGACCCATTTTACGAGCTGAGACGCAGTCACCCCCCCCCCCTGCCCCGCTCCTGGATACACATTTTAAAAATACCATCATTAAAACAAAAAGAGCCCTGGGGGTCAGTTTTTTTCAGTGTTTTCAAAGAAAAGGCCATGGACAAACAGTCTGCTTGAGGCGGTTTGCTCCAGTCAGATGATGATGCGCTGATGAGTAAATGGGGGGAAATAGAAATGTGTTCATAGTGTGTATTATTTGTGAGTAAACTGCATTAATGTCTGTTAAAGCAATAAACCGTGAGTGTTGGCTTGAAGTTTGGTTTTTTTTATAACTCTTTGTGTGTGGGGACATCTGACCTGTTGTCATTTCTTCTTGTGTCTGACTCCTTGTTGAACTCCTTCCTTTAGACTCTCCATGTTTCAACCTACAATCATTTTATAGTGTTTTAAGTTGATCCGTCAACAGTTTAGTGCTCTGCAGCTGGGAACTAAAAGCTGACTCGAATGTGATATGAGATGTCAAATTTTGATTCCATTTGAATGTAAAGTCATGCTAATCCTCACGCTTATTGTTGTAAAACAGCGAACAATATTTTGATATTTTTTCAAACAATAAAGAGTACATTTTTTGGTCATCACAGTTTTTATTCACATTCAAGGTGGACCCAGGATCATGCCTTGTGGTACACCAGACATGACAAAAGGTGCAATAGATTGCTGCCACAACACCGTTCCTGTTAGCCAAACTAATTAGTTACCTTTTTGAACTAGTTTAAGCTTGCTCACATCTTTCCCCTTGTAAACTGATAGAACCAGATACAACAAACACTGCTGTGAAAACTGCATTAAAGACAGAAAAAAGGAATCATTAGACGCCAAACATCGACAGCCTTTCTGAAACTTTTTTAGAGTGCGAGATCCTGTCGTATAACAAAGCCGTGCTCTGGTTTACACCATTATCTGTTTCGGCAGCTGACTACTGTATAAGTAATATATATTAGGCCGCATGTCTGTGTCTCTCCCGCTCATCCTTCACCACTCCTCTCCATCTCTCCCTGGTGTGTTTGCAACCAAGGTCGTAGTGGTCTTGCTCTGTTTTCCAGGGGTGTGTGGGCTTCATTCATCATCCGTATGATAGCCTCACACAACTGTGCCCTAAATCTCTGGGCTGTGTTTTAGTGTGTGTGTGTGTGTGTGTGTGTGTGTGTGTGTGTGTGTGTGTGTGTGTGTGTGTGTGTGTGTGTGT
>JASSRZ010000023.1:4463942-4475459 GCA_032164315.1 Malacoctenus gilli | reverse complement strand
ATTTTTGTGTCCCCCCCCCCCCCCCCCCGCTGGCAGTTTTACTTGGAAAAGAGCGTTTCTTTTCTTCTCCTTGTATTTTTAAATAGCTGCTATTTCCAGACAGGCGCTTTCTGTTCTTATTGTGGCAGACGGTGTGATCCAGCTCTGCTCTGACTCACACAGTCTGAGAGCAAGAGCCCCCGAAGATCCCATCCGTCTGAATCTGACTGGCAAACGTGTCTGGATTCAACCCGTCCTGCTCAGCGATCCTCTTTTTTTCCCTTACTTTTTGCTGCCATTTTTGGATCAAACACCTGCGGACGTCTCGGCCCCGGTGCACTATTTGGCGTAACCGAGTGTGGTCATTCAGTAAAACCAGCTACTGTTGTACACCCTCCCTCCTCCCCTCCACTCTTCCTACTCTTCCCGCTTCACATTACAGTTTGCTGTTTCTTCTCTCTCTCTCTCTCCCCCCCCCCCTCTGCTTTTCTCGCTCACTCAGTTTTTCAAAGGATTACCGTGAAATTTGAGGCGGAGGATTATTAAAATCAATGCTATGTTCAGTGGCAATGAGGTTTGCTGCGAAGGGATTTGTACACAACAGGAGGCAGTCAGTGGATACGTTGGCCTGAGCTGCTTGGGGTGTGTGTCTGTGTGCGTGCACGTGTGTGTGTGTGTGTGTGCATGTGTCTAGGTGTCGAAACGTCTGTAAAGTGGCCTTTTCAGTCGGGAGCCCGCAGACAGTCTGGAGATGGGGGGATGAGGGGTTGGGGTTGAGGGTGGGCTTGATGGGAGGGAAATCGCTGGGAACTAATCAATACAACACATCCTGCGTGGAAAGTATCCCTACGCACACGCTCAGGTTATAGTACACACATTAGTACACGCACCACTAACTTTCATTTAACACTTCTCCACCCCTGTGTACCTCTCAGAGAAAGGTGCAAAGGAATGATTTGGTGCGGGGGGGGGGGGGGGGTAAGAGAAGGGAGGGGGGGAGCTAAAACAAGGATCATCACAAGAGGTTCCCGTCTCGAACATGCACACGGGTGTCAGCGCCAGCCTGCCTGTGTGTGCGCTTGTGTGTGTGTGTGTGTGTGTGTGTGTGTGTGTGTGTGTGTGTGTGTGTGTGTGTGCGCTTGTGTGTATGTGTGTGTGTGTGTGTGTGTGTGTGCGCGTGTTGCGGGTCGCGCTCGGATGTGTTGACGCACTGCAGTCTGGCGGTATAGTGCCTATTGTGGAGAAAGTGAGAGGGGGGTTCATTAAAGATGCATGGGGCCCAGACATCAGCCTGCGGACCGGGCGGCGGGCTCCTGGGACGGGCCGGACCCTTAGAGCTCCGATGATTAAAGTGGCTGCCGTGCATGTGTACATTTGCATGTTTGTAACGACGCTAAGCGAATATTATGGGGTGTGGGGGTTTTTTCCTCGCGTTTGAAGTGTGGGATGTGTGGGCATTTCAGACGCTTGTAAGTCTCGGCTTTGATTCGTCGCTCAGTTCTCGCCTGCTTCCTTTCATGCTAAAACTATTCTCATTTAGATAGTCTTTATGATAGCGCCAGCGCTTTAATTGTACGACTAATCTTGTCTTTAGGCTGGATTTTGCAAAAGAAAAATTAAAGTCTCTGTTGTATAATCTTTAAAGGTAAAACCAAATTGCAGGGGAACATTCCAGGCTCGCCTTCGGAGGAAACGCGCTTTGAAGATTATTTCAGGCTGTGAAATATCTGCACCGCTTGAAAGGTATGCTACGCGTCGTTCAAGTAATGCCGCCTTGGTGCTCTGGGAGGCAGCAGTGAGTTGCTGTTCGCCAAGAGTTGGTGCTGTGTTCTTTTGGGGGCCGGATCGGCTGGCAGGCTGGAGAATTCGGGGAGTGACTCATTACACCACCTGGTGGTACAAAATGGTATTAGAGGACTGATTTGCACACCATCCGCCAGGAGTGGATTGAAATTTGACACTTTGTAGCCAGACTCAATAAATTGCAGTGTCTTGATTTATTTATACTTTTGCTTTCTACTGCTGAATATGTGATGCTTTCTTTGGCATCTCTCACATGCATTCCCATTGAAGTACAAAAGAGTGTGTTTTGTGCAACAAACAACAATCATCAATGCAATGATGTAATGTAGACAGAACAAAATGCAACACTATCAGAGGTTCCTCCGTTGCTGAGACTGAGCAGCTTTAACTTTAAGTTTTACAAGTCAAAACATGCCAATTTGCGTGAAGATGGCTCTGCTTTTATTTTGAAAATACAACACCTGAGATTCAACACAATGAGTGCTTGATGTGGTTCAAACTGCAGGCCAACCACATTTCAAGGTGTGGTTTACTCATGAAGCTGTTTGGAAAGAGTTTATTCACAACAATCACAAAATATTGGTGAAAAAAATACCAAAGTAGAGGTTTTTTTTGACTAATTGAAGGAATAACAGCAAATGGAGCCTCATCAGACTCGCCCATGTTTCCCTCATTCCCTTTCTTTCAGATTTTCTCTTAAGTCTGTGCGGATGACTTCAACTTCACCCAGATAAATCTGTGCTTCAGTCTCTCCAGTGGTACCTGGGGGACCGTGGTAGAATTTTGCAGTTCCGTACAAAAAATTATTCGCGATTGTGTACTTTTTTGTGCTTTCAGCTTGCATGACGATGTGGCCAGCGAGCAAACTTTTACAAACACTCACCAGAGCACAAAAAGCTTCTCTCTTTGACAGCTTTATCTGTTGTCGCCGAACGTCTTAAAGATTTTGTGTCTGGAAGTGCATCGATGTAGATTGTTGTCATCACCACGCGTCTCATTGCGGGAAAAATCTCCGTTTTTGTAACTTTTGTGACTGACGTCTTGGACCGCAGCCCCCCACGCTGGTGCTGTAAAGCCTCTGCAGCGGCAGTGGCTCACCTGCAGTGTCGTGTGGGACTCTGGAACCTGACAGCCTCCACAGAAGCGCGTCGCCTCTGATGCATAACGAAGCCTTTCTTCACATCATTCTTACTTTGCTGATCCATCATTACAACAGTGGCTGAGCGCCGCCACGTTCAGCTGCACGCCGCTTCAATCAACATCAGTGTCGTGCCACCAATCGCCGGGGCTCTTTGTGAAGGTGTCGGCGCTCGGGCGCACGTGTGCGTGTGGGCACGTAGTTGCGCCTTGGCGGGTGGTGCCCATGTGGGCGTGTATGAAAAACGCGTCAGCAAGACGGCTGAATGCTTGCGCTTTACCGCAAGGTTGGCACCAGGGGAGGAGGGAAAAGGCCGAGGAGAATAATGACAGATTTATAATTACAGATTCTTCCGTTCAGCGCGACTCAGCAACAACTGTCTGGGGAAGGCAATCTGCCGCTAATTTCTGCTGATCGGGCCCGCCTCAGCCCTTCAGGGTCACACGACACATATGCCAACACACGCGCAGTTTACCACACATACTGTATCAGTGCAGTATTACTTGTAGGGCAAATCCAATTGATGTAGTACATTTTTCTCGCCCCGTACCTTTAACCTTCACCGCCGCAGCTGGGGCTGCATTCACACCGGAGCCATTTGGTCCGCTTAGACTGAACCGGAGTCGATTTCCGTCCTGTGTGGTGGTCTCACCGAGCTCTGCTGCAACGGGCCATAACTTGGACCCTGGTCCTGGACTTTTCTGCACCTCAAACAGAGGACACCATGTGCAAACCTAAGAGAATAAAAGTGATACTTAAAGTGTTTTGTTGTGGTTTGAAAACAGGTAAATTCAGGACTTTGTAAACATTAAAAGTGAGACGAAAGAGGGACCAGTACATTGTGAGAAGAGAAGAAATTCAAATTTCAAAGTTAGGGGTTTCAAATTGTATTCGCTTTAAATAAAAAGCTGAATATTATTTTGAAAAGACAAATAGTTTAAAGGCTGAAACAAAAATTATGAAAAAAAAACCTTCTTGAGCCAGATTGGTGTTGTCTGTGTTCGTCAGAGTCAGCCTGATCCATTAATCCATGTCGTGGATCAATTGCTTTGGTCTTGTATCCCTATTCCAGTAAAGGCTCTGGTTCAGACAACAACCCTTCCACCCCTTTGGGATTTGTATCTCACCCTATTCTGCGAGGCGAAACTCAACACCTCGCTCGGCATAACCAGCGACCCCAACCGAAATAGGACCCCCCCCGTCCCCCCCGTCCCCATGCCGAACCCAATCTGAGTTCTCAATCAAAACAGGAGCCAGTGAAAGCATCACTTGTACCGCGTGATGAGTCACCGCACCCACCGCCATCAGCCCTGAGGATAGAAAAAGTCCTCATCCACCGCTCGCCTTTGCAAACTCTCTCGATGTTTTTTCGGTGTTTACTGTCGTTCCTTTCTGTTGAAAGGGATGTGTTCAGTCTCCTCCCAAAAAAAAAGAAAAAAAGAAATCAATGTCACTTCCAGCAAACTTGAATGGCGCCATTTTATCTGTGTCCGTTATTAGGTCCGCGATATTAAAATGTACAGCTTATCTACAGTTCTTTCATTATTAATTGCTTTCTGCCATTGTGAGGGTGCATCGTTTGTCAGTCAAGGCCTCCCTCCCCCCACTCCAGCCTCCCTGTTTTGTTCGCCGCGTTCCATCCATCCATTCGCTTTTGTGCAGAACTGAATGCACCGGAGCCCGGCGAGAACATGATTACCATGCGTTGGGCCCAGCGTCCTGAACGGGTGCGAGATGTACTTTTTTTTTCCATCACTTTTAATCGCTGGACAAAAATTGGGTCCAATTCCAATTGGGGAGGGGTTTGTGGGAGAACAGAGATGGAGGTCGGGCCGCCCCTGTTTGCGTTGCAGAGGATGGACGGGGTATCGTCTCAGCCCCCCCCCCGCTCACGTAGAGCATATATTCACCCCTCTCTTCTTGGCTCCCCAGGTGCGTCTGCAACATCGACTGCTCCCACATCAGCTTCAACCCGGTGTGCGCCTCCGATGGCCACTCCTACGACAACCCCTGCCAGGTGAAGGAGGCGTCCTGTCAGAAGCAGGAGCGCATCGAGGTCAAGTACCTGGGTCACTGCCAAGGTGAGACACTCCTTTCTGCACACAGCCCCCCCCCCCCCAATCCCCCGCACACGCAGCGGGAATCGTCAGTCCGCCCGTCAGAGCAGGTGTTCGCGGATGAGGTGCCTCGCTGAGCTTAAACGCGGGCTGCACGCTTCTCCCGCCAGCTGCGGGCCGAGCATTTCATAATCACAGGACGTTTTGACTCAATCACATTATTGGGAGGAGTGACGGTAATCCCCCCCCCTCCCTGAACCCCACCTCACCTCTGCTGCTGCATTTATTGATAATTTCCCTGAATGGTAATCCCTCCATTTTCAGTGCGCTATCTTTTATTTTGGGGCCTTTTTTTTCGAGTGGGGGGACAAAGTCAGTTTATTAATCTCCGTGCTTAAATCCCTAAACTGAGTCACACAGTTAGTCCGTGTAGAGGGAGAAAAAAAAAGACAATCCAGAAATTGTTTTTATTCATGTGCTTTGGCTTTGTTGCATTCAGGATCGGCCCCTTCCTGCACCTGATTTCACTTGTTTGGTGAATTCTCCTTCGCTAAAGCAAAGCTAACTCGTTCTTTCACATGGGTGGAGTCAATGACGTCAGCACCCAGAATCCAGAGTTGACAACACAGCGTTTGAACTTCTCTCCTACACAGGTGGAAAGTCAGCAAAGGAATTGACCTGGATGGAACAAACCGACCTTTGTTGACTTCATGTAATCGAGCGATGTCAACCGCTACATACTCCGGCTAATCAAAGCGCCGCTGATCCGGCTCCCTGTGCGTCTGTGTTTGCCCCCCCCCCCTTAAGCGCCACAGCTGTTCGCATAATCAGACGCGCCTTTTTTTTTTTTTTTTTTGGGTTGCAGCGTGTTCGGTTCGCAGCGTTTCGCCTCTGGATGGTTTTTAAAATTCATTAGGCTCGCTTTAGCTGATTCTTCTTAAGTGGATGTCGGGGCACACCAGACTGCAGCGTCTGACCTCATTGAAATGCAGCTTTGTTTTCCGTTCTTTTTTCACGGCTCCTCTGGTGTTGAACGAGCAAATAGATTTAAAAAATCAAATGCGGGAGAAGCGATAAATGATAAACGAAAAGAGTCGCACACCTAGCTCCTGCATCACGCTAAGATCGTGGCGAAACAAACCTGATTTGAGGGAGATTCCGTGTGGCCATTGTGAGCGATCAGATTTCATGCAACCTCAGTGAGGTGGGAGAAATGCATGATTCCCTCTGATCGTTTCAGCCTGACTTTGCCTGACTTTACCTTCATTAACCCCTCCTCCATGGGGGGGGGGGGGGGGGCCGTTGCTGGCTGTTCAGGGAGAACGCTTAGTTTGGGGGGGGGGGGGTGATGGGAGCTGGTGGGGACGTTGCACTGACCTGCGATGGGGGTCTGATATTTTCCTCTGCCTTTCCAGTTGACATCACAACCGGGAACAAAGGCAGAGACGAACACTACGCACGGACCGACATCACAGGTGAGTCGTCCCCGCCGCCCCCCCCCCGTCCCCCCCGTCCAATGACAGCTGGAGACCAGAGGGATTACGTTGTGGGTTGTCCGCCTGTGCAGCTGCTGTAAACACGCCAGGACGGCTCACCTGCCCACGTTTGGCTCTCGCCTCAGATGAACTGATTGGATTACGGCAGCCAGGCGTCAAAAGTCCCGCGTTGTTTCAACATACATGATTTCACCGAGCAGCTCGTCATCATGCTCGCCGCAGAGCTTCACGGCAATGCGCTCATTGGATTCAGGGGTGTTGGGTCAGGAGCATGTGTGAATGATGGAGGAATGCAGCCCTCCAGGACCAGGAGCGCCGCCTTGTGGCCCAAAACCTGTGGATGCGTTGTGCCTGCAAGTATGAGACATAGAAGGGCACTCGGTAGAGCGCATACCTCCATCAAAACGCTTGTTAACCTTTGCCACACACCCTTAAAAGACTCAATCTTAAAACTGTCCTTATGAGTTTAACTAACCGAATCAGTTCCATTTCAGATTTCTCGTCATAAAATCAGTTAACGGACGTGTGTTCTTTGTGTGTGTGTGTGTGTGTGTGTGTGTGTGTGTGTGTGTGTGTGTGTGTGTGTGTGTGTGTGTGTGTGTGTGTGACAGAGGAAAAAGAGGACCCACGGAACGGACTGGCCCGTGGCCTCTACATTCCATGTCCGGACCACTACAAAAACTACTGCGTCCACGGAGAGTGCCAGTTCCCCAGTATGCTGGCCCAGCCCTCCTGCAGGTACACACAAACACACACAAACACACACACACACACACACGCACTCCAATATCTTTCAATTTCTCCTCACCCACTCCGACACATTTCACTCTTCGCGTATGTTAACTATTCAGGGTCCACCTTATTGGTCCCACAAGGGCAGTCAAACCCCACAGGCACAGCATCCTATTGGAAACCCAAAGTAGACACGCTGACACACAGACCGCGGGGGGGGCTGGTAGGGGGGGGGAGTGGATGCCTTTATTGCATATTGATATTACAAGGGGAGACACAGGCAGGCAATAAAGGCCTTCAGCCAGAGTTTAACTGAGGTCATTGCAGTCACACTGTATGGTTGGAATTACAAACACCGAGCGGGTCCAAACGGCCCGTTTTAACGATGATGTGCTGAGCGAGGCTCCGATGCTGGAGGACGAGCTCAGCAATGTTTTCTGAGACGTTCAGTAACCAAACTCTGTTCCCCTCATTATGCTTTAATTTTAGCACAATACAATCCGTGGAGTCGGGACTATTGATTAATATATCATGATGAGATGAATGGATTTTAAATAGCTCACAATCAATGCAGTTATATTTGTGCTCGCTGTTATGGATAGCGTGCGTGTGTGTATTTTTATGTACCAGTCAATTAAACTGCATTTATTTGGCTCCAATGTCCCCGTATCACTTTGATTGCGAAAGGCGGATAAACAAGTGCCACATCAAGTTTGGAAGGCCGCTTCTCTTTTTTTTGTAAACACCGATTTGTTTGTTGTCCTCCTGCAGACGTTTATAAGAGGCGGAGGCTCGATTGAGTCTGTGGCTCAAATGCCTCGCTGTTATTGGCTGTTTATGTTTGTTTATAAAGGGGTTTCTGAAAAAAACTCACACGGTTCCGATCAATCATCCGATCGTCTCGAAGTAGATGTCTGAAATCTCCAAAGAGTTTTAGATTCACACTGTTAAGAGTTTGTTTACGTTGTTTAACAAAAACTGTTACATCGCATCAGAAAAGACTGATGTGGAGGTCATCGATGACCATGAGTCATCTTAAGCATGCAGTCAAGCTGATCCCAGGTTGGCAGTCCGAGTCCCGTTTTGAATTTCTGGAGAGTTGCTACTCAGCACTGCAGTCCAGCTGTTTTTGCTGAGTGCTTGAGCAGCACATACGTACACTAATCAGGCCTATTGAGACAGAGTGAATCACATCCAGAGAGCTAAGAGTGTAAAGTCACCAAGGAACCCCCCCCACACACACACACACACGCGCTGTGGTTTCTAGTCCGACTGGTAACCAGCTGGTTTTGGCTCACCTCGCGTTTGATTTCTCTCCGCCTAACGAAAGACACCGGAGCGGGCTGGTTCGTGGCTGCGGCCCCAGCCGGAGGCCCCCCCCCCCAGCTCGGGAGAGGCCGTGCAGCTCGCAAGCGCGCTTTTGACGAACATGACGGCCGCTCGAGCGAATCCAAGGACACCTCTCGGGGTTGGGAAGCCACTCCGACGCCAGGCTGCAGATGGAGGGTGTTTTATTGAAACTGTCTCAACAGTGACAAAGACGAGTTGTAAAGAATCTCGATGAAGCCGTTTATATGACGGATCGCATCAATTAACGATTATACAGCGCTATTTCGGGTTTAATTCCTGCCCCCCCCCCTTCCCCCATGTGGTAAAAAACGACAACACACCGTTAGGTGGAACAACGGCGTCTGATTCCGTTTGTGTTTTAGGACCCCAAAAACGTGACGTTTTTCTGAAGAAGAACCGAGAACAAAAGCAGCAACGCGTGTGACTTTAGGTGCCGGGTGTCGATGTGACGGAGCAAAAAGGCGAACACGGTGGACAACAAACAGAGGCTGATGTCACTGTGCTCTGGTGTCGCTTCTCTCTTCATCAGAACTGGCACTTTTTTTATCGACGTATCTGTTCCGTCGCCTTCGGAAGGCCGCAGGGGTGTTTGTTTTTTTTTAAGGGGGACGAAACGAAGCAGAAACTTAAAGGAGCTGTTGATCACAGATACTGATGGAGGCACTCATATCCAATTATAGATAAATGCCGAGCGAATTACCAGCTTTCCCTCTCCGACGTTCATCTCCGAACGCTGATGCTGAGCGCATCCGTTTGGCTGGGCGAGTGATTGATTCGATTACTTTGTTTTTTGTTTAAAGCATTATCTCCACGCTGCCGCAGAGTCGTCACGAAAGTGCCGGTGGTTCTGACGCTGTGCGACGAAGAGTCGAGAATCGGCGTGGAGGTGATGGACTGCGTCGCGTCTATTCTGAGGCCAGAAACGGCGAGCGGTCGCTTCTCATGTTTGCGCGTTTGAACCTATTTGTCATGCCACCAGGCAGATTGGACCAAATCTCTCCCCCCCGGGCCGCATCTTTCCGACACCCACAACGTGGTCTTCCTGGGACCTCAGCTTGGGGTTTTTTGGGTGGAAATGTCGCTTTTATGAGTGTCAGTGGTGACGCTTTATTTGGATTGTTGACCCGTTGACTTTCCGCCAGAATCTCGATCGTTGCCAATGACGCCACGCCGTTTGTGGCCGAACGCAGGTAGCCCCATTTTCACACACTTCTGTCTTTAAGAGCCACTCTGTTACATTAAAAATTATTTGAAACGTTCAATAATCATCACAATATGATGAAAAACAGTACTTTTGTAAGAAGAATTTGCTGCCGTTAATCATGACACTTTCTTTTTTACCAACAAATCGCCATTATGTACGGAAGTGCTGAACTGCCACATCTTAAAAATAAAAATGGATCAGCATCTCGTTATAACGTGATAACTTGGTATCTGATCCATTTTTATTTTTAAGATGTGGCAGTTCAGCGCTTCCATAGCGTAGAAATATGGCTGGTTTACAAGATTTGGTAAGATTCTACTTCATACTTGGATCGGTTGAGATTGTACAGCCGCACAAACCGACCCTGCTGTGGTTCAGGCGTGGTTACTCAGATGCCCCACGGTCCTTGAATGCAGCAACACCTCCACTGTATCAGAAGTAGTTCACCCATATTTGACAATCTCTCGTGGCGCACCTGACGGTCGCGGCACACCGCTTGAAAAGTGACGTTTAGCCTGGCGGGGGTATTGGGTGAAACCCTGCAAGTGCTGGTTCACAACCACAGCACAGGAGTCCACCGCTGAGACCAACTCATCACGTGACACAATGTATCTCGTTAAAATGTGATACCAAGTTATCACGTTATAACGAGATAAGGGAGTTTCACGTTATAACGAGATACCAACTTATCACGTTATAACGAGATGCTGATCCATTTTTATTTTTAAGATGTGGCAGTTCAGCGCTTCCATAATTATGAACTTTTCTAACGCAAATTATGTGTATGTGACTGATACACATTTTCTTCCTATTTGCTGCTTCCAGATTTAGAAAAATATAGAAAAATTAAAAGCAGATGGACGGTTTTAGCGCCTCTTGTGTGGCGACGATCGAGCGTAAAAGCAGCATAAGTGTCCCCTCTTCCTTTTGAATCCCTTCAACCTGAGCGTGTCTTCAGGTTGGCCACAGCTGTTCTTACATGACTGTGGATGCAATCGCCATAGGAGCCTTTATGCGATGACAGTCCTACAAGCTCAGCGCCTCAAACGGCCCCTTGCTCGAACCGCCGGTGTGATATTTAGACTGCGTAAGTAAGAGCCTCCGCCGTGGACGCCGCACGCTCGCACACTCAGAAGGAGGCAAATAAGAGGATACATGGAGAGAGCACGCATGCGGTACGTATCCTCTGAGGGACGGGGCCAGCATATACATGCATTTACATAAAGGCACAATGAGGAATGATAATGAAACCCACCACCCACACACACTGTGAGCGTGTGCGCGTGTGCTGCTCAGGGGTTTTTTTTTCGCCATCTTTTTGCAGCCAGATAGCGGCGCAGCCAGGGGGTCCTGGTGTGTCTCGCTCCCTTCCATCAACCTCCCCCCTTCCCTCCCTAACCTCGATCGTCCCCGCTCGTCCAGCCAGTAGCTCTCCTTGCATACAGAGCAGTGCTCATCAGGCAGGCAGGCAGGCAGGCCTGCTGCGGAGGGTCTCTGCTGCCCCCTGTTGGTCCGAGGCTCTGGAGGCTGCGTCCTAATGAGACGGGGAAGCCAGGAGTGTCTCTATGGAGGCGACGGCCATGTGTGTGACTGCGTGTACACGAAAACAGAGCGCAACCCCCAAACAGAACAAGGTTGCAATGTTCATCTCACACGCCGGCAGGTCGAGGGGAGAGAGAACGACTCTGTTTGTGTGTGTGTGTGTGTGTGTGTGTGTGTGTGTGTGTGTGTGTGTGTGTGTGTGTGTGTGTGTGTGTG
>JASSRZ010000023.1:4451725-4462858 GCA_032164315.1 Malacoctenus gilli | reverse complement strand
ACGCACGCACGCACGCACGCACGCACGCACGCACGCACGCACGCACGCACGCACGCACGCACGCACGCACACACAAAATAAGCCTAGAAATGTTGTCTTTTAATGAGCCTGGGAGCGATGTTTCCCGTGTCGTGTGAGTTTGGGAGCCCGGAGGAAGCAGCAGAAAGGTCACCCCGCGTTTCTCCGCGGAAAGTACGCGCTGTCACTTTCCCCGAGGGCACACAAAAACCACACTTTTGTACACACACACGTTTCAAAGCACGCTTCGCGTGCGTAGTACAAGCACAGATAAACAGAGATAACTGTGTAGGCAAGTGTACACGCTTGTGTCGTAGCAGGCGGTTTGTATCCACAGTAAAAACCCACCCACACACAAACGCCCCAAACACACACGCACACACACACATCTATAGCCTGCAGCTCGTCTGCCTCCGGCTGACCTAAGCAATTTATGACATTTAATAAAAGATTTTAAAAGAGTTTTGGCTGAGACAAAACTGCTCCTCTGAGCGGAGGAGGAGGAGGAGGAGGAAGAGGAGGAGGAAGAGGAGGAGGAGGGATGCAATGAGAGAGAGTGAGCCGTTATGAAGTCGGGGTGAGAGGGTGAGGGAGGGGAGATAAAGAAAGACAGGCAGAATTTAAAAGGCCGCATGCAGCTGCAGTGGATCTCATGCGTCCAGCTGCTCACCACCGGCTTCGCCTACAAAAACACAAGAAAAACCAAACAGCTGCTTGTCACTCGAACCAAACGTGTTTGCACACGGAGGATTCTCAGAACGGGGGGACACATTTTCCCGTCTTCCTCCGACCGGTAACAAGCGATGAACTCAAGTCAGTGTGACTCTCCGTGACAGAGGAGGTGGAGAAGCTCGTCGTGACAAGAGACGGTGGTCTTCATGTGACTTCTTGCGCCTACTATGGCCTCATAGGTCACTAAGGACAAGTAAAGTTTACCTTTAACTACCAAGGGAGGGAAAAGGTCACCAGTTCGCTTCTCCTCCAGCGTATCACATTCTCTCACATCTCGCCAGCGGTCTGCCTGAAAGGCTTCTCCCGCAGAAAAGCGCACTGCCACTGAATTATTCTATAGCTGCTAACCTACTAAGAGCACAAAGCAGAGGCAAAAGTGCATTAGTCCATCAAAAACCGATGTCTCAGTCCGATCCCATTATGTCTTTGGGAGGGTTTTTGGAGCAGCGGCTGAAACGACTGCTGTCAGGCTCTTCCTGCCGACGTCCCGTTGATGGAGCCACTTTTCCGCAGGAATTTCCCGGAACTTTCACAGCCAGGAATTAACTGACCAGAGTAAAGACGTCCTGATGTGGTTTGGTCCTGCACGACGTGCCAAAGCTTTTGGTTCGGATCCGACTGTCTACATGTGGCAAAAAGTAAAAACGGACCTGGAGGTCCATCGCCACGGCCTGCATTTCAGAGCTCGCCATGGGGGGGAGGGGGCGGTGTGCTCCACAGCTTCTCCGGACGGCGCTTTCAGAGCGTTCTGAGAACTCAAGCCGGCAAAACGCGGACCATTGTTTTAACGTGTTCCTTTATCTCTGCGCAGGAAGTGCCCGCGGACCAACAGGATCAACCGGCAGAAGCAAAACAATGTCCACTTCAGTTCCGAGAACACCATGCGAGCCTCCACCCGACTTATCTGAGCCCCGACACACCGGACGGAGTCCTTCTTCTCCTCCTCCTCCTCCTCAGCGTTCCGGAGCGCTGTGGTGTTAGATGGCCCCCCCCCCCCTTTCCTCTTGTAGGCCCACCCTAAAAAAAATTAGCATCTGCTCCCCCTCTCCCTCCCCCTCCCCTCATCCCTCGCCCTCCCGTGATGAACTTTCGGAGAAACCTCCACGAAAAAGACAGTGGCGCAGCGAGGACAGAACTGGCGCGTCACGAGTGAGACTCACACGTCTGGAAGACGGTGTCACCGGTCGCCGCCGTCGTTGACCCCCCCCCCACCCACCCACAGAAATTGTCTGCTCGTACCTTTTTCTGAAGGTTTTTTTTTCTGGGGGGAGGGAAAAAGACAAAAAAAAAAACTTAACCGTGAGGTTTTAGGTGGGGGGGGGGGGGCTGGGGTGACAACCAGGATCCTGAATGTGTGCGTGTGTGTGTGTGCGTGCGTGTGTGTGTGTGTGTGTGGGTATGAATGTATATTAGACGTGTGCGCTTTGGTAGAGGCGGGCTAGCCAGTGTCTGTTGTTTGTAGATGAGGGGGTACAAGCAAAATCGGGGAGGGGAGGGGGGGGGAGGGTTAGTGCAAAGCAGGGTACTGGGCTTTCAAAAAACGAGTCGTGTGTTTGGTCCGGGGTGGGGGATTAGGCGGGGGTTGGGGTGGGGGTGGGGGGAGCGTTTCGGGGCTACACGTGATGCCTTGCACCTTGTGTTATAGGAGACCTTTGACAGAGGGCACAATGTTACTATAGAGCCCTCCGTTCGGTTGTGACGAGAACGTCAGCTACTGTATCTTGGGTTCTATTTCCAATAGTTATTACTACGTTGTCTTGATGGGGTCATTTTTCTGTAAATGTAAATAAATAATTTATATCACGAAATGTAAGACAACGCCTCTGCTCTTTGATGCTCCTGTTCAATATGTATGACTGCAACAATGGTGCTGTGCATGGGGGCATTTGTTAAGGTTCCATGACCACTCCCCCCATCTCCCCATCTCCCCCACCAGGGTGCTGGAAGCAGGAGCAGCAGTTATGGCCTGTGCCACAGACCATGAGCCATCCAATGCTCCTCTCCTTCCCCTGGTGGCAGTCTGTAAATAAAGTCCTACATTGGGGGGGTTGGGCAATCCTGGCCCTGGAGGGCCGCAACCCTGCATGTTTTCATTAGCCGTTTCTCAATACCCGTTTTGTGTCCGTACTTGCATTCTCCTGTACTTGTGAAACATCATAAGTCACAGCCCAAGTCCTGTTCCAATACACAAGTTCGCATTTCGGCAAGTACGGTTAGATAGCCGGATGTGAACTTGCCACGCCCATTTTCCCGAAGATGCATCGGATGGTGACTCGAACAGCCATGTATCCCAGATTGTATTTGATTAAAACCGCTACGTTCGGAACGCTGCCGTTCTCTGAGGTTTCCAAGTTTCCAAGACCAAAGTTCAGAAGTTCGGGAATCCACTTGGTATTGAGAAACGGCTAATGTGTCTCTGCTCCAACACACCTGAATCTTGTTGCTGTCATCATGCAGCTCTGCAGCAGGAGCCTGATAACGAGCAGCTTATTGCAATCAGGTGTGTTGAAGCTGACCCTTCACCTCAAGCAGCGTTCAAAAGAGGCGTGTTGGAGGGGATGTGGCTCAAAGTTGCGGCCCACCGGCAGCCTGTTGCATGTCTGTTTAACCTTCCCTGCAGAACATCGCTATGCAGGGTCGAACCATGACTGTGGCGCAAACAGCATCACAACGAAGAGAGAAAGCATCACGAGTTGTTGTTATTCAGAGCGAAGGCAGGCCGGCATCATCAGGACCCAACTCTCCTGAAGGTTTCAGGCGCGGCCTGAGGTGACCACATCCTTCGCAAGATCACTGCGCTCCAAACTTTAATCACTGGCAGACGGGGGAGGAACCTCATCATGCGCACAGAATTTGCCAAATAAAGAGCTCCAATCAGCAGAAGTGCCATTGAAAGCTGTCGGGTGGGTGGTCTCGGGGGGGGGGGGACGAGGACCGTCTGAGACTCTTCTGAGAGGTGAAGCGAGGCCATGCTCTTGATCTCAGCTCAGATCTCAGTACTTGGTGCTGAAAAAGTAGGAAGGGAGCCTGTGCTGCACAGGAACTGAGTTCGAAATGATGCATGTTGGGTATGTGAACAAAAGAGAGAGTTATGCCACAGTGAATCACGTCATCAGGGAAACTTACTGCTGGGAAATAGACGAGTCTGACCCTCGTTGTTAAATCGATGGGGCTCAGGCAAAGTGCGTTCAGAGGAATTTGCATCCGGATGCAAATTGGGGAAATTATGGGCCTCTAATTTCCCCAAGACGCTTCAAAGCTCTGAAACTCTTCCCAAAAAAAGATTTACAGAGAAATTGCAAGGATGTGTCAGGCTTACTGCCAGCCGTCAAACCCATACGCTGATGCACCATGCAATCTGATGCTCTCCTGGAGGTGATTTAACAAGACAGTGAGTGGACACGGTCAAGGTAAGCAGGTAGAACATGAAGTGAAGGAAAACTACACTCCTGTTAATTCTTATCTTATTTTTAATGGGGGAAATGCATACGGAACACATAAAGTGGCCTTTTCACGACTCTCTTCATAATTAGGTTCAGAGTTTTTAGCTTTACTTCACATCCACAGACCAGAAGGGCCCATCGAGAAACATGACGGCAATGAGTAACAACCGCCACTAGATGGTGCTGTAGTCAGCACGTGTTTTGTGGCGTTTTGTTTTTGTTTTTTGCCCTTTTAATTGTTGACTAAAACACGATGCATGTTTACATCTGCGAGACAGGCTTGTGTGACGCAGGACTGTCACCAGGCGGTAACATAATTTCATCCTGCCAGTGAACACGGAACTCTTCTGACAACAGTACTGCACGAGTCTGCAGCCCGCAGTCACATGACAAGATTGCCACGTGACTTGTGAGGAGTTGCGAGGGATAGCGTTGATAAAGTGGTAGGAATTGGTAAGACTTCTTTTAAAAAGGACTCTTACGAGTATTAAAGGTGGCTAAAGATAAGTACTGATTCTTTTGTGACGGGACTTTGTGGCATCTGGTTGTCGTGGCCGAGTGGTTAAGGCGATGGACTAGAAATCCATTGGGGTCTCCCCGCGCAGGTTCGAATCCTGCCGACAACGTATTCCTTTAGTTTGATAGACATATGTCACGATTTCTTCATAATCATTTCCTTCCAACAGTTACTCCTTGAGCGCTTTGTTCTTTTTCCTGAGATCATTACAGGGAGTTCAGAACGGAGCTGAAGAATAAGGAAGCCATTCGGCATTAAGATAGCAAAAGATGATTTTTTATTAATCTCACAATGGAGAAATTATGGTTGTTTGCTTAAAATGCCACATTTTCATAATTCATTCATTCATTGTCTTTACCATTTACTCATCCGTCTCTACGGGTCGCGGGAGTTGCTGGAGCCTAACCCAGCTTTTTGCAGGCGAATGCAGGGTTCACCCTGGATAGGTCGCCAGTCCATCACAGGGCAACACAGAGACAAACAACCATTCATGCACCATTCATAATTGGAATAAAGAATTCATTTGATTTAGGTCACCCAATCTTGAAGGAAACCTGAACGCCACTTAATCGGCTGACATCTCATCTGAAGCCTTGACCAAGATTGAAATCAGCAGCATCACACATCAGGGTGAGATTCCATCCAGCACCTCCCTGATGTGAGACAGCGTGGACGTTATTACAGGAGACTCCATAAGTCTGTCCTATTAAAGAGGAAAAGAGGTCATAATTCTGGAATCCAAGTTCAGTCCCAGGTCACCCTGTTCTGAAGCATTCCCAGTCTATTAAACAGAGCCGCAGGCTCGCAGCGCAGGTATGCGTTTGCTTGTCTGAAGGGCAGATAAGTTGTCTTTGGGTTAATCTCTAGCGCTTATCCAGTTTTTCCACACTTATCAAAGAAAAAAAGCAGGAAATGATGCATTCAGACCAACAGATATGAGGCAGTCTGGAACTCGGCTTCCTTGGGAAAACTGACAGTTATATAATCGGTTCCCGTTCTGGGGTCAGGGGCCCCATCTAGGGGGCGCCAGATACCAAAGTGTGAGTGAAGAAGCTTCAAAGCGCTTTTATTTTGAAGGCTGCTGCTTTTGTACGATATGTTTGTTTTTTCCACTAATGTTGGAACAGGTTTTCAAAATAACACTGGAAAAAAGTGTAGCCTTTACATTCCCACCTACAACCAAAGTCCCGGTGTTAAAATTTTTTAAAGTATTCAAAAAATTTTGTGCCATCTTCTTCTTCATCGACATCCCCAGTTGGGAACATCTCATCCCATAGTGCATGGTTTCACATCGCCTCCCTCGTCTTACTCTTTCCTCAAGAAAGACTATCAGAAGTCACAGTCGCCCTTTGCAGTTCAACTGCTGGGCAGTCACATCTGCTGTGTGTGTGTGTGTGTGTGTGTGTGTGTGTGTGTGTGTGTGTGTGTGCATGTTTTGTTTGTGTGTGTGCGTTGGACCTAGCAAGGCCCGGGCAGCGTAATCCTGTCAGTTTCCTGCCTTCTCGGCACGAAGCCAGCGGGCCGGAGGCCAGGGAGGAGCAGGAAGGAAACCTCCACGAACGTCTGAGTATCTGCTCTCATCGGAGGCCTCGGAATGCCATTGGTGATAACGGGAGAGGTCAAGCGGTGGGGAATCGTCACGTTTATCGTTTTCACTTTTACGCGCTCGGGTTCAAGTTCAGTGGATGTTCCCTCACGTCAGACGCTGGAGTTTGAATCGAAAGAAAGGTCAAAAATAAGCTGCGACGTGTCGTTACGAAAAGAGAAATGCAGCCCTGTGAATGGAGCAGCATTCAGAGATGTCATGTTCTTGTCATGCCTCCCATTTGCATTCACTCTGACTTAAACAAGCCTTAAAATGTTTAGGACAAAGCTGAGGGTCCTTTAGGTCTCTATGACCTTAAAAAGCAGACAAACCATCTGGTGTTTCCTTCCCACTTGTTCTTTATTTTGAACATCCCTCCCTTCCTCTTTCCTCCCACCCTTCCCTGCAGTAACAACACCACCATCCCTTCAATCGGACTAATTCACCGCCACCCTTAAGAGAATTCATCTTTGTAAAAAATTGCAAGAATCCAGTCCCGAGGCCAACCGCAAATGATTTTAAATGGCCCTTTTTTTTTAACAGGTTGCTGAGGCAGGCAGAGGCGTGTTCCGCTCGCGCACGGCTGCGAAGGATTTGAGCAAGTCCGGGCGATCAGCGGGCGACGCAGAGTAACTGTCCAGCTGCTGGGAGCTGATAGGACTGCAGGCTAGGAAATGGTGGCTCGAATAATATCTGCAGGTCACCAAGTTTGGCGCGCGCAGACATTGCAGGCGACTACTGGCAAGAAGAAACCTCATCATCGACTTCTAAAGCCTCCAACAACAAGCTTCATTCAAACGAAACCTCGTTCCCAACACTCGTCCCTCCGAGTGGAGCAGATCTGCACTCAGCGACGGAATCTGGCACGTAGCTCAGAAATACATCAGTCCTCATTGAGCTCCGTCCCGCTTTTTTTAAACGGCACCTCTGGAAACGTACGCGTCAGATGGAAACGCTCTCTCCCTCCGAACAGATCACCTCCGGGAAATCAGCGGCGATGTGGGAAGACGGAGCTGGTGATGAATCGAGTGAGAGCCGGATCAAAGGCACGTGGCTGTCTTTGCTTTGGGAACCATCAAGCTGAATGACTTGACCAGGAGCTGCCCTCGCATTGATTTTGCAATCAGCAAACTGCGCTTCAACTTCTGTTCCCTGGGAGAAAAAAATGGGGCCGTTGGATACAAAATTGATTGTACACATGACACCCTACACAAACACTCACATAGACACACAAACACACACCCACACTGTCATATTCCTGTGTGTGTAAAGCTCCCCCAAACACCTCCAAAATTGGTCCATTAGCTCCAGAACTGAAAGCATCACAAAGAATGATGTATGACGGAAAACACACGCAACACGCACACACATGCACACACTCGGTTGTATACAAGGCCGCATTTAAGTGAGCGTGTGTTCGACACACGCTGGTGTGCGAAAAAGGGTCATTTAAAGATCCATCACCATCTGTTTTGGTCCCAGCATGCCGTTTTTACCCTCGGCGGGGGCCTTTGATTTAGTGACAAAAGGCTACCATTGCCTGCTTCCTTCCCCTGCCCAGTCCAGACAGCCAGTCTGAGCAGGTGATACAAATCAGACCCTGCCGGGCATCCGTGGTATCATCACAGGTAGGACCACCTGTGTGGGACTGTTGTTGATAATCACAAACATTAGGGGTCCCGTTTTTTTTAAACACTGATCAGGAAGCCTGCCTGTTGGGGTCCGTGGCAGTTATCACAGAACCAGCTGAAACCAACAGGTATGAAAGAAGCAGGTGAAGGGTAAAAAAGCAAGAAAAAATGTGTTTATGTCTTTGAAATATTTATTTCTGAATTATAATCTATTGGTATCTTACAGATTGAATATTGTTCCTCTGAAGTCACTTGTTAGAATTGTTAAAATTCAGTTGCAGCTTCTTTCTACTTAATTTATTTTATTTTAACTGGAATTAAAGTGACAAAAAATCCCCAAATTCCCAAAATCAAATTCAGGATCTATCATACGTTCCTGACATGTGCTTCAGTCAACCACTAGGAGGCAATCAGGGCTGCTTTTGTAACCATCTTTTGTTTAAATCAAACTAAATAGTTTAAATTAAACAGCTAACAGGAGTGAAAACCTAAACTCTGCTCCTGTTGCATCATTTAGTTCTTTTCTCCGAGCTTTCAAAATTCCAGCTCTCCCAAACATCCCCGAAAATCATTTCAGCTCTTCTCCATAAACAAGCCCGCCGCGCACCGAACATCCTGTCATGTGTAAACAGCGGCCACATAAAAGTCACTTTATATAAAGCTGGAGACTCCACTTAAGTGTTTCCTCCCTCGACAGGGTTCGAGCGAAATGCCGGAGTGTGTGTGTGCGAGGGGGACCATCATTAGGGTCCCCATGAAGTCCGCCTCAAGGTGTTTCACCGGCATTCTTGAAGCCACATCAAGCACGCAGTCCGACACATGGGGTCTGGAACAACAGGGGAGGAGGGGGGAGGATGGCGACCGTGACAACGGCTTTGCGAGCTGACGAGTGACAAATGACAGACACCTACTGTACACGGTCGGAGGCAGGATGGGAAGAAGGACGTTAAACTGAGGAACTCGACTGAATAATTTCACTGCTGCAGGTTTTAAAGTTTATCCTGCAGGATGTCACGTGTTGTTGTTTTTTTTTTTTTATCCATTTCGCTGCACTGTTGTTCTGCTCCAACACACCTGGAGCTCATCAATGTGCCATCAGAAAGGTAAGAAAAGGAGCAGCCCATTAGAATCAGGTGTGCTGAAGCTGGGACACGTTAAAACCAGGTCCAGAGTCATCCAATCACGCCGCATCGATCATGCTGCATTCAATGCATGGACAAATGTTGGAATACATGAAAAAGAAGGCATTCCTGTTCACGTTGCAGGCTTTCATCTGGTGCAGGGAGTTTCGTTGGGCACTCATGAGAGACAGGTGGAGCCAACAAGGATGGCAGGGTGGAGCTACAGAATACCGGGGTTGGAGAGGTGATGAAGGAGAAATGTGCTCTGCGAGGAACGACCAGGGTGACTGTCGTCCTTGTGGCGCGTTTCCAGCAACTGGGGCACAACTTGACAACGCTTGATTTGCTGCATGCGATCGGCTGCTCCAGCTGTGTTCGAGTTTCTCCTGGAGAATGGATTGCTTTGCCAAAACAAACACTGCTCTTGTTTTCTCCCCCCCCCCCCCCACATACAAAGGTAAACACATTTTCCCCATCCTATGGAGTATGGAGCAGTCTTTTCCATGCACAGAAACACAACATGGCTCAGAATGAAACAACATGACGTGGACTTCAGCAGCACAGCATGACACATATCAGCTGTGGTCTGGAGAGAAGTTGTCAGCAGATTTAGGAACGATGCTTTTGGTCAATGAGAATGATTATTCCCTTTTCAGACGATTGTTGATGAAAGGAATCGGGCCTTTTCAGGTCTTTTCATTCCTAAACCTCACCTTTTAACTCTGTTCACTTGTTACTCCGACTCAAAGTGTCTTTCTTCCCTGAAGAACGCCTTCGGAAGAGCCTGAACCTCGTTCTTCCTGCAGTCAATGCAGAGTCTCCTCCTTTGGTTGATTGTTATTTACAGCCACGCGTATGAGGACAACAGGGGTGTGAACCTCAGCAAGCCTGCTCCACACTTGCCACACAGGTGAAGTTTGGAGTTGAGGGAAAGTTTCATGCGGTGGAAACACATCTTCAAAATTTCTCTCTATTTGAACAAAGCTCCCTCGATTGGAAAAAGGGGGCTAATAAATCAACTGGCTTTGTGTTCTCTATTTCAAAGTACGCAACAACAGTCGCTGGTTGAGAAAGAGTGAAAGAAAAATAAAACACGAAATGCAAGATTTCCTTTGTGCAAAGTGATTCAAAGTAATCCCTCCGCTGCATGACACTGCATGTTGTATTCAGAGAAACTTGTTCATCAAGCACCCTTCAGTGACTCACCCATGCACCCATGTAACGTGCCAATTCGCCGACGGTTGTGGCGACGCCCCACCCCGCTGCACAGGGTTTTTTAAGGCAGCTCCAGGTAGGTTTCCCACTATACTGGGCTCCCATTTTTTGGGTTGCCGCAACTTGCTGCAGCTTGTTTGTTGAAATTATGGGATATGGTGGTTGTTATACGGTATCCGCAGCAACTGTCCTCACCCCCCCTTCTTGTTCCAGCAGATTTCCCACAGTTGTGTCGGAGCAAAAGGAGAAAAAAAACTGAACCCTTCAACGGAACAGAATACATGATAAAGTGTCATTCGGACCTGCATCTCTTGTGCTTGTATGTCGTCGCCCCTGGAGGGTTAAGAGCCTTCTTCCATCTGTAATCAAAGACCTACATCCTGCAGTAATGTTATTACAGAGCAAAGCGAAGTGAGATGGAACCCTGTGACATAAGAGTGGGAAACCTGTGTCGGGTCACTTGGACTGGAGGAAAATGTATGAGAAGTGACGAAAAGAGACAAAAAAAACATGGAAGCGGGAGGAATTGGGAAAAAGTTGTGGAACAGAGGAAGAGCACAGCAGAGAAAGGAGGGGAGGGGGGTACAGCTGGCAGGGTGACAGGATGGGAGCGTCATTCTCTCCACTGTTGTCCCAGCGGGTGAAAATGGGAGAAGCCAGGGTTCAGGAGCTCTGGATGAAAGGTCGCACTTTCATGTGTGTGTGTGGAGAGAGGGGGAGAGAGACGGGGGGAAGGGGGGGGAGAGAAAGAGAGAGAGAGAGAGAGAGAGAGAGAGAGAGAGATGAGTCGGAGGAAAAAGGGTGTGTGTGTGTGTGTGTGTGTGTGTGTGTGTGTGTGTGTGTGTGTGTGTGTGTGTGTGTGTGTGTGTGT